>QEPC01008869.1:3786220-3806328 GCA_003113815.1 Sphenodon punctatus
TTTTTTGGAAACCGGAATCCGGTAAATCCGGTACCCGGTAATTGCCCTGGGGTCCCGGCCCTATTACAAACCCAAGAAAAGTGGGACACCATCATTGAACTTATAATTAGTGCTGTACTTAGTGAAGTTATGAATAGTGCTTCCAGGTACTCAGGCTGAATTCCAAAGTTCTGAGTAATCAGGCTCGGTACTCAGCAGCACTTCAGTGCTGGTTCCAAAGTTTTAAACTTCAGGATTGGAATTTTGGAACCTCCGGAAACTTCAGAACACTTCGGAACCATTCGGCGCTATGTCGGCCAGGCAGAAAGAGATGGCTCTGGCCTCATAGTGCCAACTTAAAAGTAGCTGGCAGAACAGTAGAAGTTACAGTTAACTTACACTTTACAATTAGGCTTGGTAAGAATGAAGACAAGTTCAACACACAAACCCACAAAAACAGTGCAACTGCGTGGAGAAGAAATGCCACCAAAAGCCAGCCAGGCCAGCAGAAAACACATTCACACACACCCAGGGGCACCCTCCTCGCATGGATTTGGTTTGGTACTGTGGCAATGAAAGCAGCAACGTGGCACCCAATTATTTTTTTTTAAAAAGCATGACATTCTGGAAAAGTAAACCCCCATCCCCCGCTGGCCCTATGGACAGGGCCAGGCCAAACCATGTTATGCCATGAACCCCTCCCAGCCTTGCAGGGCAAAAAAAATAAAAGCAGCTGCACACACAACCATTTCCCATTCTCTGGTGAATCTGGCTGTGTGTTAGCAGTGTAACACACAGCCAAATTCAGCAGAGAATGGAAAATGGATGTGTGTGCAGTTGCTTTTATTTTTTGCCCTGCAAGTCTGCAACTTGCAAGCCAATCAAAACTTGCCATCTGGCTTACCATCACTCAGTTGTCCCCTCCCAACCCTCCTCCTCCCCCACCAAATATGGCACTACGTTTCATTTCAAGAAGCTTCTTGACTCAAACTCCAAGCCAGCCAGGCATGCAGCAGCTTTCAAAGTTTTCCGGGGAATGGCCTTGCTCCCCAGAACTTTGGAGACTGATGATTCCAAACCGAAGTCCAGAATCCCCATCTGTTTCCGAAGTTTTCCAAAGACTTTGGTTCAGCCCTAGTTATAATGCCTGAAAATATTGATATATATAAGGCAGAAGTATATGTTCATTGTCCCTAGGTAGAGGGAAAGGAGCACACAAGTGCATTGTCAAATTGCCGTCATAGTGATCTCATCCAAATTCTAGTAACTGATGACACTATGGAAACTTGGGCTAATGATGATGGAAGATGTTAAAAAAAAAAAGACTACAGACATGAGTTTTAATGCTTGAAGGAAGACAGCAGGTTGTCATTATTAGATAACACAAGCCAAATGGCTACAGCTGCTTTTAGATAACATCCCAACATGTCTTGCACATGTGCAAGCTTTCCAAAGCCCAGGAAAGCCACAGGGTGACCCGGGGCAACCACCAGGCTCCTCCTCTTTCCAGACCCCCCATAATGGCATGTTTTTACTCCCTCGTACCAGGGCATCAAATATGAGCTCTTTTAGGACCCTGTGGAGGGTGCACTTAAGAGGCTGGGGTAACTGGAGAGTGAAACAGGAATTTCACAATTTATCTTCACCCTGAGCCCTACAAATTCTAAAGCCATCCCTGACAAGGCCCAATTTTTTTTCACAGGAAGTTACATTATTAATTTACTCGGTAGTATTTCTCTGTGACAGTCTCTCTGTTTCTCCCTAGAGGTGGAGGCAAAGTAGTTCAACTGATATCTTTTATTGGACCAACTTCTGTTGGTGAGAATATTTCTCCCTAAACATTTCAGCAGAATGTTTGATAAGAAAAAGCTATGCCACATTCAACCTCTGATGTCTCACAGCAATTTTCTTCCTTTTTCTTTCTCTTAATGTTATTTCCCAAAGAGTTGTGTCTCTTTAGATGCCTAAGGAGGAGCCCTATGTGGTCTGAAAGCTTGCATACCCTTGCCAACAGGAGCTGGTTCAATAAAAGATATCATCTGCACTACTTTGTCTTTATTTCTTTTGGGGACCAATGTGGCAACCACATTCTCTCTAGACTCCTAAATAGTGTCTCCACCAGTACAAACCATCAAACCTTTGCACTCAGCTTAATTCACCAGTATGCTGAGTTCAGTCTCTCCTAGCTGAATTACTTCATGTCACTCCCTGGCACACTGGCAACATCATTCAAAAGTTCTTTGCCAGCAATGCTCTGATCTTTGACTCTCCAACAGAGCATAACAAGGCTTTTCACAGTCACCACTGCAGTATCCCACCGTGAGAGAACAGGAGACTTTCCCTCTTTGCTGTGCTCCAAAAGACACAAGTAACAAATTAAACAGGTTGGAAGCCAGTTAACAAATAAACAATTAAAATAATTTAATATTTATGTTGAAGAATCCTAACAGCAAGAATTTCCTGTGGCATTTCTCTTCCATTGGTTCAGAACTATCATTTACATCAGAATGTGTAGTACTAGCCTTCAACAAATTTATTTTATTTATTTGTCAACATTTTTATACCATCCTATTCAACATATGGCGACTCAGGGCAGTGTACAACAAACATAAATAACCATAAAGTATAAAATCCAAGATAAAATAAAAATTTAAAGCTCAATTAAAACTATTCAACTTAAACCCTCCCCCCCCACCCCAGTGCCCCTCACTGAATGCCTGGCGAGACAGCCAGGTCTTGCACTGACTGCGAAATAAGGGGAAGTCCTGAGAGAGCTGAATCTCTGCCGGGAGGGAGTTCCAGAGTCATGGTGCAACCACCAAGAACGCCCTTTCAAATGTGCCCCCCTAAGAAACCCAGGGGACCTCCAACAGGACACCCGTGGAGGACCACAGGGATCGATCGAGGACACAGGGGATGAGGCAGTCCCTCAGGTAGACAGGCCCCAGGCCGTATACGGCTTTAAAGGTTATAACCAACATCTTGAAGTAAACCTGGAAGACTATAGGCAGCCAGTGTAGAAAACGGAGCGCTGGTGTTGTGCTCCCGGCAGCCCGCCCCCATTAGGAGGCAGGCGGTCACATTCTGCACCAGTTGAAGTCTCTGGATTGTTACCAAGGGTAGCCCCACGTAGAGTGCGTTGCAGTAGTCAAGCCGTGAGGTGATGAATGCACGGATGATGGTGGCAAGATTGGGGCCTCAGATATATGGTTGAAGATGCTGGACCAGATGTAACTTACTAAAGGCACTCCTTGCCATACCCGCCATCTGAGCATCCAGGTGGAACTGCGAATCGAGGAGAACCCCCAAACTCTGAACTAGAGGGATCAGAGTTGGACGCACCCCAACAATGATGGAAGCCTCCACACACACACCCTTACCCACCAGCATCACCTCCGTCTTGTCGGGGTTCAGTCTAAGGTGACTCGCCCTCATCCAATCCCTCACCGCAGCCAGGCACCGGGTGAACATGGAAATTGCAGGGCCTGGGTCAGATGAAAATGAGAGGTACAGCTGGGTGTCATCAGCATACTGATGACACCCCACTCCAAATACTCTCACCCAGCAGCTGCATATATACATTGAACAGGAGAGGGGACAGACTAGAACCCTGTGGGACTCCACATGTAAGATCCTGGGCAGATGATGAACACTCCCTCAGAGCCATACACTGAGTTCTACCGGCCAGGAACGAGCGGAACCATTCAAGAACAGTCCCACCCACCCCAGCACAGTCCCGCAGATGTGTCACCAACAACTCCTGTTCAACCGTATCAAATGCCGCTAAAAGATCTAACAAAATCAAGAGAGTGGACCTAACTTGATCCAGTTCTTGGCATAAATTGTTGACCAAAGCCACAATCCCAGTCTCTCTCTGTACCATATCCCGGACGAAATCCCGACTGTGAAGGATCAAGGAAACTAATCTGGTCCAGATGCCCCTGGAGCTGCTTGGTCACTGTCCGTTCAATAACCAGATAGGTTGATAGCTGGCAAGGGCATCCATGTCGAGAGATGGCTTTTTGAGCAAGGGCTGTACCACAGCCTCCTTCAGGCACTCCACGACCCTGCCCTCCACAAGGGAGGCATTGACCACCCCGGCCAGCAATGATCCCAAAGTCTCCCGGCTGGCCTTGACCAACCAGGACGGACGTGGAGCAAGTTCACAGGTTGTGGCCCGTATAGCCTCCTGCATCTTCACTGCATCAGAGGACGATATCAACCCAAACTGATCCCACAAAACAGGACAAGGTGGAACATTCATAGCCTCAGGTACACTCCCTGCCTCAAGCATGGCATCGAAACAGTGGTGAATGCATTAGTCAGTTTATGGTGGCATTTTCTGTGACCTTATCACAAACTCCGCGTAAGAGACAGCCAATGATTATGCTACCCCAGAAGCAGCAAACTAAGAAACAGATTGCTCTTCAGAGCAAATGTCCTTTGTTCCTGTTATAGAAAATTTTCCTCCTTATTGGTTCAGTTTTATAGGCCACTGCATTTGGAGAGCTGGATGGAGCCAGGGATCCACCTCTTCCCTAGCCTGGGAATGCCAGCTCAGCCAGGATTAGAGCCTTGGTTGGTTCGGAAATCTGAGTGAAAATGCTCTTCTGCCCCATTCTGACATGGCCCTCCCTCCTACAGAGCATTGTGCTGCCATTATGCTCTCTACATAGAGTGGAAATGGGTAATACATTTGTTGTTCATGGGTATTACTCATATATTACCCAAGCAAAAAACCTGCAGTTTAAGAAACTGGTTAAGGCGGCATATGCAGTTTAATTTCAGTTAAGCCGTAATATATTTTTTAAAATTTGTCTTTACGTGACAATTTACTGTCATGTTAGAGTTTGAGTATAAGTTGGAATGCCACCTTAGCCAGTTTCTTAAACCACAGGTTTTTTGCTTAGGTAATTTCCCCTTCTGCTGAAATGTAAAAGTTAAGTTTACTTTACTATATGTCTCCCTTCCCTTCTAGGCAGGCACCAGTCCATCTCTCTCTCTCTATCTCTCTCTCACACATACATCATTCATTCTCTCTCACACACACATTAACTCATTCATTCTCTTGCACACTCATTCTCTCTCCCTTTCAGACACATTCATTCATTCTCTCACACACATTCATTCATTTTCTCTCTCACTCATCAAACACACACTCTCCCCCACCCCACACACTCATGTCTCTCTCTCTATCACACTCACACACTCTGTCACCACTCATCACACACTCTTCCCCCCCACGCACTCATTGCACACATGATCTCTCTCTCACTCATCTCTCGCACGCACACACACACGCTTATTCACTGACTCACACACAGAGACATACTCACACTCTGGGGGGGGGGAAGTTACTCACTGCGCTGCCATGGGGTGGACCCCTTTGCCTGCTGGCACTGCCGTGGCAGCTTCCTCCACTCCTCAACTTAAAGGCCCCATGCTGCTGTGCACGCACTGGGGACTGGCTGACATTTTCCTAGTCTGGCATGCTGGGAAATGGCTGGTATGCTGGGCATATAGTCCCAGCATACCAGACTAGGAAAGGGAAAAGACATCCAGCATGGGGACCTGTCTTACGAATGGTTTTTAAACTGCAGCAGCCAGCGCCACTGCCTCTGCAGGGAAGAGAGGGAGCACTGGAGCAGGCATCAGGCAGTTGGAGCGGCAGTACTTCCTCTCCTATCCCCTGTTGCTGCTGCCGAGGGGGGATGCAGGCAGGCTGAGGGCTTCCCTGCCACGACTGTGAAGGAATGGGGGTTGTCACCCGCTGCCGGGAGGAGTAGGGAGGCGGCGGCAGCAGTAGCAGCTGCCCAGGTTTGGAGGAAGGGGCTGAAGCCTGCAATTGCTCGTTGAGCTCTGGAGCTGGCCCTGCTAGTCCCTCCCTCCCTGGTTGGGCAGCTACTGCTGAGGGCAGGGGCTGTCTCTTGTGCACCGGTGGCCAGGGACACCAGGAAGGTGAGCGGTGGGAAGGTGGGTGGCAGGGGAGGCATTAGTTCCTCCCCTGCCTCCCCATCTCCAAGGTTGCTGCTGAAGATGGTGGGTGAGTTGGGACCGCACGCTAAGGCCAGCCCCGGAGGTGGCAGCGACGTTTTAAAGGCTCACGCCACCCACACGGTGTGAGAGCGCTTGGCCCGCTTAAAGAGCCAGCACTCTAGGGGAGGAAGCGCCACTTTCGTGGCTGGAACAGGGCAGGCCAAAGGCACCCTGTTACGATCCAGAGACCCTGATCTCACAAGTGAAAGCACCAGGGCAAGTAGATACTGTGCTCTATCGAATCCAGCCATTAAATGACATATACATGGAGCTGGAAATTTACAAACCCCATCAAAAGAGCCTGTTGCCAACCAGAAGTCTTTGCTCCAACGTCTCCCATTGAACAGCATTAGGTGCTGTTCAATGGAACCTAGCAGTCACCTTAACTGTAGAGCCATGACCATGGCTCTAGAATTGGGGCACTGCTTTGAATACCCGAATGATATCTGTGAACAAAAATCATTATTCACATATCAAATGTTTCAGTTATGCTGTTCTCATTTCTTTGGCATTCCAGTTTGGTTATTTTGGTCACTGTATTTCAGTTGCATCATTTTCAGCAATTGCTTATGTAAAATAGCGCGAATATTGCTGAAATACTGAAATGACCAAAATACTGAAATGACCAAAATACAAAAATTATCACACTGAAAAATGGAAATGGATACCTGACGGAGCACAAACAGTTATTGGTTATTACCCAAAGCCATTTTTGGCTCAGGTAATGTAGATTTGACAGGTTTAACAATTTTTTTCCCAGGTACCCATTTTAGCTCTATCTGCAGAGAGTGAAGCTACCACCAGAAGGGGACTCTCCACATCTAACCTGGCCCAGGCTGGACGGAACTAGCTGAGTCCCATTGGGGATGAATTGGGCCATGGGCCTCTACTCAGTATTGCTGTGATTTTGGGGGCTTCTTAATTTGTACATTTGCAAGACTTGCCATAAAACTGTGAGAATCCCAGCTTTCATTAAGAAAGAAGCTGCAAATTTCTAGCCCTTATGGTTGTGGAGGAAAATATGACTGACGTGTGTGCTCTAAAAGGTTGCAACCCAAAAGACAAACCAAAGGAATTTACAATTACATTTTAAAAAAATCTCATGATTTTTGTGCTACTCTCATAAATTTTAGGAGCTATCTAATTTTGGGTTTATGGAGTTGGTACTTCCCCACAAAGGTAGTAATGGTAGAGGTACGGGTCACCTACAAGGCACTAGGGAGGCACCTTATGTTTTCTTATTCTCTCTGCATGTGTATAAGAAAAATCCATAAATGGGAGCTTAGATACCAAATACAACCCTGCCATAAACAGTGCAACACAATTAGATTGTTTGCCTGTACTTTCCTCTTTCATTCCAACCACTTTCTTCATTTTTTACTGTTCTAGTTAGTATTTTAATTGTTTTTTTATGGTTCTCTTCCTTCAATATTAGGGAAAAAGGGGGTGGGATATCCCCTCAGTGCAGTATTACATGCTTGCAGCACTGAGCAGGTAACTGTTTTATAGTGGCAGCAGTATTTATCTCAGCAATTGTGTGCTGTTGGAATGTTTATTTTTGCTCAAGTTGCCCGGCTATTGCAAAGCTGCTTGAAATGATTCATGAGTCTGACAGATGTCTGGTACATCTGGATGTGTCCTTGATTATCCCAAAAGTCTGGACAGCACTGTCATTCACCATTGCCCAAATTATCTCTGTATTGACTGCGGAACCCTCTGTGACAGTATTGTAATGGTGGCTAATTACCCAGGATACCTTTGGTACTTACTTTATAATGGTTTAGAAGGCTAAAAAGAGAGAGACAGAGAAATGGAGGAAAAACACACCAATAAAAGTTACATCCTGTTCTTTTGAAAGAATAAATGCCTTAGTCTGCTCAAAAATATATTGTATATGCTAATGAAAGCCAGGGCCTCCTTTTAAAAAGGGATAGATTTCCAGCTACATAGATAAAGAGGAAATAAAATGGAAAGAGTCTTGACAATGATAAATTATGGACAATGGAAGGAGCTATTAGCTGGGAGAGAATTGTATGTACAACATACTTGAAAAAGGGATGATGAGCAACCATTTGCCTGCCTCATATGTTGCTGAAAGAAGAAATGCATTTTGTTTAGCTAATAACAGAGAGGAAGAGAAAGGGAGATGGGGGAGGAGGGGAATGGATTCTAAATGTTTGTCTCTTTTAAAGCTGCCTAAAAGATAAGGATGGATAGCAAGAGATTTCATTTTCCCCCACAATGCCACAAATTAGCACTTTTTGACAAACATAGTTTCCACAAAGTAGATATGTATTAGGGAAAAGGTGAGAAAGAAGAGAGGGTACAAAATCCCATTTTGACTTTTAGTGAAGATGATGAGTTCCCAGGAGGGTAGGCAAGGCAGTAAGAACAGCTTTTTACACAAAGAGTACAGTAATTTGCCAGATCCTGTCCACACTATGTTTGAATGTCACTCCTGTCTTAATTATTTGACTAACAAAAGCTATTCCTCATTATTCAAGAACACCTCTACCTTCATTGTGGTGATTCAAGAGAGCAGTCTTGCCATCCCACCCAGCATCCCAAAGCCTATTACTGCCTGCGCCGGGGAAAGTAGAGGCCAATGAGTACAATGTAATAGTCTTGAGAGTTCTTCTTGGTGTGATGGAAGGAAGATCAAGAAAAGGTTAAAAAGGAAGTGACATATTCCAGTTCATGTGGATGGGTAATAACAAGGGAAACATATTGACAGGCCCACCTTAGGGCAGGACAGACAGAGCAGTCATTCTGGGCCGTACATTGTGTTAGGGTCCCTGCAGGTCACTGTTGCTACCCCACCTAAAGCTCCCAGGCTCCTGCCACTGCCATCATTCTGGAGGCCCACAGTAGAGGCAGAACTGTGGGAGCTTCAGCAGTGGTGGTGGTGGTGGTGGTGGTGGTAAGGTCCCAGGGACCCTCAGGAGCAGATGCCACCATGCAGCTGCTGCCATTCCTGAGAGTCCTGGGGAAGGCAGTTCCTTTGGGACTTCTTCCACCTCACCCAGGTAAGCTCTGCTCCCCACCTCCAGTGAACACCACCCCTTCTGTCCTGGCCACTCCTTGGACTCCTTGCCCCCCTTCACTCCATGTACTCTGTCTCCTGGCTTGGGTCTGGCCTTAACATCTGCAGGGCTCAGGGCTAAAATAAAATGTCCCCCCTCCCCCCCGGCCCTACCTTCTATAGCTGCACCCCTTTAGCCTCTTTCTGCAAGACCATGCTCACCCATGCTATTGGGGGAGGGGGCAGGGCCCCACAGGATGCAGTCACCCCAAGTGCTGAGAGCTGCAGGTGGGGAGGGCTCCACAGAAATAGCCTGCCCTGGAGCCTCAGGAGCACTGGTTAGTGTCCTGAATTGGGTTAGCATCTCATGTGGCTTCACCATTGACTCTAATCTTTAGTGACTTATATAATACTCTTCCCCCTAGCAAACTTACCAGTTGCTCCTTAATCTGTGTGTTTCTGTCCAGTAGCAATGTATTCATGCAATTGATTTCCCTGTATCTCATTGCCACGTCCCCTTCTGTCCTTCAGTGTTTTTCTTTACCCACAATGCAATGGGTATGGCGAACTACCCTTGAGATATTCCTGCTTGCAATGTTCCAGAAGTAGCATGGAACATGGAATGGAGGAGGAAGCATGTGCCCCAGGACTCTATGGTCACATTTCTATGTTCACTCAGAGGAAGGAAGTGATAAACAGGAAATGATGCATTGGGGATTGAAGCTTGCTTTGGGTTACTTAATTCACACAACACAATCAAATCAGATCCTTGCAAGAAAACCCTTTGCATCAAGGGGCAGAGAATAAGGGATCTTCAAGGAACATAGTGCTAAGAATTTCACACAACACCCACATCGTGGGTTTGTCTGTGTCACTACTCTCTCCCAGTGGGGAATAGAGCTCATTCACACAACTCTCCCACAGTGGAGAAACCAAAAAGGAGTGCAGCCCACACTGTCTTTCTCTGTGGTGGCAGGTGCTGCGTGAAAAGGTTTTGAGAGGCAAGAAAATCTCTCCTGAGCAACACCGAGATTTCCAGATTGCTGGCCATGGGTTTGCTTGCTGCACAAACACTTTCCACACAGTAATCAACCTACCCCACCATCAGCTTCCCCCCTTGGGAGGGGGGAAGGGAGAGGGTTTGTTTGTGAATGAATGTCCGCATCTCTGCTCCCTTACCCTGAGCTTTGTCACTCAGAGCTTGAGGGCAGGAACTGGGACTGGATCCACTGGCCACATCCTGGAGCTGGATGGGGGGGTCAAATAAAAAACAGCTGCAGGCTGGATTTGGTCCATAGGATGGAGGGTTCTCACTACTAAAACAGAATCAGCAGTTCACAAGTTGCAGGACTGGCCCTACTGCAGGGCAGCTCGGGGTGACCGCCTAGGGCCCCGCTCCCGGGGGGGCCCCGCACTCAGGGTCCCCAGCTCCCGGACTGACAGTGACCGGGAGCTGGGAACCCTGAGCGCGGGGCCCCTGGCTGACTCTGATTGTGACAGGCAAAGGAGGGGGCCAGCAGGAGTGAGGGAGAGGCAGAGGCCACTCCCCTCCCACATTCCGTGCCCCCTCCCCCCTGCTGCCTGTCACAGTCTCGGCCAGGGGAAATGAGGGAGAGAGGAGCAGAGGCCCCGCCTCTCCCTCATTTCCCATGGCTGAGAGACTGACAGACTGCATGGGGGGGGTACCCATGGAGTGAGGGAGAGGCGGGGCCTCTTCTTCTTCCCTCATGGAAGTGAGGGAGAAGCAGGCAAAGTCCCCGCCTCTCCCTCACGCCACTGGTCCCCTCCGCTGCCTGACTGTTTCGGTCAGGGGAAATGAGGGAGAGACTGGGCCTCTGCCTCTCTCTCACTCATTTCCCCTGGCCACGACTAGTCTGAGACAGGCAGCGGGGGGGGGAGGGGAGCCGAACTTCTGGTGGTGGCAGGCAGCGTGGCAGCAGATTTAATATGCCGCCGCGGTGCCCACCCCACCTGAAGCTCCGAGCCTGGTGTGGGGCCCACAGCAGTGATGACAATGACAGCCGACGGCGACAGCAGCGGCGACAGTGGATCAGGTAGGTGATTTGATGGCCGCTCAGTCTTGGGGATGGGCAGAGGGCAGTGCCCCTCCTCCCATCCCCAAGCCCAGGCCTGGGTAGCGTGCCGCCCCCGGGCTGGGGAGCACCCCCTAAGCCGGGGAGCGCCCCTAGGCCCGCCGGTGGAACATAGGGGCCCCGCATTTCTTCCCTGCTCTGGGCCCCACTTAGGCTAAGGCCGGCCCTGACAAGTTGTTCCTGGTATGACCCTAATTTGAGACAATTGTAATTCCATGATCCCAGACAGCAACGTATACATGCAAAGTCTATCAAATCTCAGTCGTGATCATGATGATCCCATCTGCAGATTGTGTGACCCCCATCTAAGGTCATGATGACACATAGTTTGGGAACCTCTGTTCTAGATACTGTGTTCATTTTGGATACTGTTTATCTAGTTTTACCTCTGCTGTAATAAATGCTGTATTTGTAAGAGAAGTAGTGAATTACTGACCATGAATTTTGGATGCCACTTAGGAGAAGAAGCATGGATAATTTACTCCCAGGACACTGTCTACATAGCTGAGCAAATAATCTTTAGAAAATACTATATCCCAAGTATATTTCTTTTCTCCTTCTGTTTATCTGCAAACAGAATGCAATTTTTGTAAATGCATTTATTGGAAAAGGTTCACTATATGTGACTGTGACTAATTCTCTGGTTCACGAGCAGTTGCATTGGGAATAATTGCTCCCTGACATTCAGGATTTATTGGTTCATTTTGATTGGACACAAGGTCACATGATATTATTTCTGCCATCTGATAGGATACGGATACATTGCAATTTAGGTTTCGGATCTCAGTATTTGAATCTCAGATCCAATTGTGCCTTTCTGCCACTCTAATTTTACCTTAAATTTACAGTTTACATAAATATTTGTGTTAGTGAACATATGGGCTAGCACTGATGCAAGAGCCACATGAGCTGCCATGAGCAGGTCTCCACACCTTGGACAGCCTTAACCAACTGTGGGCAGCTGGACCAAGACCATGTGATTCAGTGCCCTGTGCAGCAGTCCAGCAGACAGCCCCTCTGTGAGTGCATTCACATGAAGGCAGATCCAACAGGGGTTGCTATGCAGAGATTTGCTAGGGTGGAAAACCTCTTTGGACAAAGCCTGACCGCCGGAAGAAGCCAGTATGAACTGCGCCCCCACCCCCACCCCCGGATTCAGCCTTCATGTAAATAAATGGACCATATTGATGCACTTTTGCAAAATATTTCATCAGATTCAATTTAAATGCAGCTTATATTATTCCTGGCTCTGTGGAGGTAAGCTGGTACTACCCAAAAGTGAGCAACGCTGACCTAGAGAAACCCTGACTCAAGTGTGCTCCCCAGCATCCTAGAGGCTTGTGACTCACCCAAGCTCAATCAAATCTGACTGGTCCTGTTAGGTCTAGGCTGGACACACTCTCAGCCCAAATCCCTTGGGTTGGGCTAGGCTCCTTAGGGGCAGGGAACTAAGGGTAATTTTAATTTCAGACGTTACAAGATCACAGTCAACTACTGTGAACCGCACTCAATCCCCCAGTGTGGCCAATGAGCCCTGAACATCTGTTCAGCGGCATCCAGATGTTCACCACAGTCAAGCACCGGTAGGGACCAAGGCCAACCACGGTTCTGGAGCTCGAGACGGGAGCAGATCCAGAACTGTCATCAATGCAATCCCCACCAGGAAATGACCAAAAGTAACATCTGAACGGCAACCGCCAGGCGCAATCACACAGAACGATCCCACGCCATGGTGAATGCATGCAGCGTCGCTGCCAGGCAATGGCCAACAAACAGAACAAGGAGGGCTATTTAAAGGGCACACTGCAGCAGGGGAATGAGGTGGCGAGACAGGAAGAGAGGAGAGACAGGACAGCAATGGAGCGTGAGGAGCAGCAGCAGGAGCCGGAGCATCCCCCCCCTCGGGGGATATTGAACAGGGGATGGAGCACCCCCGCAAATGGGTACAGAGACCACCATGAGATGGCATGGGGCGAGGGGGTGCAAGGGTAGTGGACAGCCATGGAAGGAGGGTGGGGGCCAGGGGCAGGAATGGCACAACCACAACCCCCAACCCCCCATGTCTACCCAACAGACCAGGAAACGTGCCCAAGCCCCAGAACCCCCACAGGACACAAGCAGGGAGGAGACGGAGGAGGAGAGGGCCCAGCACGGAGATGGAGGTACCAGAGAGGGGGACAGTGGGGAATCCAGGAGACCTGGGGGTCCCTAGAAAACCAGGTGGAGCTCACAGTAAACAAGTGCAACGAGCACGTGTTTGACCTGATAGTGAGGGAAATGTGGGAGGCTGGATACCAGAGGTTGGCAGCACAGTGCCGGTCCAAGGCTAAGGAGCTCAAGAGGTGCTACAACCACATAAAGGACAATAACCAGAGGTCCGGTCATGCAGCACGGCCTGTGCCCTATTACGATAACCTAGACCGGATCCTCCACATGAAGGGATCCATCGTGGTGCCCCAGCTGGTAGGGAGTGCTGTGGCACAGGGCTGAACATGGGAGGACATCCCACCCCCCATGGCAGCACCGAGTGCACCCACAAACACCTCTGGACCCGCACCCCAAGAAGAACAGCCCAGGACCTCAGGGACCAGTAGGCCCCCATCACGGTCAGGCATGGGGAGCCCACTACTGCACTCAGGGTCAGGCTCCGACGATGACACACTGGTCACCCTGAGCCAGGGTGCGAGGGGAGCACTCCGAGCAGAGCCCTATTGAGCAGTCAGCCACAGAGGGCTCGGAGACAGACATAGGAGGTAGGCACAGGGCGTGGAAGGCACAGGGGCCTGCACACACCCAGTGAGGGAGCAAGGGGGTACAACAGGCAGGGAACCATACCAACCAACCCCCCCCTTCCTTACCACAGGAGCAACCGAGGGAGAGGAGCAGGCAACGGAGGGGGAACCAGCACCGAGAGCGGTGGAACACATGGCGGAAGGTAAGTGGAAGGGATCACGAGGGAACACGGGAGTGGTAGTGAGTCACAGGTGCGTGGAGGGAGGGGAGGGGACCCGACCACCCAAGGGGAAGTGGGAGGGATGGGCAGGCAGTCCAGGACCCACCCCAGCACCGTTCTGGGGGGGCACACGTACAGCTACCGGCTGCCCGACCGAGCTAACCGAACCCATATACCACAGATACGCTGCCCCGGCAGCCAGTCCAGCCCCGAGAGGATGCGGGAGCACAGGGCACATGTGCACCACCAGCAGGAGAACCTGGCGGAGGAGATAATGAGGATCAGCGTGGAGCAGGGGGATGCAATGATCGCCTCCATTGACAGGATGGAGGCGGCCACCGATGGCCATGGAGCAGGAGGGACAGGACAGGCACCTCCTAGCTGAGATGTTGAAGGAGAGGCGGCTGCAGAGACGGGACCACACACACCAGATGGAAGCGATACAGCGGTTGATGGACACCATTGACCGCCAGGCCATTGAGCACTCCCGGAAGCTGGACCAGTCCCTAGAGATCAGCACCTTGCTGCTGATACATGCGGGCACAATGAGTGCCTACATCATGGCAGCAGCACCCCGGGCGCCATACCGGCTGCTGCCCACACCCACTTGCCATCCCACCGCCGGTGCCCATCCCACAGCAGCAGCCCCAACCACAGAACCCACGCATCCTCCTCCCCGTCCTGCCGGGGCTGAGATGACAACAGCCGCCCCGCCAGGTGCAGCAGCAGCAGGCAGTCCCGGGCCTGGACAAGCCCCCAGCAGTGGCCCCAGAGGAGAGTCAGGAGCCCACGTGGAGCCAGGACTCGCTGGAGGGGGACACCAGTGCGGGCGAGGGTGGCTCGCAGACCATGGAGCAGCCCACACGGCAACGGAGAGATCACCCCAGGAAGCAGGAGGGGGCAGGGGTAAGGGGAGGGGGAATTAGGGCACGGGGATCACTGTACATACAATAAAGACAACTTTATTCACAGTAACCATCATGTCCATCATTCATTGATACACACACCGGGGACCCCAAGCTCAGCGGCTGAGGCTCGGGCACTCCCAGGCACAGGCATGGCAGGGGTCCCGCCCCACAGACCCAGGAGTCTCAGGCCTGGGGCAACTGTGTTATGTGCTTCGTAAGTGCTGCTCGGATCTGCTTAGCATAACAGTACTCCCTGGGGTTTGCTATGTTCATATATAGCAGAACGGGGCCAGCTGGCCACTGTGACTTGGGATACCCAAGGGCTGCTCCATCGGTCTCACAGATGTTGTGCAACACACAGCAGGCGCCGATTGCCAGGGCAGAGGTCTCCACCGAGTAGTCCAGGTGCCCAGCCAGGCACCTCCATCTCTGCTTGAGGGCACCAAAGGCCCTCTCGACCACGGTCCTCGTGGTGCACAGCCAGGTGTTGTACAGGGTCTCCATCTGGTTCCAGGCCACCGGATGGGCCTTCATGAATCATGACAAGATGGAGGTGATGTTGATGGGCGAGGGCTTGGGGGACCTGGGGGTGGTTGAAGCTCCTCTTGTTGAGGGGGTTTGCCCTCCCATGGTCTCTCAAGTGCGGAGTCTGGGTGTGCTCCTCGATTCACGGCTCAGCCTGGAATCTCAGGTTGTGGCTGTGGCAGGGAGTGCATTTCGGCAGCTACATCTTGTCCGGCAGCTTCGGCCATATCTCTCAGACTCTGACCTCGCCACTGTCATCCATGCCTTCATCACCTCGAGGCTGGATTACTGTAATGCGTTCTACGTGGGATTGCCCGAGAAGTTGGTCCGGAGGCTGCAGCTGGTGCAGAATGCTGCAGCCCGTCTCCTTACAGGGGCGGGTCGCAGGGAGCGCATGATCTCAAGGGCTCCAGACTGCATGCCAAGTAACGCCTGCAGGGGTTTGCCTTTGAAACAACTTCCGCTGCCTCCATTCATTTGGCATAAAGCAAGCACCTGAAATTAGTCTCTTTTGTCCACCCACCTTGAAAAGAGCATAGACCATAAGAGATTTGTGGTTTCCAGACGAGGACCACCTTTTCCCTGACTGGATAGATTTCAGATACATTCCTTAAGTCTTCTGATATGCTGCAGAAGGGGGAAACCCTTTTATTGCATCTTAACTGAGAGTTGTTCCCGAGGGAATCTGCAAGTGATAAAGTGCTACAAATACAGTAGGAGGTGGGCAGGGGAACAGATTTTTACACATGTGCAGACATGATCATACTAACATATGTATACTGCCTCCCCAACATATGCTAGGGGCCCTTGTGTCAAAGAACAGCTTGCTCTGAGGAAGGATAAATGAAAATTTCAGATGGGACTAAATGCTAATAAAGAATGCTTTTAGAGCCCTGTTGAGCCCAACTGCATTGGGTCAGATAGAAGCTCAGGCCTAATACAGATGGACCCTCCTGAGCCTGATCCACATGTGTCTGCTGGTTGCCCACTCTCTCCCTGCCACGAAACTCTGTGACATCACAGCACTCTGTAAGGGGCAGGTGGTTTATGTCAGAAAAAGGGCAGGACTTAGGCATTCCCCCACCTCATTTCAACTTGGCCACCCCTAGAGCACTGTGCCATTTTGTAGGGGTGGGTCTTCCCACCGCTAGACAGGGCCAAATGTAGGATTTTAGCACACCTACACAACTCAGGCTGCCCCTCCCCACCCCCCAGGAGCTATGGTCTGTGCGCAGGCTGCCATCTGAGATGAGGGAGACAATGGCAACACCCAGCACAGAAGCAGAGTCTCTTTCTCAACACTTGCCACCTCTGAAAAACACATTTTCAGGGGGCTTGGGGGCAGAATGGGGCTCCTCAAAGAGGGAATGGATGGTCGGGCCCCTCCAGGTGGCAGGTGACACAGATGAGGCAGTGCAGTTGCAACTGCGGTGCAGGGGGAGGAGCACCATGATCAGATGGGTGCAGGCTGAGAACAAAACCCCCCAACATCTGCCTCCCCTCTAAAAAATCTGCCACCCTAGGCATGTGCCTATTGGTAATTTCAGACATTACATGCTCCCGGGTCACCACAGTGGATTCTCAACCATGACTAGCCGCCCAAGCCCGACCCGTGGTTCCAACAGGTCCCAAACAGACATGACAGGAGAAGGACCACGCAGCTTCGGACGTATCTCTCAGACTCTGACCTTGCCACTGTCATCCATGCCTTCATCACTTCGAGGCTGGATTACTGTAATGCGNCACCTGACACTGCCCGGTGCTCCTGGGGCATCTACCAGCTAAGGTCCTCGCAGGTACCTGACATGGATGCAAACCAGTGGGGTGCCTGCTGGATCCTACTGGAGATCATAGATGAGTGGTGCTGCCAGCACACCGAGCTCCAGTGGGTAACCATGGAGCTGCTTGGGATGTACACTGGTGTGTGTGAATGCCTGGTCTGGTTCACTGCAACCAGCCTGCTCGCCCACCACAGGCACTGCCGCATCAAGGCCACGCGCACAGCGCACCGGCTCTCTGGAACGTACCTCAGGGCCCTGCTGGCTGCCCTCAGGCAAGCAGCTGCATGCCACTACTGGAGGAGGGCAGCCCTCTTCATTGCTGTCAGGCTCGCTATGCCCATCGGCAGGCAACTCTGGACCATGTCCAGGGCCCAGCAATGGTGGAAGGGGGCCCTGACACGATGGGACGATGCTGCTTGGAGGGTACACTTCTGGATGGACTAGTGTACCCTCCTGCGACTGGCAGAGCTTCTGTGGCCCTGGCTGGAGCAGCTGCACACCCCCATGTGCTTCCCTATCCCAGTCGCCCAGCGGGTGGCCATAGTTGTCTGGGCCCTGGCCACTGGGATTCCTGATGTTCCATGGCTCAACACTTCAGAGTGGGCCTCACAACCATCACCGGCATCATCCGCAACTTCTGTGAGACTGTGGCTGGCTTCAAGGCTACCAGATTCCAACTGCCTGGGTGCGATCGATGGCACCCATGTGGAGATCCTCCACCCCACCCCCCCGGGAAGATGCGGCCGAGTACATCAACAGGCATGGTTACCACTCGTTGCAGCTCCAGGCCATTGTTGATCACTGGGACTGGTTCACTTACAACTTCACCGGGCACTCCAGCTGCAGCCATGATGCCTGGATCCTCGCCATCTCCCCCCTCTTCACACGGGTGTACAGGGGGGACTTTGCCACCATGTGGATGACCCAGATTGAGGGGGTGTTGATGCCCCCCTGCATCATCGGGGACCCGGCCTTCTGCTGCTCTGCTGGTTCATTTATTTATTTTTATTTATTTAAAATTTATATCCCGCCCTCAGGGCAGCCCAGGGTGGCAAACAACATTCAATAAAAACAATATAAAAAATGTAAAACAATTTTAAAATACAGTATGTGGGGAAACCTCCCCACCCCACTCCTACCCCTCGCCAAAAGCCTGACGGAACAGCCAGGTCTTACATACAAGCCAAAACAGCAGGAGAGTGGGAGTCAATGGAGCCTCCTCCGGGAGCAAATTCCACAGCACAGGGATGGCCACCAAAAAAGATTTAACATCAGTGGCCACCCGCCTCACCCGGGGAACCGCCAAAAAGGCTCCCACCAACGATCTCAAGGGTCGCACGGGCACATGGGGAGTGAGGCGGTCCCGCAGATAAGCAGGGCCCAGGCTTATCTACGGGCATCTGAGCGCTCAGATTGTGTAATTCAAGTGCTACATCTTAGGGATGGATGAACGGAAGGAGTTCGGAAATTCAGTTCGGTTCGGTTTAAAATTGAAGTTTGGAAATTCGGTTCAGTTCGATTCGGTTTAAAATTTGAGTTCAGTTTGGAAGTTCGGTTCGGTCGATAGAACGGACCAAGTTCGGTCGAATTCTGAACTTCCAAACTAAGTTCGTACATTCAAAACCAGGGTTTTTTTTGTGTTTGTTGCCACTAGGGATGGCCGAAGAGAACGGAGTTCAGAAATTCTGTTTGGTTCAGTTTGAAATTTGAGTTCAGTTTGGAAGTTCGGTTCGGTCGACTGAACAGATTGAGTTTGGCCGAATTCCGAACTTCCGAACAGCGTTCGCCCATCCCTACTACATCCTATTGCCAGGCATAAGCCTAGATCAAGATCAGGACCTCTGCATGCACAAAAGCATGGGTTTGCACATGTAGAGAGGTGGGGTCAGAATGGCTACAAAAAACTTACATAAAAACACATACTTTATTAAATATTCTCTGGCATTATGATTTTTACATTAGAAATGTCAGAGGTTCCTTGTGTACAGGATAGCTAGTAGGGCAAACCCTTTCTTAACACCCAACCTTCATGAGAACAACCATGGCCTGCCTTTCTTCCCTGAGATCTAGATTTTGTGTGAATACACCCAAAAGTTCTATTCAAGCAACACTCTTTTAGAATGAGTAGCAGGCACAGCACAAACCCAGACTCTGAGTGTGGTGTGTGAAATCCACTGTACCACTTCCTCTGGTCCTTGATGATCACTTATTCTCTGCCATGCAATGCAAAGGGTTTGTTTGTAAGCTCTGTCTCTTATCAAATAGTAATGGTGCTGAATGATTGACTAACCATAAGCAAGATTCAATTCCCAACCCATCATTTCCTATTTGTCACTTTATACCTGTCTGAGTGACCTCAGAGGTGTGGCCAGGAGCACAAACTCCCTCTTCTGTTCCATGCTCTTTGCTACATCTGTAGGCAGCCATCCAGAACTCTGCATGCAGAGACCTCACAAGGGGTGTTTCCAGATGAGATGCTACCCCTTATGGCCACCCAGGAGCCATGGAGCCCCCCACCCATCTGAAGGTGGAGCAGACCCATGCATAGCTATGCATGGCACCATGCTGGGAAATCAGGAATGCTTCATGATAGCCAAATGTATGGTGATAGCCAAATTTGGCTAGCCATATGTATTAGAGGTGGGACCCCGGGCCCATTACCGGCTACCGAATTTACCGGTTACCGGTTCTCTGAAAACCGGATTCCCGGATTAAATCCGGTATACCGGTACCGGATTTATTTCATTGATTTCAATGGGGCGCTGTGTCCCCATTGAAATCAATGAAATAAATTAATTCCCTCCCCCTCCC
>QEPC01008869.1:3807059-3819910 GCA_003113815.1 Sphenodon punctatus
ATAATGCCGGTACGCCCGGTACCGGCATTATCGGATACCGGATTTACCGGTTTTGCCACCCCTAAGTATAGTGGCTGCTTCCGTGGCTGTGGTAGCCATGTTGAGAGCTCCCCTTTTGAATCTCTCCCCCCGCACCCCACCTGCATGGGTGCTCCATGGCAGAGCTATGTGATGGCCACAGGCCCATCTTCCCCATCACTTTGCTCATTTGAAAACACTCAAGGATAGTCCTCCATGCCTTTTTGCATTGTGGGAAATAACACAGGGAAGAAGGGAAGAGGAGGAGCCAATGAAATATGGAGAAATCAGAGGTTGTACAAATGCATTACTAAGAGGCAAGACAAACAGAGATTATGGAACACATTGGAGTTTTCAAAATGTAAGGGTCTTGTGTGAATAGGCCCTAAGATATCTCTGATTTGGCTCCTCAAAAACTGTGGTACCCAAATCATCCGTCACTTCCAAAAAATCCTGGCCTTAGAGAATTGCAGTTCTTATACTGTTATGAAATATTACCTATATATTCCAAAAATAGTTCCACTTGAGACCATCACAGCACCCATATTCTCTAGACTACATGTTCAAATAATTCCATAATTAACATTATGTTATCGAAACAGACATATTTTCCAAATGACATTTATTTATATATATATCTTTAAAAGTTTCAGTTCCCCCCTGTATTATAGCTGTTCAGATTATGGTTTACATTGGGCAGTCACCTAAATAGAGCAACTGGAATTTGAAAATTGCAAGTATTTATTTATGTATTTATTAAAAATAATATCCTGCTCTTCTGCTAACCTTCTGATGAAAACACTTTTCAAGCAGAAAGATGATTATGATAGTTTTAATTATTCTATGAGTCTATATGGCCATTAAGACTATGATTAAAAGCCCTGTTTCCTTTCTTTGGATTAGGCCCTCATTCCACAACTGACACTGGGTTAGTGCTTCTGTGCCAAAGACTATTTGTATAAAAAAATCATTAAAAAGCTATGAAAAATCTTGAGCATTTTTTCCTGTTTGAGGGGACAGGAAAGGCAGTCAGCCAAAGGAGTACTCATGAACAGTACAGAGCTGAGGTTATCTAGAAATCATGCCCTTAGATCCTAGGCGCTCCCTGCAATGGAACTGTTGAAATTTCCTTTGTGCTTTCCTTTAAAATAGATCCAGAAAGTGAACTGCAGAGCACATTCTAAAAGATGAGTTCAACAATGTTAGCATTTTAATCTTAGCTTCCACCGCTGTGCAGGAAATATCCCCTGCATTTGGGATGCAAGTTTCATTATAATTTTAATTGAATGCCGAAGAGTTGGGCACTTGACAGAAACTGACATTTTGCAGTTGCAGAAATGAAACACTATGAGGATTTCAATGTTGCTAAATACTTGGCTTTTCTATTTGCTCTAGCTTCCCGGTATTCTTGTGTGTTGTAAGTAATAAGACTTTGAAAAAAAAAAAAAAAGACCTCCTGTAATGGGTAGTAAATTGGGTTGCACATTTCCCAACAGTGATTCCTCCCTTCTAACTCTATTTGCTTTGAAAAGCTTTTGTGCATTCTTAAAAATAGGTACAAGTATCTTAGTCAGTTTAATGAAGAGTGCTACTCTGAGTAGAGAGTAAAGTTCCACATATTTCTCTCAGCATCCGAACCTCTGAGTAGGACACTGCAACTTGGGTAAGCCTGTTTCAGACACATTTACAACTCCAATGATTAAGAGCTGCCAGTATATTATAAGCTTTGCCATATGATATTTCCCAATAATGCAAACAGCCTTTAGAGCTGTGTTAACATTAATTTCAAAACAGGTTCTGATTACATCTAATCTGGTAAAGAAATGGAATCATAACCATGCTTATTTCACCAACAATGAAAGAAAGCAAAATAATATATCAAATTCCTAAGCAAGCAGTCACTCAAGAACCTTTAAATAACTCAACTTTTCTTCCATGGTTTATTATCCTTTCCTGGTTTTATAGCATTATCTGCCATAGAAATGCAGAGAGATTTGTAAAACTACTATAGCATTTAAGTCATTACATTTTATAGCTAATTTCTAATGTGGATTTGATTTTTTACGAGCAGAAAAAGAATCTAATTTGCATTAGTGACAGTAACTAGAGAAATTTAACACCTGGCACCGGTTGTACCAGAAATTGAATATTAGCTACTAGGGTGCTAAAAACTGCATTCATACCTGCAAGGGGGATTTTTCATTTATTTATGCTCTGCTCTCGTGTTTATCGTTACAAAACAGATCGTACATCATGAGGAAAGAAAACTCCCAGAGATGTGGAAAAAAAACCATGCACTCGACAAAGGGAGTTTGGAGCTACAGCAAGCAAATGAATCATTTATATATTAAAGAATGTGCAAACCTAGAAAACAAAAAATCTCCAAAGAGAGATAAAATTAGAACAGCATCAATGTAAAGTCAATTGCTTCCTACAGGCCCCTTTGCATTTTATTTATTTATTTACTGTAGATGTCACTGTTTTCGTGGTGCAATGCATTTGAGCCAAATTAAATGTCTGGTAAAAGAACATAAATGACATGAAAAAATATCATATTTTTTACAAGAACAATGCATATGTTTGTAAAGTGTAGAAAATTAGGAACTGCAGACTAGGCAAAGCGGGTGTAAAATGATATGGAAAGTGACACTTTACATAGCCAGCTACAATTAACACATTGATGGCATTTTGCTGGGCTCCTTGCAGTGATAATGCTGTTGTCAAATGTGTTTAGTGCACCAAATCTCCTGGAGCCTTCAGCTAGGCAGCAAGCTTTTGACAGATTGAAGGTTCGGAGATAGGCTATCATGACAGATGGAAACTGGCACCGATGTTCAGCTTTCGCCAATCACTGGGGACCTGCCCCCCTTATTCTTCAGGGCTCAGCTCTGCAACCTTCCCCCTTCTGATGAAAGCAGGGGATGGCATTGTTAAATAGTGCATCTGTGTGAGTTAGACTACTCTGATGAAAGCACAAGGCAGACGCTCTGTGAAGCAAAAGACAGCCTCTGCTCTAACTGCATTTTAGATAGACTCGAGAGAGACTCCAGGGAGCTGGGATAAAACTTTGGTAAATTTCAGACAAAAAGAAAAAGCCCACACTAACCATTAAATGTTAGCTCTTATAGATCTCTCTCTTCCCCTTCCTCGCCCTCTTTATGTATATATAAAAGCAGGCTTCAGAAATCTATACATGGTAGCTACTGTGAGCTATTTCTTAAGTGAAATGCTAGTGTGTTTTATTATTGCTTTGATCATTTATATTTGTAAGTTGACTTATAAATGTCTTTCCATTTCAGAGCTTCTGCCAAAATACAGATCCAAATGGGATCTAGATGCAGAGAGTCTGTTTTGCTGTATGAACATCCAACTGGTTCAGAAGCTAATTCAATTATTAGAAGAGGCTGTTCTCGCAACTGGTCTGGATTCTTGGATGCAGTGTTAAAAGCAGGGTGGGAGTCTGTGTTATTGAGCTTTACACAGCTGGGCATAAACAGGCAGATAATACAGTTAATTAACCTTTCACCCTCTCACACCTTTTGATGAGCATTAGTCGTTTTAGTTCATCAGCCCCAGGATATTTCAAAGCCACTGGTCCCCGACTATATTTGTTTCTTTCTATCCCTGACAAATTCCTATTTGATTTCTTTAAACTGGGTTGTAGAGTCTTCTTTTTTGCTGTCTTAATCTTCAATTCCACTCTCGCTGATACAGTATTTGGAGCAGCATACTGCAGCCCATTTGAGGTATGATAATCAGCTGATTAGCTAGTGAAGTCGTTTTCCCTGAGGCTCTTTTGTGTGCAAAATCCTCACACTCAATTGACATGTGGACATCATAAAGCTGATGAAATGCAATTGTAATGAACAAGAGGGAGAGGCATCTGCAGCAGTCTAAATGAAGGACCCTTCCCTCTCCACATGCTAATTCAGAAAATCTGCTCTTAACTTGTACTCCCTCTGGATTCCAAATGGATGTGAATCTCCATGAATGCATATTCAAATAGTGTATTAGCCTCGGCAGCAAGTGAAATTCGAGCCTGGATGTACCCATTCTAATTTCAAGACAGATTATACTGCATCAAATGTAGTAATGATCTGACAGTTCATTTGTGACGAGAGTCCTATAGTCAAGGTTTAATACATGGACAGACGCAGGTGTTCAGCTAGCACAAACAAAATCTCTCCGACAGGCCAAGGGGTGCTGTCAAATTATCTTAGTTAAAAAGCCTGATACATGAGGAAAGGTGAAACACATTTAAGAAATTAATGACTTCAGATTCAAAACATATTGTAACAATGGTTTCCTGCATGCACCCTAGTTACTGTAGTGTCACATTTGCAGAGCTATTCCACTAAGAACCCCAAGATTCAGAGATCAATACAAACTGGGTAACAAGAATGTAGGAATATTTTTGTTACTTTTTAAAGATAATACGAATTTGAACACTATGTCCCATTGCTAGACACAAACACCAGTGTATATGAGTTCCAGTCCACAAAGCACGTAGCTAGTGGTGCCCCATTCATTGCAAGACAGCGACACCACTTCTGTAACTGGATGAGGGTACGAAGGCCTCTGGGATAGTGATGTTGCGACTCCTTCAGTTTCTCCTCATGGGTAAGACCCACATTTCCAGGCATGTGGAGAGTCACAGTCCCAATTGCAGTGGTATGAGTGCATACAACCACTTAGGGTATAAGCAGATTCAGGGGCCCATCCAACTGCACGTGCACGTGGGTTGCATGCAGGTCGTGTGTGCAATCTATGCGTACCCATGCTATGGGGACTGTGGCGTGCTGCACACCCATTGATTTTTCCACCTGAAAGATGGGGTTTGGCGTGCTGGAAGAGGCAGCCTCATTTCTCCTCACTCAGAAAAGCAGAGTGGAAAGAACCCAATTTAGCTGAGCAGCGACGGAGGAGCAGCAGCCAGGTGAGTGGGTCAACTCAGGGAGCACACAGATGTGGATAGCCTATTGGTTTGCGTTTGGGCACTGATCGGTGTCCAAACATGACTGGGTTAAGTCGGGCACCCCAGATTTGATGAGGTACCCATTTTTGCAGGTGCCTGGTTTTACCTCTACTCTAGGACTATGTGGAGTCTCTAAGGTACAAGCAGATTCAAGACCTATATACATTCCATACTTTTTTTTTAACTTTTGGACTTTTCTAACTGGAAAAAAAAAGAAGCTTTCTTTACTCTTTGGCTGTATTCACACACGCCTTTTCTCCCACCTCTTCAATTTCTTACGCAATACAGGAATTGCAGTTTTTAAATGTTCCCACATTCTCTCCTCTGTTTTAAATGTTACTCCCTACTGTTGTGAGTTCTGCGAGGTACCCCACAGCTGTGTTGGGTCTGACTTCTTTGGTTCAGACAGAGTGTCAGCAACATTAATCCCTTCACATTTATTTATTTATTTATTTATTTATTTTACTATTTTTCTACCCTGCCCCCTCCTGCTCACAGAGCAGCTTGGGGCAGCTTATAAAATGCATAACCAATAAAAACACACATAAAATATCATTAGAAACATTTAAAATGATAAAAAGAACTAAAAGGTCAGAATTCCCCCTCCTCAATCCACCTCACTCTATCCGTCTCCCTCTCCAAAGGCCAGTGAAACAACCAGATCTTACACTGTCTACAGAAAGAGGGGAAGTCTGGGGCCAGACGGGCCTCTGTCGGGTGTTCCACAGCCTGGGAGCAGCCATTGAGAACGCCCTCCCCATCATCGCCACCTGGGCAACCCGGGGGACTTCGAGTCGGGTGTCCCTGGCCGACCACAGGGGCCGCAATGCAATCTGGGGCCTGAGGCTGTCCCACTGGTAATCCAGGCCCAGGCCATTTAGGGCTTTCTAGGTCATTAACAGCATCTTGAATTGGGCCCAGAAGATAATAGGCAGCCAGTGCAGAGAACGGAGCACCAGTATAATGTGTTTGCGGTGACCCGTCCCTGTTAAGAGACGGGCCACCGCATTCTGCACCAGCTACATTACATGTTACACAGGAGGGGGGGACAGAATAGAACCCTGTGGGACTCCACACGTGAGGTCCTGGGGAGATGAAGTACATTCCCTGAGAACCACATGCTGAGTTCTCCCAGTCAGGAATGAGCGAAACCATTCAAGAACAAGTCTGCCTACCCAAGCCCGGTCCCACAGCTGAGCCACCAACATCTCGTGGTCAATGGTATCAAATGCAGCCGACAGATCGAATAGAATTAAAATAGAAGATCTGCCCCAGTCTAATTCATGGTGCAAGTCATCAACCAAAGCCACAAGCGCAGTCTCCGTGCCAAACCAAGGGCAAAAACCAGACTGCGAGGGATCAAGAAAACTGACCCAATCTAGATGCCCCTGAAGCTTCTGAGCCACCACCTGTTCAATAACCTTCCCTAAAAAGGGAAGGTTAGAGACTGGCCAATAGCTGGCCGGGGAGTCAATGATATGAAAAATGCATGTGAAGGATTTAGAACAATTGTTAAACCTTGATTTTTCCACGTTAAACCTTTTGGAGTAAAAGCACATTACAGCTGCATCCTATCATCGGATAAAAGCAAACATGAAAGTGGACCACTTTGGCACACTGTGGCATTCTTGGGCATGTGCGTGCAGGCACTTCCAGCTGTTGGTCCAAGATTTCCCTGGGCTGTGTCAGAACTAGCCTAGGCTATGATGCTGGAGACCTCCGGAATCACAGCCCACAACCCAATTGAGCCAAAGCGGGCCACCCCGGGGCTGCACATTTCTTTCTTAGGCCAGGTCTGCCATAACAGGAAGCCATGACTGACTGTCATTTCCACTGTGGCTGTATGTCATGGGGGGGGCGGGCACTGGGTGCAGCGTAGGAGTGGAGAAGGCCAGCTGCACATTCCCCATTCTCCCAACCCCAGCGCGCACTGTGTCCACCCAGGCTGCCTGTCCTGGGTCAGCTCAGGATGCATTATCCCCGTGTCACTTATGTTTTCACCCATCCTTTAATATATAGAGGAGCCTCTCAAAGAAGAACCACAGGCAAGCCTTCCCCGAGGAGCTGGTGGAGGTGGAGTTCGCCTCTGAGTCTGGGGCACACAGTGGCTGGCTCTTCCTATTGGGTCAGCAGGGCCAACAGGAGGAGTCAACCACCTCCCCTGAAGGCTTCCTTTGGATATCTAAGGAAGCCTTCAGGGACAAAAGCGAGATGTTCCACCCTATATGTGGTATGGGCACCTAGAAGCACTGTCTATACCGCATAAAGGGAAACCAGCAATGATTTAATAGTGCCGCTTGGGGCACTATTTCATTGCAGAAGGTAGCGCAGCACTAAAGTCCATACCTGGGAGCCACACAGTAGGCGCCCAGGCCACAGGACTTCCTTCACTCACAGACTGCGGCTGTGCAGGGGGGATGGGGGCGCCTGGGAGCTGCCACGCAGCTCTTAGACTCCCCTTCCCTCCCAGACCCAGAGGGAGGGGGAGCCTAGGAGCTTCAGCGCTGCCTGCCGGCCCTGCCATAGTCACAAGGCAGGGCCTGCTTGAGCTGGTAAGTGACCTGTCTTCTTTTCTTGGGGCCTGTTTTGCTCCTGGGGTTCTTGGGGCCTGGGGGGATGGGCCATCCCTCCTCCCCCAGCCCCAAGAACCCCAGGAGCAAAAGAGGTGATGGGATTGAGTAGGAGCAGAATGGGGGTGGGTGGGATGGGTTTGGGGGACAGAATGGAGGCCTGGGGGTGGGATTGCATGGAGGTGTGTAGAATGGGGACTCTTGGAGGAAGAGAATGGGGGTCTGGAGGAGGAATTGGGGGTGGGGGAAGAATTGGGGTCTTAAAATTAGTGTTTTAAAATGTTTTAGAATTAGTGTTTAGTGTTTTAGAATTAATGTTTTAAAATTTCTGCAGACAAGGGCACATAGAATCTTAAAATTAAGATCTTAAAATTAGTGTTTTTAAATGTTTTAGAATTAGTGTTTAGTGTTTTAGAATTAGTGTTCCCAAAGAGAAGTGGGAAATTAGGGATGGGCGAATGCGGTTCAGAAGTTTGGAGTTCGGACCAAACTTGGTCTGTTCGGTCGACCGAACTGAACTTTCAAACCGAACTCGAAATTAAAACCGAACCGACTTTCCTAACTCCGTTCTGTTCGCCCATCCCTAGTGGCAACACACACCAAAAAACCCGGTTTTGAATGGACGAACTTGGTTCGGAAGTTCAGAATTCGACTGAACTTGGTCTGTTCGGTCGGCCAAACCGAACTTCTGAACCGAACTCAAATTTTAAACCAAACCGAACCGAATTTCCGAACTCGAATTTCAAACCAAACCAAACTGAACCGAACCGAATTTACGAACTCCATTGTTTGCCCATCCCTATGGGAAATCGGGAATTAGTACCTGGTTAATGCAGCTGCTGGGATGGTTGCTGCAGCAGAATCCCAGAGCCATGCAGTTTTCCTCCCACAATCACTGTAGAGGATTGAAGAACATACAGAAATCAACGACTATCATTTGCACCATTTGCCCTCCCTTGGCTACCATTTTGACTTTGCTCTTGAGCCGCATTTTGGCTTCCACCCCCATATGAGCCTGCTGTCCTGCCATGGTGCTTTGCTGCCAGCCTGCAGGCCCATCATAGTGCCGTCCCACCCACTTTCCACGTCTACCATTCCTGTCCTGTGGAGATGTTTCCCGGTGATTTTTCTGCTGCTCCTCCACATTCTCGTGGCCACCTGTCAACACAGTAAACAATTAAAAAAAACCATAATTAGATAACAAATAAACAGAAGCCTTTATCATACAGCTGTGTAAATGCAATCCCTCCCGCCTCCGGTGCATTAACTTACAATTCTCCTCCACCACCTCCTCTACAAAGGAGCCATCCGGGTCCTCCATGCCCTCAACCAGAAACTTTGGTTGCTCCTTGAACATAGGCTGACTCTTGAGCTCAAGGAGATACACTAGGAGAGTCACGATGTCAGTGTCAACCCGTGCTGGCTCTGGGGCAGGAATGGGCATGGAGAGATGTCCATCGTCAGTTTGCAACATCTCTTGTGGAAGTGGGAGCAGTTGCAGTGGGAGCAACCAGTGGGAGAGCCATATCCACCCACTTCTGGTCCCTTGTGAAGGTGCAGCCATACAGGCAGGATGCAATGATGGCTCTATCCACACAGGTGAACCAACAAGGAGCTTGTAAAGATTGTAAGCTCTCGGGCAGGGACTGTGTCTATCTTATTCTTTGTAAAGCGCCAGGTACATCACTAGTGCTATATAAATGCTAATAATAATAATAATAATAATAATAATAAATAATTAATAAACAACATAATATGGCAATGTTTGCTTCCCGCAGCTGGAAGTGAAGTTGTCCTGGATATCCTTGTACCTGCACTTCAAGTCTTTGGCCTGCTGCCAGCACTTGTTCATATCCCGGTTATAGCCCTGCAGTGCCATTTATGCTAAGATCTCCTGGAACACCGCCTCATTCCTGTAGCACTTCACCAGAGCATATTGGACCTTCTGCTCCCCCCATAGAGCAATGAAGGCCTTGGTCTTTGCCTTGGTCTAGGTAATGTAGCACTGACAGGAGGATTGGTAGGTATAAAGTGACTGAGATTGCCAAGTGGTTGTAGAGGCACTGGTTGTTGCCTGATTGTTGGTTTGAGTCATGGTCCTGGTGATGGTAATCCTCCACACGTTGTTACAGAGAATGCAACAGCTGGGAAAGAGCAAGCATCAGATGCATACTGCTAACCAGGAAGAGCTGGGAGAATGCATGTTTGAAAATGGCACACTGGGCTTTTAAGGTGGACATTACATCCGTGTCAGTGAGAGTGGAGAGAGGGACCAGAAGTGGTCACTCCTTGGAATGTTCTAGGCTCTTCTTCCATGATTCTGTGGTGCTAGTGGACAAGTACGGGTGGAGACTGCATGTAACCTAATTGACGGAACATGGATACATGTGTGCACATTAGTCCAGATTCACCTGCATGGTGGGCTCCACGTGCTCTGAGACTGAGACCCCGACATGAGTGGGATCTTCCTGATGTCTTCTGCATGTCCAGTGGGTGGTGGCTACATGGCCGGTGGGGGTGAACTCCTAATAAACAGTCAGGTGGATATGCACCTGGTGTGGGCTACTGTCTCATTTGTTAACACTCTTAGATGGGGAATGACAGTCCCAAAACACCATTCCCTCGCCTTCACTTCCTTTTCCTTTCCCCACTAAAGCCCCTAGAAGCATATTCATGGAAAAGGATTATATAATAACAGAATTAAGCCTCCATTTAAAAAATATTGATAATCTTCATACATTTCTATATCCCCTTTAAAATGGGGAAAGACCTTTTAAAATAATAATAATAATGGGGGGGAACCCCTTTCTTTCCCCATTTTAAAAAGGAATATAGAAATGCTCACACACCTTTAGAAACTACTTTAATGGATCACATAAATACAAAGATTATGGAGAAAAAAAGGTGAATTGTAAGATCTCTTCCTTTGTATAAAGATTAATGTTTTCAAAATAGAGATTTAATTCTGTTTAAACATGAGATTACTAAATATTTCTGACTTAGATTTTAAAATGATGAAACAGACATGTAAGACGTATACACTGGAGTAGTTCTGTTGAAGTTGCCATTACTGACTGACCATTACTGAAGAGCTGGGAAGAGAACCCTGGTTTTGTCAGTGGTTCTGAAAGTGTGTGTGTAAGGTATTCTGGGGAGGCTCAAGAAGGAACACAGCTGGCAAACATCTAACTCCACTCTGAACTAGGGGGGATTTCCAAAATGATGGGGTAGCAATGGGGAAGGTTTCTCTTTGAGGATGAAGGATAGGGATGGGTTGGGGCTCTGACAACCCTGGTAAAATGGAAATAAAGAGTTTGGGGCATGTAATGCATAGGATGCCAACCCCCTGTGCCCAGCACCATCCAGCACCCTTGAATGACTCCCACAGACTTCCCCATCTAACTAAGGGACTAAGCACTCATTGCTTTAGTTAAGTGACTAGATTTATTATTATTATTATTATTTTTGCATTAGTGTCTAACAGTTTAATTCCTACCATGCACAAAGACCCCTGCTCAAGACCAATCCAAAGTATCCACTGTAATGTATCAAGTGCATCCAATTCATCTATTTCCCCTTTCAAATGTATTAAATCAGCAGTACTTCAATTCAGTATTTCCCACTGGAATTCAATTCAGTTCTTACTTCAATTCATTTCCTACCATTTCCCTTTTCACATATATTAAACCATTGTTATGAAGCTGATTATATTATTATTAATAATTCATATTATTAATTATTATTTATTTATTTAAACAGCTTAATATCCTGCCCAACAGCAGCTCGGGGCAACTCACAGTTTTAAAAAATAAATAAAACACAATAAAAGCTTACAAAATATCAGTAAAACCAACCAGCAATAAAACAGGTATCTCATAAAAATACACACACACCCTTACCCTATCCACACCCACCCAGTCCCTCTCTCTCACCAAATGCCCGGCAAACAGCTAGGTCTTACGCCATCTTCAGAAGGAGGAGAGATCTAGGGACAGCCGAACCTTCACCAGGAGGGAGTTCCACAGCTGTGGAGCGGCCACTGAGAATGTCCTCTCCATCATCCTCACTCGATGAATGCGGAGGCCCTCAAGAGGGCCACCCCCTGATGACCGCAGAGGCCAATCCAAAACCCGGGGGCTGAGGCGGTCCTGAAGATAGGTAGGACGCAAGGTAGGTAGGACTTTATAGGTAACTACCAACACCTTGAATTGAGCCTGGTAGACTATAGGCAGCCAGTGCAGCGAACGAAGCACTGGTGTGCACCAGCTGCAGTCTTCAGACTGTCACCAAGGGTAGCCCCATATAGAGTGCATTGCAGTAGTCCAGTCTTGAGGTGATGAATGCATGGATGATGGTGGCAAGTTTGGAGCCTGAGAAGTACAGCCCAAATGGCCGCACAAGCTGTAACTGGCAAAGAGCACTCCTTGCCACAGCCACCACCTGAGCATCCAGGCAAAGCTGTGAATCGAGGAGCACCCCCAGACTCTGAACCTGAGGTACCAACGGAGGGGTGAACTGCATCCGTGATGGGGGTATCTCCCACACCTGGCCCCCCAGTCCCACCTACCAGCATCACCTCTGTCTTGTCAGGATTCAACTTCAGTCAGCTCGCTCTCATTCAGTCCCCCACAGCCGCCAGACACCAAGTAAGCACCAAGTCATCCGGGCCTGGGTCAGATGAAAACAAGAGGTAAAGTTGTGTGTCATCAGCATACTAATGACACCGCGCCCCAAACCCCCTCACGACCTCTCCCAAAGGCTACATATACATGTTGAACAGGAGGTTGAACATATAGTGCCAGCAATGCACCTGGTCTTTTAAAATTTCTCACATATAGTCATTAAATCATTCATACAATTTTCCCTCTCAAATATGCCAGCCACTCAACACTCAGGAACCCTGGCCTTTTTCCTCCTCTAAATTCCTTAACTTTGTTCAGCTCATTAAATCTAGTACTCTCTAAGTTGCTTAAAATCCCATTAAGTTTAAGGGCATTTTCACACAAATATTTAAATAGGAATTAGAATTCTAGTTTATTAGCTAGGATCAGGGCCCCTAGTCTTCCGCGCTCCCGCGAATCGTGGAATTTGCGCAGAATCCTGCCATAGGCAGGATTCGCGCAGAAAATAGGGAAATCCCCGCGGGATTTCCCTTCCTTGCCGTCCAGCCAATCCCGCACCTGCTTTATTCAGGCCGCAAGCCAATCAGGGGCTTGCGCGGCCTTTATAAAGCAGGTCGCAAGCGCACGTGTTCCTACTTGGTCTCGCCCAGGGATCGCCTCCGCCGC
>QEPC01008869.1:3821933-3853172 GCA_003113815.1 Sphenodon punctatus
GTTCCGCGGTTCCGCTTATTTAATTCCGCAACTTAGTGGAATCGTGGAAACATGACATTTTCGCTATTTCCGCAATTCCGCCAGCGCCAAAAAATCGCGGAATAGCGGTTTTCCGCGATTTCCGTGATTTTTCCGTGATTTTTCCGCAATTCCGCGATTTGCAGAATTCCGGCGGAATTAGCGGAATATCCGCAGAAATGTCGCGGTGTGGCGAAGGCAATTCCGAAATAGCAGAACGGAATCGCGGTGCGGTAAAAGCTGCTGCCGCATCAGCCCTACTCCACCCCAGCGGTTTCCACCACCACCTGGAGCAGCGCTCGCTCCGATGAAAGTGCACTCAAGTTTCCAGTTCCGCTGCTCCATCTGCAAGCACCCATTTTTAAAAGCCCTCCACCCCTCCACTCTCTGCTACAGTGGTTTCTCCCATCCTGCCCTTGTGGCATGAACCTTTTACGTGAATGTACTCAGGGTGTGTTCCAGTATTCCAGGGCAATGAGACATGAAGTATTTAAACCTTTTGATGTCTGTATAGAGAAAAGCAGTAGTCACTGAAGTATACAAAAATCAATAATTTATTAAAAACCAGCACAGAGATTAATAGTTTGAAATAGTCAGAAAGCTTCATCTGATGTTATCAGTTCAATTCTAACTAAGACTAAAAATTTTCTTGGAGAGGGAGCAGTTTTCTTATACTTGGCGCTCTGCAGTGCATTGTAGAGCGATGACGGAGGTAATACAATCACTCCATAGTCATGTGCCCCTATGTACCATAGAGCAGAAAATTCCCAGAGTGTAAGTAAATAGGGATATGTGAACAGATTGAGGTTCGGTCGTTCGGTCATTCAGTTCAGGAGCCGAGTTCGGGTTCGGTCATTTGGTTTGGTTCAGTCATTCAGAAATCGGTCTAGGTATCCTGTGATCCCGTCGGAAACCGGAAACCGGAAAGTGCTTGCAGAGCTTGTGTGGAGAGAGACCATGTGTGTTGTGGCTGGCTGACTGTTTGGTTTCATTTGGTGTGTTTTGGCTGTGTTGGACTGTGTGTTGGTTAACTGTGTTGGTTTGGCTGGTTGGTGAGTTGGTGGGTGACTGTTTTGTTTGGCTGTTGTTTGTTTGAAGAAGAAAAAAAATGAAGAAGGTGAGGATTAATAGAGGGACCTGGGCCAACGAGGCAGAGCCAGTGGAGGAGGAAGAGGTTGCCGCTGGACCGTCTGTGGTGGCGGTCAGCTCCTCAGAGGAGCAAGAGCCGGGCACAAGAGGTGCTGCCAGGTTTGTAAACTTTATTTTTACTTTGAGGACAAGAATAATAGAATACTATCCTTTAGAGTGAGCTCACTGGCGTGCAGGTGGGTGGGTTGGTGGTGGGCAGTCAGGCACAAACAGTGGACATCAGTGGGTGGCAGTGGATGTCTGCCACAGAGAGAGAGGGTACTGTGGGGGGCTCTTCCAGCAGTCAGGCATGAGCCGAAGGCATGTGCCAGCAAGGATCTCTCCATTTGCCATCCCTTGCATCCCCTATCACCCCAAGGAGGGTAGGATTTGCACATGCCAGCAAGGGTCTTTCCAGTTGCCATCGCTACTAGCACCCCAAGGAGGGCAGGATTTGCATGTGCCAGCCAGAGTCTTTCCAGTTGCCATCCCTAACATCCAAAGAAGGGCAGGATTTTCATGTGTCAGCCAGAGTCTTTTGGATTTGCACGTGCCAGCTAGGGTCATTGTCTCCCGTTGCCATCCCTAGCACCCCAAGGAGGGAGGACTGGAGGCATCATCATAAATGCATGATATTACTTAGGTGCTGTTTATGTGTTCCTGTTTCAGAGAGGGTGAGGAGGAATCGGTTGCCAGCACTGGTGCCACGCACAGGACACCGAGGCGGAGGTCGCCAGTGGCACTGTCAGACAGCGGGCGCACAAGGTCCGATGTCTGGCGGTGGTATGAGAAGCATACCGGATTCACCGTCTGCAAGGTAAGGCATGAGGGCTGGAACAGCAGGGAATGTATTGCCCTATGACCTGTTAGGAAGTCCCCTGTAGAGAGAGATTGGCCACCCACTTGTGGAGACAGAATGCAGGCAGGGCTTAACAGACCATTGGTCTGACATAGTATGGCACTTCTTATGTTCCTATCTTTTTATGTTCTCTAGGTATGCAGCAAAAGATTTAAAAGGACCAGCCAGGGGACCACATCAGGCCTAATCGCCCATGTAGTGAGAGTCCACGGAAAGGCAGTGAGGCGGCAGGACTTTGGTGTTGCCATGGAGCGTCATCGCCAGAAGGGGGGGGGGAAGGCACACCAGAAGCAATGTCATCAAAGCCCTTCCCTCTTCTCCAGCTCCACTGAAGAGTCCCCCCAGAAGGAGTCTTCAGTGGCAAGGGCCTTTCAGACCGAAGTCCAGAAGCCGACCCAGGACATTCTGGACCAGCAAAAAAAAAATATGGACGGGCTACGAATGCAAGCCCTGACTATAGAGGACTGACTGGTGGAGTGGTTTCAGGTGCTGGAGGTACGGGAACACAGGGTGGAGGCCTATTCCCAGGACCTCCCGACTCAGACCGAGGATGTAGAGCTTCACCGCCAGTCAGTCTGCAAGTGGCAGGCATCCGTGGCAGGGGCCATNCCAGCGCCAAAAAATCGCGGAATAGCGGTTTTCCGCGATTTCCGTGATTTTTCCGTGATTTTTCCGCAATTCCGCGATTTGCAGAATTCCGGCGGAATTAGCGGAATATCCGCAGAAATGTCGCGGTGTGGCGTGGGCAATTCCGAAATAGCAGAACGGAATCGCGGTGCGGTAAAAGCTGCTGCCGCATCAGCCCTACTCCACCCCAGCGGTTTCCACCACCACCTGGAGCAGCGCTCGCTCCGATGAAAGTGCACTCAAGTTTCCAGTTCCGCTGCTCCATCTGCAAGCACCCATTTTTAAAAGCCCTCCACCCCTCCACTCTCTGCTACAGTGGTTTCTCCCATCCTGCCCTTGTGGCATGAACCTTTTACGTGAATGTACTCAGGGTGTGTTCCAGTATTCCAGGGCAATGAGACATGAAGTATTTAAACCTTTTGATGTCTGTATAGAGAAAAGCAGTAGTCACTGAAGTATACAAAAATCAATAATTTATTAAAAACCAGCACAGAGATTAATAGTTTGAAATAGTCAGAAAGCTTCATCTGATGTTATCAGTTCAATTCTAACTAAGACTAAAAATTTTCTTGGAGAGGGAGCAGTTTTCTTATACTTGGCGCTCTGCAGTGCATTGTAGAGCGATGACGGAGGTAATACAATCACTCCATAGTCATGTGCCCCTATGTACCATAGAGCAGAAAATTCCCAGAGTGTAAGTAAATAGGGATATGTGAACAGATTGAGGTTCGGTCGTTCGGTCATTCAGTTCAGGAGCCGAGTTCGGGTTCGGTCATTTGGTTTGGTTCAGTCATTCAGAAATCGGTCTAGGTATCCTGTGATCCCGTCGGAAACCGGAAACCGGAAAGTGCTTGCAGAGCTTGTGTGGAGAGAGACCATGTGTGTTGTGGCTGGCTGACTGTTTGGTTTCATTTGGTGTGTTTTGGCTGTGTTGGACTGTGTGTTGGTTAACTGTGTTGGTTTGGCTGGTTGGTGAGTTGGTGGGTGACTGTTTTGTTTGGCTGTTGTTTGTTTGAAGAAGAAAAAAAATGAAGAAGGTGAGGATTAATAGAGGGACCTGGGCCAACGAGGCAGAGCCAGTGGAGGAGGAAGAGGTTGCCGCTGGACCGTCTGTGGTGGCGGTCAGCTCCTCAGAGGAGCAAGAGCCGGGCACAAGAGGTGCTGCCAGGTTTGTAAACTTTATTTTTACTTTGAGGACAAGAATAATAGAATACTATCCTTTAGAGTGAGCTCACTGGCGTGCAGGTGGGTGGGTTGGTGGTGGGCAGTCAGGCACAAACAGTGGACATCAGTGGGTGGCAGTGGATGTCTGCCACAGAGAGAGAGGGTACTGTGGGGGGCTCTTCCAGCAGTCAGGCATGAGCCGAAGGCATGTGCCAGCAAGGATCTCTCCATTTGCCATCCCTTGCATCCCCTATCACCCCAAGGAGGGTAGGATTTGCACATGCCAGCAAGGGTCTTTCCAGTTGCCATCGCTACTAGCACCCCAAGGAGGGCAGGATTTGCATGTGCCAGCCAGAGTCTTTCCAGTTGCCATCCCTAACATCCAAAGAAGGGCAGGATTTTCATGTGTCAGCCAGAGTCTTTTGGATTTGCACGTGCCAGCTAGGGTCATTGTCTCCCGTTGCCATCCCTAGCACCCCAAGGAGGGAGGACTGGAGGCATCATCATAAATGCATGATATTACTTAGGTGCTGTTTATGTGTTCCTGTTTCAGAGAGGGTGAGGAGGAATCGGTTGCCAGCACTGGTGCCACGCACAGGACACCGAGGCGGAGGTCGCCAGTGGCACTGTCAGACAGCGGGCGCACAAGGTCCGATGTCTGGCGGTGGTATGAGAAGCATACCGGATTCACCGTCTGCAAGGTAAGGCATGAGGGCTGGAACAGCAGGGAATGTATTGCCCTATGACCTGTTAGGAAGTCCCCTGTAGAGAGAGATTGGCCACCCACTTGTGGAGACAGAATGCAGGCAGGGCTTAACAGACCATTGGTCTGACATAGTATGGCACTTCTTATGTTCCTATCTTTTTATGTTCTCTAGGTATGCAGCAAAAGATTTAAAAGGACCAGCCAGGGGACCACATCAGGCCTAATCGCCCATGTAGTGAGAGTCCACGGAAAGGCAGTGAGGCGGCAGGACTTTGGTGTTGCCATGGAGCGTCATCGCCAGAAGGGGGGGGGGAAGGCACACCAGAAGCAATGTCATCAAAGCCCTTCCCTCTTCTCCAGCTCCACTGAAGAGTCCCCCCAGAAGGAGTCTTCAGTGGCAAGGGCCTTTCAGACCGAAGTCCAGAAGCCGACCCAGGACATTCTGGACCAGCAAAAAAAAAATATGGACGGGCTACGAATGCAAGCCCTGACTATAGAGGACTGACTGGTGGAGTGGTTTCAGGTGCTGGAGGTACGGGAACACAGGGTGGAGGCCTATTCCCAGGACCTCCCGACTCAGACCGAGGATGTAGAGCTTCACCGCCAGTCAGTCTGCAAGTGGCAGGCATCCGTGGCAGGGGCCATGCTGTTTGCCATTGAGCATGAGTACCAAATGGAGGAGGGCGGGATGCCCATCCCTAGGTCCTTTCCGCCCTTTCGCCTTTCCCCCATGTTCTGGGGGACAGGCCCACAGACCCATAAGTTATTTAAGTTTCCTTTTTTTTTCATATATATAAATGTTTGATTTTGGTTTTATAAATGTGTTGTTGTTGTTGTTTGAAAAGTTTTTATAAAAGTTCTATTTGTTGTTGTTACCCACTTTGTTTGAACTGCACAATCTTTTATCCCTCTATTTAGTCCCAAGATGTGCCAGCAGCAGGGTCTCAATTTTCAGACAGCCCCCCAGGAGGGACAGGGCTTGTGTCTGTGTGGGTGTGCCAGAGAGAAAAAGAGACAGGCTCCTTGGCAGTGGGTAGCAGGCGGCAGGTGCTGGTGGTCAGAGGGTTTTTTTTTCAGCAGCTTCAGCGGGCATCTGTGGGTGGGTGCGGAGGTGTAGGCTGGGGGGCAGGCAGGCTGACGTGCGGGAACCAGGCTTCTGGATGTAGTGGAATGGAATGACAGTCCCCAGTGACTGGAATGATGGTCCTAGAATCTTGTTGATGGTTCCTGGGATGGGTGGGCATGACTGATTCAGGTACAGTGGAATGACAGCCCATGGGAGTTGAATGATGTCCCTAGAATTAGTGTATGGTTGGGCGCACTTCATTAAATCATGCGATAGGTGGTAGCAAGTACAGGAACACACACAGGCAGGCAGGCACATATAATACACTGTGTGTTTTTATTTCTATCTCATTCTGGTAGGTTTGCTGGTGGATGTGGGCACAGATGAGAGCTCTCTCTGGTTCTGGCAGAGCCAGCTCGAGCTGGATACACCTCTCCCCCTCCACCTCATCTCTCTTGGGGGAGTCTCTCTCTCTCCCCCCCGTCTCTCTCTGACCATATAGGGCAGGTGACAGCATTGGTGGGATCGTGTCTGTCTCTCCTTCTAGCAGTGGAGAGACTCTCTCTCTCTCTCTCTCTCTCTCTCTCTCTCTCTCTCTCTCTCTCTCTCTCTCTCTCTCCATGAGACAGCAGCAGCAGGATTACCAGGCAAGTGGGGCACATCACCCAGGGTTGACAGAGCGGGCAGACAGGCAACTTGGCATGAGAGGCTTTGAGCTAGGCAACCTGGGTGGGCAGACAGGCAGCATGGCATGAGAGTCAGTAGGTAAGGCAGGCTGGGACCTTGGCAGGGCACTCAGATAGGATGGCAAAGACTGTGCAGTGCACAAGAGAGAGAGCCAGTCAGATAGGCAGGCCGAGATCGTCTAGCCAGAGGCCGGCTGGCAGGCTTACAGTTTGTTTCCCAAAATGCCACCCTGCGTCATGCGGTCAGTCAGATAAGTCGGCCGAGGCCGTCTAGTATGGGGGGGGCAAGGTGGATGCCAGGCATTGGGAGGGAGGGACACTGTCAGCAGCACAGCAGCAGTAACCCTAGCCCAGATTGAGGAGGCGGAGCCCCACCACAAGACTGCCCCTGGCATGGGATGGCGTGTGCCACTGCACCATCAATTCTTGTCCAGGGGCAGCTTGGGGAATCCCAGCAGTGGAAGGTTCACCTTTATAAAAAGCAACTGTTCCACCAACTTGGTACCCAGTCTCAGGTGGTGCGGGGAGCGGGGAGAACACCCGCTCGCTAGGAACACTGATTGGTGGGCAGGACAGGATACCCTTGGCCACTTTTGACAGGTCTGGCAGCATGTTGGGTCTTGCCAGCCCAGTAGACCAAGGGATCGCTGCTGGGATCAATGCATGACTTCTCCTCCAGGTAGGTCTCCATGGCTGCTGAGGCGCCATCGTACTTCCTCTGGTAGCTTTGCCTGGGCACCACCTCCACCACTGCCCTCAGCCATGCTGCTTGTCCTATTGTGGAAAACCTCATGCTCCCCAGAGTGGCCTTCACATAGGCTGAGCTGCTTCTGCTGCTGCTGGCAATAGGGGTGCTGCTGCTGGTGATGGTGCTGCTACAGCTAGGGCTGGGGGCAGGGATAGACCCAGCGACTGAAAGGGGTGGCTGCTCCCACCATCCCCAGGGGCATCCTGCTGCATAGCCCGCTCTGCCCACCGGACCCTGTCCACCAGTTCACCCTTCCAGTGGCCATAGGTCTAGCGTGCCAAACTTCCCTTGACCCTGGGATCCAGTATTGTTGCCAGGACATATTCCTCCCACCACAGGAGCTCATCAAAACATGCCTCCAGCCCTGCCTTCAGCTTCTGTGCCAGGTCAAGCGCCTCATCGGCCAGCTTCCTTCCCTGAGAGCCACAATCCCGCCCCCCGAGAATCTCATCCAGCCTCCTATGGAGACTCTGGACCAGAGGGGTCACCTGGTTGAGGGTGGCAGTGGAACTGCTCACGGTCTTCATCACGGCCAGGAATGGTCTCAACACAAAGACCGTGTGAGACAGGATCTCTCATTCTGCCCCATCATACCCTTGAGGTGCCCCGCTGTCTGTCACCAGTTGAATCTGATGCAGGGCGGCTTTCTGCTCAAGAAGCCGCTTGAGCATCAGGAAGGTGGAATTCCACTGTGTGGAGACATCCTGGATGAGCTGGTGCACTGGGGAGCCTTGCTCGGCCTACTTCTCCCACAGGAGGTCGCTACCCTTCACGCTCTGGTTAAAGAACCCTGCCAGCTTCCTCCTCCGCTCAATCAGGGAGCTAAGGGTGCCTGCCCCAATCCCCTTCTCTCCCAAGCCCAGAGTGTCCCTGACCACCAGGTGAAGGGTGTGTGCGCTCAAAGGAGACAGTTTGAAGCCCCCCTACCTTCAGTATATTGACTGCGTTGTCCATCACCACACACCCCTTGGTGAAGGGCGCGCCTGATGTGACCCACTCCCTCACCATGGCCCTCACCCACTTCCTCAGGGCTGCCTCGATGTTCCTAGTGGTGTGGGGGTTGTCCATTACTTGTGCCTAAAGCAGGGCCCACCTATACCCTGCTTTGGGATCCCTCCTTCCACTCTCCAAAGTTGCCTCCGGGTCCTGGCACCAGTGCGCCATCACTGACAGGTAGGCATGCTGGGCGTTCCTGGTGGACCAGAGGTCGGTGGTGAAATGGACAGTGGCATCCCCAGCCCCTGCCAGTGCCAGCTGCTCCCTCACCCACTCTTTCAAAGCCATGTACAGCTCTGGCACCACATTCCGACTCAGGCTGGTGCGGGACGGCAGCTTAAACTGGGGGGCCAAGAACCCAATCAGCCGCTTGAAGTCCATGTCCTCTACAATAGAGAAGGGCTGCCCATCCAGCGCAATCATTTTGCCCAACAGGTGCCTGGCTTTCTCTTGAAAGCCATGCCACCCTCCAGTTGCCAATGGACTTGGCAGCTGCCCCCACCCCAGCTCATCCATGGTGGACTGACTCTGCTGGCAAGGCCCCTGCTGCTGTTATTTCCCCCTAGCAGGAATACTGCTCCTGCTGCTAGAGGTAGCAGTTGGTGCAGGATGCTTGCCCACTTAAGGAGGCGGGTGACTGGTCGCTGCAGTCAGGTACCTGCTGGCATCCACTTCCCCTGCCTTCCTGTTTAGCAGCAGAGCATTGTGGCATGATTTCAGGTGCCTTGCCATGGCAGTTGTGCCAAGGTTGACGAGCACCTGCCCACGCTTCACCAGCTTATTGCACACAGTGCACTGCACCTCCCTGGGATCATCCACCCACACCAGCTTGAAATGTGCCCAGACAAAGGATTTTCCCCCTCTCCTGCCTTCTGGCCCACCCCGGGTGATGCACTGCTGCTGCCAGCACTGCTGGGAGGGGCAGAACTTGGTGTTGACACAGCTCTGGGAGGAGGGACAGCCATCGCCTCAGCTCCAGACATCTTCTCTGCGGGACTAGTGTCTTCTTCTGCCTCACTGTCCTCAATCACTGTGATGTCTCATGAAGGGGAGTACTGGGACCCAGAGGCTTGACTGCCCACCATGCTACTGCCACTCTCCTCCCTGTGCCCCCTAGAGCTGCTACTGCTGCTCATGCTGCTTCTCTTCTCCCTGCTGCCATTGCCCAGGGATCGGGCCCTGCCTCTAGCAGCCTGGGTGGGATCCACCAGGCCTAGACTGCTGGGGATCACCTCAACAATAGGGTACATTGGTGACCCTGGAAGAACATTGGAAGCAGCACCTGCTCCTGCAGCTGTGGAGACAGTCGCAGTCTCATGTCCTGCAGGCCTCCCAGCGCCCTGCGTGGCAGTGGAGGACACTTGTAGGAGGCACCACCGAACCACCCCCAGACTAGTGCCACTGCTGCTGGGAGCCTCTGAACCCTGTCTCCCAAAATCATGCCTGCGAAGCTTGGGGAGTGGTGATGGGCTCTGCCTGCTGCTGCTGCTGCTGCATACTGCCACTCCTCTGGTACGGCCCCTACCACCACCTCTGCCACGTGCCCCATTGCCCGCCTTACGGGCAGCAGACCGGCCTCTCCTACTTCCCTTCTCCATGTCTTCCAACCAAAATGCACACAAATATTGTATATATATATATATATATATATATACATACTTATTTTTTAATTCAATTTTTAAAATCTAATATTATCTACACTAAATCTAACTATAGTATTAACTATTCTAAAATCTATGTAAGTAAATANAGTTGACCATACTTTGAAATACTTTATATATTCTTGATATGATGTGCCATTGACCAGAGTCTCCGTATAATACTCTCTCTATTGCAGTGGTCTTCCTTACGTAATGGGGTTTAATTGATTTGTTGTTGAATATATTACGTAGTTTCGCGTAAGCCCAAAAGTCAGGAGCGGTTTCCAGTTTCTGTTGGATTGTGTCCATCGTTAAAATTTCATCCCCCATGGTAACTAAATCTATCTATCTATCTATCTATCTATCTATCTATCTATCTATCTATCTATCTAATATTACACAGGGATGGGGGGGCACAAAGAACAAAGGGAGGGGTACAAAACCAAAAGGAAACCCTAAATCAATCAAATAATCCTACTCTAAATAAATCCAAAGAGAGGGGAAGAGAATCAGGGATGAAATATATAGAGGGAGAGGGAAAGGATTCAATGAAGGGGGGAGGAAGAACACAAGGAAGGGTAAAAAATAAAATTAACACATAAATCTATCTAATATAATCTAAATAAATGATAATATGGAGTTAAATGGGTTGGATGGGTGAAATAGGAGAAGGATGGCAATAGATTGAGGAGAATAAACTGCTGGGAGAGGAAGCCTTCTGAAAACAGCTGCTGTCAGGAACAGTGACTAGCTCAGAAGGTGTTGGGAATAGGGGAGGGCAATGAGTTTTGTTACTTGCTGTGCCCACCTCACCGCAAGTCCCATTCGCTCCGTGCAGCCTAGCCCCCCCATCCCCTATGTCCAATCGCTGCTACTTCAAGCCTCTCCACCCCTGGTGCCTGGAAGTCTGCTCCTCAGCTGACTCCCCCTCCCTGCCACGTTTTGCCTTCCAGTCACGTTTTTGCAGCCTGAACTCATCCGAACAAGATCCGAACTGACTGAACTGTTCGGTCATTTCAGAGTTTGGTATTGGGTTTGGTTCAGTCAGTTTGGGTTTGGGTTTGGGTTCGGATTCGGTTATCTGAATGGACTGAGTTCAGTCCGAACTCTGAACTTTCGAACCGCATTCGCACATCCCTATAGGTAAAGTCTTTAGACTGAACTCTGTCTCTTTAAGCAGGATTAATTGACTAATCCTGATTAGTAATTCACATGGACAGTAATCAGAATTAGTTTGACATCTGGAAGTTGTAAACCCTAGTGATCGAGGTTTTACAAATACCAAATTTTTCACTAATCCGTACTGATAAACTAGGATTTGCATTATTCACACGGACAGCTGAAATAGGAATTAAAGCCTAAACTCCTATTTAAATGTCCATGTGAAAACGCCCTAAGGCGCTCAATAAAACCCCCCACATGAGGAAATGGGAGCCAAAATCCAGCCTGAAGCACAGGCAGCAACTGGCCCTCCAAAAAGCCTTGCTGAACCAGCCATGAGAGAGGAGGGGGGAAAAGGGGGGAGGGGAGAGAAATCTCACTGCACAGCCACACAGTCCAGGCAGCAAAGGAAGCCTTACTCCCTCCCCCCTCAACCCATGCAGCCAGGCAAACCCGTGGTGCAGTGCCAGGCGCAAGTGGACACCTGTGCGGGAAGGTGAGGAGTACGCTTTGCTTCACCCACTCCCATGTCAGATGGCCTTGGAATGCAAAAAAGTGGCGTGCACCAGCTGATCTGCTCAGGTGGAAGGGGTCCTGCAGCCCCCGCTCCTAGAGACCCTGACCAGTGCCACACGCATGCAGCTGGCCAGGATCCCCCTATGCGTGGCGGTACCTCAAGCTGCTCACCCTCAGTGGCTCTACCGCTTTCCCTTCCCCCCTTGCACCACCCAACACTCCAGCCAGGGTAAACCAGACCCATGCCCTGCCTGCATCACTGAGGGAAAGGGGAGGAACCCCAGCCCAGCATGCAGGGAAGGTGGGGAACTCCCCCTACTTGCAAGTTCCTTGTGGCTTGGAGCAAGTGAGTCTGGAGCTATACGGGAGGGGAGGTGGCTGCTGACTCTCCTTTAAGATCGCCGGCAGCCTGCCAAGAAGGTCCATCCTAATGCTGAAACTCAGATTCTCCCTTTTCTCAGCCAGAATCGGGGTTCTTGGCTCATTCCTGCAAATGAGAATAAGCCGAGAAACTGCCCTGATTCTCGCCGAGAAAGGCGAGAATCTTGAGACATCCCTCCCCCACACTTTAAGAACAACAAAAAGGGCCTTTTACAGCCTACCCTCTCCCCCATCACGTACTCACCTGGCTGCTCCACTTCTCTGCAGGGGTGGGGGGATGGGGAATGTGAGGAGAAGGCCAAAAATAAACAGAGCAGGGAGAGAGACCCCTGCTTTCTCCCCCTGTGCAGGGCTTTGAAGAGGCTTGGAGGGCTTTTCCTGAGGGGCTGCCGTAGCAGTGAGGAACCCCACTCCCCTTGGCAGGAAAGCCTCTTGGGGAAAGCTCTTCAATCCACTCTGCGTGGATTGCAATTTCAAGCCCTGTGCCAGGTGGAAGAGAGCAGGAATCCCTGCTCTCTCCCCTCACACAGGGCTTTGCAAAGGGGCTTGGGGGGGGGGGATTTTACCAAGGGGCTACCATTGGAGGGGGGAGTCCCACATTCCCTCTGCCAGGGCAGCCCCTCATCAAGCCAGCTTTGGAAAGGACTACTCATCTCTAGTCAGAGGGGAGCCCTTGAAAAAGCCGCAAGAGGCTGTCTGGTCAATTTCAGCCAGAAACTGACAAAGCATGAACTTGAGGGCTTTGCAAGGTCTGTTGGTCAAGAGATCTGGGACTCCTGGGCTCCCAGCTCTCCAGGCAGGGGCAGCCCCTAGCAAAGCACCCCACCCCCTTCATCAAACAGATGTTGGGGCGGAGCCAGGCTTGATATTCCGCCAAGAACTCGAACCAGATGTTGAGATCCCAGCAAGATCTCAAGCCTGGTTCTCCTTATGAGATTTCTCGTGAGAATTGTTTTTATTCTTGTTTCAGCCCTTCCATCCCACCTCCCTATAAGCCAGGTGAGTACCTGTGGTGGAAGAAGAGGGTAGGGAAAGCCAACCTTGCTTCCCCTCAACAGTAAACTGGTTTCCTGGGCTGGTGGGCACAAATCAGCCCTCCACTGAGTGCAGAGGCTCTTTATTTCCTTTAGCATTGTGTAACATATCAATGCATTACAATGGACTAAATTCTGACTCACTGAAATATCCTTCTGAAGCATTTTAGGAAAACCATATGAATGACTGCTAGGTTAATTAAAGCTAGTTACAATTAATGCAAGACAGTGGCTATGGCTCCTTGTGTGACTGTTCTATGGTCAACTGTTTTATACTTCTGTTTTCTACCATGTCAAATTCTGAGCTCCCAAATATTAGAGTGGTAGCTGTACATAGTAATCACTTTCCTATTATAACTAGAATTCTTATTTTGCTAGTTAAGCTGCAAGGGTAACCCATGTTGACAACAGAAGTTAATGGTCCTATTTGCATTATCTCTGGACACATGTAAGTAACATGACTATGCCGTGAGTTTTTTTAGTTTTGTTGATAAGCTACAAACTACCATACATTCTGGTATCAAGAAGGTTGTAAAGTTTAAATTGGTCTATCTTGTAATTAACTATGTTATAAGAGTTTGCAGGCAATTTCAGAGCAGGGCTTTACCGTATTAACAGTTTCACAAGCAGGAAGTAGAATTAAACAGAGGAAAGAAAAGCAAACATGTTCTTTATTTGATGGCAATGAAATTCATTTCAAAGTTGCTGGATTATAGCAACCTTGTTTTTATGCAGAACGGCACATCCCCCCACAAAACACATCCAATAAAAGGAGAAGTGAATACAAATTGTTTGCACTTATTTTCTGAGGTTAACGCTGTAACATAACAGAATCTGCATTTCTCCCTATTCCATGGCATTTACAAACCTCTTTCATTTTATTTTCATTTATTTGATCCTGGTTACTTCTTTTTTCTTCTTCTTTCCATGTTGGTTTCTTACTTTAAAAGTCTATGTCTGTAGAGAAGGTAACACCAGTCAACCAAAAACAGGACTCCGAGGATCTGCAGTTAAGTACTGAATATATATTACTTGCCATGGATGGTAACAATTTTGTGTTAAGCAATGAATAAATCTTTTTATCATGCTGTCTCTAAGCACATCCAAATGGGTCCACCAGTAATTTCACTTTTATGACGTGCATTCCAATCTTTAGAATGCTTTGCCAATGTTTTCATGTGCTTTGGGATAGTCTGACTAAATATTTATTTATTTATTTATGAATTAACTTGTTTATTTTAACAATTTTTTACCCCTCTCCCATCCTGTCACAGGCAGCTCAGGGTGGCTAACAGAAAATAAAACAACAATAAAAATAATATAAAACCAGCTAAAATCATCACAGGTAAATACATTAAATCATGGGGGAAGTAAAACAAAAGCAACCCCCCCTCCACACCCTTTACCCATCTCCCTCACCAAACGCCTGGCAAAACAATTCAGCCGAACCGAACAGCCGAACCCGAATGCGGATTTCGAACCGAATGACCGAACGTCCAAACATCACTGTTCAAAGTGCTTTACAGTCCTTATCTAGTTTCCCCTCACAACAACCCTGTGACGTAGGTCATTATCCCATGTTTCTCACATGGGAAACGGAGGCTGAAATATAGAGACTTGAGAAAGGCCATCAAATGAGGTCATAGCTATGACAGGATTAGAATGCCAAATGCAGTCCCTGAGGGCCAAGCCCAACACCTTATCCACTGGACTACACTTTCCCTTGCCCTCTCAGGCATAACCTCTCTTATTCTGTGACTAATTTCAAAGGTTCCAAAGGAGATTAGAACCTCTTCTGCTCCAACAAGGTTCACCCCTAAACAAACACCTTCTTAATGAGGAGTAGAATCATATGCATTTCCCTTTAAGTTGTGTTTCCATTTTGGTGAAAGAGTACATCATCTGTATAGGATAATTTCACCCACTGGATACAATTTTCAGAAGTTGTTAAGTGGTTTGAAAGTTTGTCACACCTGGAACAGAGAATTATCATTTAAGAGCAGGTGTGCTCCTCTAGCAGTTTTACACATAGTGCTGGTGTGAGTCTTACTGAAGTGAATGAGACTCATATTGGTGCTAAGGACAAGCGCAGGCATTAAACAGCTTGAGGACTGTGCTGTAAGTATCACTGAAGGTCAATGGATGCTTATATACTTTTTAAAAGTGGGACTTCAGTGCTCTTGAAAGATTCCTCAACTCTTCTTATTCTTGAGATATTCCCCAGTTTCAGTTCGCTCCAGTGTCCCTAAAACATTTTGTCTAGTCCCAATCATACTTTTGGTAATTGTGCTGAAAAATATTTGGCCAATTTACACTAGTAAATAATTCCTCCACCATTTGAGGGAGGAAAGGGGGAATTCATTGCAGGCACTTGCTCCCAGCAATGGGTTATGTTCTTAGCATGGTGGGACTCTGAGAGACACAATACTAGACCAGAGACACCCTATAAAACCGTTGCCTGACAGCTCTGAACTCTCTTTAAATTTTAGTTATAAGATGAACAAATGTAACGGTTCCCAGATACTTACCACCCAGAGTTCACAGAGATCCTGGAACTGGGCATAGTTGCTTTTTGTCTTCCACTGCAAATCATTAAGAAAAACATCAGTGATCTGCTTACAAACCCCAAGCTTATGTCTGGAATTGAAGATAATTAAAGAGCAAACAGTAATTCCTAAACTCTCAGTAATTTAATCACTGGCCCTGAGTCTGCTGACTGCCTATTAATTGCCTGAGCAACTCTGCATTTCAGCTCACCAAAGACCGCTCTCTGATTTCCTAGCTGTTCACCTTCCTTGAACCTTGAAATGAAGACTCTCCAACATGAAGCTCCAGTAAAGAATCCAGGCTACTGGCTGGACCTCAGTGGCATTTACTTCGTAGCACTGCCAGACTGTAAGCTGCTCCAGAAAGACAGCAGAAATGGCAAGAACTTCCTGTGGGTTTTGTTTCTCTAGAGAATCATTGAACTCATGAGACTGTTCATTTTGGTTTGCAATACAAATTCATTCCATCCATTTCATCCATTTCATTTCATTCCATCCATCCATCCATCCACCTTTATTACCAACTGCAATAGTTTGCCAAAGTATGTTGACTACCGAGGTCCCCTCCCCCTCGGATTCTCCAGCACAAATTCCCCAGTGCTAGAACAGCCCTGTCCCTTCCCAAGTGCCGGTGAATCTGACTGCAGCTGCCTGCTTATGGGAGTTATAGTAGAAAAATCATTAAAACCATCAACCCAGTGCACAGCAGCAGTAAGAGAGGCAAACAAGATCTCAGGTTGTATTAGCAGGGGGATAGAATACTAACCAAGAGGTGATATGGTTACTGCTTCAGATCCTTATTAGCTATAGCTCATCTGGAGCATATCTAGACCTCTCTTCAGGGCTGGTCACTGTAATACAGAAAGAATATTATTGCCTTGCCGGGGATGCTCTGTAGGGCAGCAAAGATAATATCAGGTCTCTAAAATCTAAGTTATGAGGAAAGGTTAAAGGAGCTGGGCTTTTTCTTACTGGAAAATAGTAAATACTGAGGTGACCAAATAGAACTTTTCAAAATTATGAAAAGTATTGATAAAATTGGCATAGATGCACTTTTTTACAGTGGCAAAATGTTCAAAAACTAAAAGGATGTAAAAATTAGAAAACTAGGATTTAAAAAAGGATTCATAAACAATATTGAACCACTTCATACATATGTAGTAACAAATGTGAGGAGTGGGGAGTCAACGGGATATCTGCCATTGACTTTAATGGAAGCAGATCTAGAATGAAATCACCGCAGAAGACAATGAAACAAAGGGTGGAAACAGATGGATTGCAGTGCCGGTTCTGTTCCACCTCACCCCTGGGTGGCCCGTCTGTTTAAAGACAGGCCACCAGATGGTGAGGGGGAGCAGAGGCGGAGCAGGCCCCGCTTCTCATTCTAGAACATCCAGGAGCACCACCATCGGAGCAGGCTGGCCAAGCCCAGGGCTTTGGCCCAAGCCAGAGATGCTATCCTTCTGCTCAGTGAATGGCTGTTGTAGCGCCAGTCTCAGCCAGGGGTTGCCCCGGGCAACACCATAGCGTTGTGGGTGACAGACTAGAGCATCGGGCAATCCACCTTCAACTCTATGGGGGCAGCTTCTGGGTCCGATTAAAATGACCCCAGGCAGGGCTGGATGCAAGCGGACATGGAGGTGCACCCCTGGAGCAACTCCGGGGGTGGCCAGTCCTGCATCCATCTAAAGACACTCAAAGAGTCTGATCCACTGTGTGCGCACACACAACATGTACGTACACCACGTGTGCATGCATGCAGTGAGTGCAGATGCACCAGGTATGCACCATGCTTACACAATTATTTACTTATCTATTTATTTATTTAGTCAAATTTATAATAATAATATATTAGTCAATATAATAATAATAATTAATAATAAAATATCCCCTTAAAGCCCCAGACAGCCCTCCCCAACACCCCCCGCCCAATCCCATCCAACCCTGTCCCTGTCTGCCAAATGCCTGGCCAATTAGAAAGGTTTTACATTGTTTCCAGAAAATGAACAGCCTCAGGCTTAGGCAGACCCCCAGGGGGAGGTAGTTCCATAATTGCGGTGCAGCCACCGAGAAACGCCTCCCTGCGCACCCTAGCTGTAAAAATATCTCAAAGAGATGGCACCTGCAAGAGGTTGCCCTTGGTTGACCTCAGGGGCCACAAGGGGACATGAGGGAGGAGGTGGTCTTTCAGATACTTGGGGCTCAAGCCGTTTAGGGCTTTATAGGTTAAAACCAGTACCTTGAATTGTGCCTGAAAAGTTATTGGCAGCCAGTGCAGACTCTGGAGCACCAGTGTAATATGCTCCCGGTGACCCGTCCCTGACAGAAGGCGCGCCGCCACATTTTGCACCAACTGCAGCTTCCAAACAGTCTTCAAGGGCAGCCCCATGTAGAGCGTATTGCAGTAGTCCAGCCTCAAGGTTACGAAGGCATGGATGTTGGGGACCAGATCTTAATCTGTTCATGTAGCAGCCTTCTCACCAGATGTAATTATGGAGGCAAAAAATATTTTTGCCACCATTTTGAAAATCCTGGATGTGGGAAATTGTAGAGCATTTTGGAGGTGCTGGTGATTACAGCTTCAGACACCAGGAATACAATACATATGAGTGGAGGAACTTCTTCCACAGAAGAAATTGAGTAGGGAAAGTATCCTCCCTGTTTGTCATGCTTGTTATGTCAGTGTTACTATGCCACTTGCTTCTCAAACTCTTTATGTGGCATTTTGCTGACCTACATATTGCAGAAATTAGTCTATTTCTCAGCTCCCATTTTGCTGTTTATTCAAGATTGTTATTTACACTGGACATCAGGGACTAGGAGGGCATTCTTTACGAACCTGTAAAGGTGAGTGGGTCCGTAGCTGTGATAGCAAGGGGGCAGAAAGGGAAGTATTGCCTAATACCTCCTAGGAGCAAGGTGATTGGGATTTACTCCGCTGGGATTGGGAAGCCTCCCTGCATTACCAACAGATAATCAGGCTACTTCCAGCATAGATGGGTGGCTCCATAGCTGCGATAGTAAGTGCCGTAGACTGGGGGCAGAAAGGGAAGTATTGCCTAATGCCTCCTAGGAGCAAGGTGAAAAGAAGGAATGAATTCTGATAATCAAAGCACCTCTAGGAACATAGTCATTTTTGCCATTGGTTACTTCAGACACTAGGGGTAAAGGGAGAGCACATGCAGCCTTCGCTGCTGGGGCAGTGGCATGGACAGTGCAGGGTGTGCTTTCTTGGAGGAATTCAGGCTAAGTCAATCAAAATCCCACAGGAGATCCATCTGTGGTACAATCTCCACCAGCCCACCTCAGGCTATAAAAGCTAAAATCCAGTCATAATGATGCATAATTAGCCAATGATAACAAATTAGAAACATTTTTCAGGCCAATCATTGACAGCATAATTATTTTGAGTATTGCTGTAATCAGCTCTCTGGCCTACGTAATATGATTGATGGAGCACTCATATCCACTGAATAAATTTACCTGCAATGCAGTGATTATTTCAGAAATGAACAGAATCTGAAGCAGCAGCCCATGAATCAAAGAGCAATAAGTGCTGTAGAGCTTTAGTGGAGCAAGTGCTGGAGGTCAGCTGACCAGCCCGTACCTTTTGATTGGGAGATTATTCCAGACATATGCCCCAGGATTTTAAAGCTCAGTCTCAAAGTCCTTCAGAATTTAAAACGATGTTATTAAAAAAAAAGGGATCATTTTTTCTCTCTTTTTCATTTAAGGATAATTCGCTCATGCTGCTCTTTGGCTTCAATGTCCACTAGTGTAAGCAGAGCTTATAGAATCATAGGGCTGGAAGGACCTTGAAGGGTCTTCTCGTCCAGCCTCCTGCACTGAGGTGGGATTCATGATATCTAAGATCATCCCCGTGACAGATGTTAATCCAACTTCTTCTTAAAAATCTCCAGTGAAAAAGATTCCACAACTTAAGCATTTTTTCCCATTGGTCCAGCTGTTCTTATAGCTGGGAAGATTTTATTTATTTTTTTAAATTAAAAATTTAAACCCATTGCTTCTTGTCCTACTGTCACTGGTAAAGGAGAACCATTGTTCTCTGTTGATATGCTAACTACCTTTACCCTTGACAGTCTTTTCCTACAACCCCTCCTTAGTATTTACCATTATGTACAAGTCCTAGCCTTCATTTACTCTCTGATACTTCATTTCCCCCATTGTAGTTAAATATTTGAAATGCTAATTACTTTTTTCCTATCAGCTCCTTCCAAGTGATTGTTTTCATAGATAGATAGATAGATAGATAGATAGATGTCTTGCATTTGTTCAGTATATAGGTCTGGCTTTTTAAATGCCTGAGGAAGGGTCCTATGTGGTCCAAAAGCTTGTGCACACTATCCAACAGAAATTGGTCCTATGAAAGATCTCATCTGAACTAATTTGTCTCCATCTGTTACTGAAAGACATGCACACTGCAAAAGAAATGTTTACATAGTGCCTATGAATCAGTTATTAAAGAGGGAAATAAACAGTGAGGGTATTCTTGTAATGCTGCTACACTGGATAGGTTGAGTCCCTGCAGACATTAACAATCTCTTTTCCTTGCTATTTTTTGTTTTTTTTAAAAATACTTTCCAAGAGCGTATGCATTTTTTCAGGCTTCTTGTTTTATGTAACTACCAGAGAACATTATAATGCTCAGCTTCTCTTGTGCCCATTAATAGCAAGCAGTCATGTAGCCTGGTTCATATGTATGGAGGCTGTCTGGTGACTTCCACAAGCAGTTTTTTTTGTTCACGTGTGTCTTGTTTGGTTTGTTTGGTTTTAACTGTGTATATGTATCAACTGTGGGGCCATGGCAAAAGCTAGCGCCTGTTAATAAATAAATACAAATACACAAGCAGTTTTGTGGTCCAGATGCAGTGCAAGGTGACTACTGTCCATGGAGATGTTCTTGGGTTGAGAACTTTCCTAGTGATTGAAGGCTACACGTGCACATACTCCAAAAGCTTGCAAACCTTCTCTACTATGTGGTGCATTCACTGGGTACTCTGAAAGATGAACAGGAGAAGAGTTTTTTTCAATTCTCTGTCCCACTCCTACTTTTTTTTCAAGGTGATGATATAATTTGTCTTGCCCTCCTCCTTATTTCTCTTCTAGCTCTGTACAACTCTTTCCCCACTCTCTGGGTGTTAATAAATGTGATGGTAGCACATTAAGACCCGTGGGCCACCAGCACCTTTGTTAGCCAGGCCACCAGATGTTGCTTGGGATTGCTCCCAGACATGTCCACAGTGAGCCCAGGCTGTGATCCCGGAAATGTCTAGCATCACAGCCTGGGCTACTAGGGATGTGCGAACAGAATGTGGTTCTGTTGTTCTGTTGTTTGGTCAGGGAACCAAGTTCAGATTTGGTCATTTGGTTCTGTGGAGTTCGGTTCAGCCGAACGTTCGGGGGAGATCGGTCTCGGTCTCGTATGGTCCCGTGATCGCATTGAAAACCAGAAACCGGAAATTTGAGTGCGTGCAGAGCTTGTGTGGAGAGAGAGCATGTGTGTGTGTTGTGGCTGGCTGTGTGGTTTTGTTTGGTGTGGTTTGGCTGTGTTGCTTTGGCTGGTTGGTTGTGTGAGTTGGTGTGGGTGTTTTGTTTGGCTGTGTACTAGAAAAAGAAAAAGAAATGATGCGTCTTAGGAAGGTGAAGGTGGAGGAGGTGGAGGGGGAAGAGGCTGCCTCTGGACTTTCTGAGGTGGTGGAGGTCGGCTCCTGATCAGAGGAGCAAGAGGGCACAGGTGCCACTGCTGCCAGGTTTGTAAACTTTATTTTTGTTTATTGTTCCATAGAACTTTGAGGACAAGAAGAATACTATCCTTTAGAGTGAGCTCACTGGCCTGCGGGTGAGTGCGTGGGTGATGGGCAGTCAGGCGCAAACAGTGGGCATCAGCACACGGGTGGCAGCGGATGTCTGCCACACAGAGAGAGGGTGTGGGGGGCTCTTCCAGCAGTCAGGCATGAGCCGAAGGAAGCACCCACCCAAACATGTGTCAGCCATTCCTAGCACCCCAAAAAGGGCTGGATTTGCACGTGCCAGCAAGGGTCTCCCGTTGCCATCCCTAGCACCCCAAGAAGGGCTGGATTTGCACGTGTCTGATTTATGGGTCTGCCACAGAGAAAGGGGGGGGGACTTTTGCAGCAGCAGCAGCAGCAGCAGCAGCAGCAGCAGCAGCAGCCAGAGTCTAAACTTGCAGACACTACAGCACCACAGGTGGTGGTGGTGTGTGAGAGAAATGGAAAGAGGTGAGTAGGTATTGCTCTAGGATGGACTAGAGGCATCACCATAAATGCATGATATTATTTAGATGTTATTTATTTGTTCCTGTTTCAGAGAGGGTCAGGAAGCTGCCCCCACCACTGGTGCCTGGGCCGCCAGAACCCCCAAAAGGTGGAGGTCGGAGCCGCTGCCAGAAGAAAGCAGGGACATGAGGTCTGATGTCTGGTGGTGGTATGACAAGTTGAAAGGTGAAAGGTGAAAGGTGTATTCGCCGTATGCAAAGTAAGGCACGGGGGCTGGAACAACAGGGAATGGATTGCCCTATGACCTGTTAGGAAGTCCCCTGCAGAGAGAGATTGGCACCCACCCACTTGTGGAGACAAAATGCAGGCAGGGCTTGACAGACCATTGGTCTGACACAGTATGGCACTTTTTATGTTCCTATCTTTTTATTTTCTTTAGATATGCGGCAAAAAAAATTAAGTGGGGCTCACAGGGGACCACATCGCACATGTGGAGAACGTGCATGAAGAGACGGTGAGGCGGCGGGACTCCGGTGTGGAGGAGCATCATCGCCAGAAGAAGGGGGGGAAGGCACGGCAGAAGCGCCACCATCAAAGACCTTCCCCCTCCTCCAGCACTGCTGAGAAGTCCCCCCAGGAGGAGTCGGAAGTGGCAAGGGCTTTTCGGGCCCAAGTGGAGAGGATGACCCAGGAATTTATGGATGAGCTAAGTCTGCAAGCCCTGACAATGGAGAACTGGCTGGTGGAATGGCTGGTGGCTGGTGGAATGGTGGAGATACAGGAAAACAAGGTGGAGGCGTATTCCCAGTACCTCCGCACCGAGATCGAAGACCTGGAACTCTACCACCAGTCAGTCTCCAAGTGGCAGGCAGCCGTGGCAGGGGTCATGGACTTTGTCTGCCAACATGGGTACCAAATGGTGGAGGACGTGATGCCCGTCCCTAGGTCCCATGCACCCCTTTTGCCTTTGCCCCAGGTTCCGGGGGGACAGGCCCAAAGAGTAGACCCCTAAGTTTCCTTTCCTTTTATATATATTAATGTTTGGGTTTGTTTTTATAAAGTTGTGTGTTGCTGTGGTTGAAAAAGTTTTAATAAAAGTTGTATTTGTTGTTATGAGCTTTGTTTCCTGTCCAATCTTTTATCCCTCTGTGATGAAGTTCTGGCAGGTGGCAGAATCTCATTGTATATACAGCTTGTCCGATCCCTACCTGACAGCAGCAGCAGCACTAGGTAGCGTATTAGCCCCAGGATGTGCCATCAGCAGGGTCTCAACTTGCAGACAGCCCCCCAGGAGGGTCAGGGCTTGTGTCTGTGTGGGTGTGCCAGAGAGAAAGAGAGATAGGCTCTTTGGCAGCGGGCAGCAGGCGGTGGGAGCTGGCTGGTGGTCAGAGGGGCTCTTTCAGCAGCTTCAGCGGGCATCTGTGGGTGGGTGCGGAGGAGTAGGCTGGTGGGGGGGCAGACTGGTGTGTGGGCTCTGGTGGCTGCTGGCAAGTCAGGCACGAGCAGCAGCAGTACCCAGATGATGGATCTTGGAACTGGAGTGACTGCTTCTGGATGCAGTGGAATGGAATGACAGTCCCCCATGACTGGAATGATGGTCCCAGAATCTTGTTGATGGTTCCTGGGATGGGCATGACTGCTTCAGGTACAGTGGAATGACAGCCTATGGGATTTAAATGATGTCCCTAGAATTAGTGCTTGGTTGGGCACACTTCATTCAATCGTGTGATAGGTGGTGTTATAGGGGGACTTGGTATAGCCCTGGCTCAGGGAGTCTGGGCACAACTCAGGCCTGGAGGGGCGTGGTACAGTCCAGCCTTGTAGGAGGGTTTTTCTCTGTCTCTACTCGCCCTCTCCCTGGCTCGGCTCTTCTCTCCTGGCCGGGCGGGCAAGTTGGCTGCACTGCAGCAGCTAGAAATTGATTGCTCTTCATTTAAACCCTAACAATAAATGAGAAACTTAAAATAAACCTCCCAGACTCCTTGTTACATGGTGGCAGCGGTACTAGAACAGCCCACAGAGAGACTGGGAGCTGCAGAGCAGAGATGGCTCACTCATTAAAGCCTCCAGCTCCCCTGGAGTTCAGAAGCACAAACCTGGCAGAGGAATGGAGCCTCTGGAAACAGGAATTCGAACTTTACACTGATCTGGCCATGACGACAACCGAAGAAGGAGATAAGGTAAAACGTCTACTTTACTTTGTGGGGGCCCAGGGCAGGAAAATATGTGAAGGTTTAAAGCTGTCCCAGAAATCTCCACTCTCCACAGTATGGGCTGCCTTAGAGGCTCACTGTATGCCCAGGTGCAATGAAACAGTGAAACGTTTTAACTTTTTCCAGAGGGACCAAAAGGAAAATGAAGGTCTGCCCACCTATACGGCTGACCTGAGGTCGCTGGCTAGCACATGCAAATTCGGGGAGTTGGAGGACTCCCTAATCAGGGACAAGATTGTCTGTGGGACCTCAGACAGAAAACTACAGGTCAGGAGTGCTTGCTCTGGGAAGGGGAACTGATCCTAACAAGATGTATAGTCTTGGTGTGAGCAGGAGAGGCTCCCAGAGATTGAGTGAAAGTTCTGGAACCCCAGGGGGCAGACACCATTCTGAAGGTGGGGAAGAGCAAACCCAAAGGTGAAAGCAGACAGAAGCTGGCAGAGGTCCCACGAGGCAGAATATCAATAGAGCCCCAGAGGGATGGGACACCATCAGAGCCGCAGCTGGGGAGAAAATGCAGTTTTTGTGGGAGAAGGCATTATTATTATTATTATTATTAAACATTTATAAAGCGCCAGTAACAACCTGGCGCTGTACAGAACATATAATCAGCTGCGGTCCCTACCTGTGGTGGCATGAGAGGAATAGAGACAAATGCCCAGTGTATGGGCACAGATGCAGCACATGTGGAAAACCTAACCATTTCAGCACCGTGTGTAAGGCAGACAGAAGGCCACAACGAGTAAAACTGGTACAAGAAGGGGGTGAAACCTCCTCCATAGAATCAGAAGATAAGGAAGATAAGGTGATGTCCATAACTGTCATTCCCCAACCCCACCAGGTGAGGGCGGTAGGTGCAAAAAAGCATGCTGTCATTTTCGCCTCAATACTAGTAGGTGACAAGAAAGTGCGGTTTCAATTGGATTGTGGAGCCATGTGCAACATAAGCACAAAAAAAGATCTGAGACCCAACACAGTGATCAGGAGAGCTTCAAGAACACTGGTGATGTACAACCACTCCACAGTGCAACCAGTAGGGTAGTGCAACTTGACAACAATAAACCCCAAGAATGGAAAGAAATACAACTATAAATTTGTGGTAGTAGATGAGCAGGGACTACACCCTCTATTGGGGTCCCTAGCCATCCAAAGGATGGACCTGGTGAGAGTACAGCATCACAATTTGTGCACAGTGTCACCCAGCCAACAGTCACGCTGAGTTGCCAGAAAAAAGGGACATTAGGCAAGGAAAAAATAACAGAAAAACAAGAGAGTGTAGGCAAAGCAAACCCCAGTAGAATAACAAGGGACTCTGTAGTAATGGAATTTGTGGATGTTTTTCAGGGAGATGGATACCTAAAGGGCACAGAACGCCTGGAAGTCGATGAAACCATACCACCGGTATGCCTACCCAGGCGAAAGATCCCTGGGGCACTCAACAAGACTGTGAAGGAAACGTTGACAAGCCTGATGGAGTGAGGCATCATTACGCAGAAGCCAACACACCATGGGTGAGCAGTATGCTGGTGGTCCGAAAGCCATCAGGTAAGCTCCACATTTGCATTGACCCTAGAACACTTAACAAAGCACTCAAGAGGGCACACTACCCACTTCCCACAATAGAGGACATATTACATGACCTAGCCAGGGCACGTTTCTTCACAGTGTGTGACGTGAAGGATGATTTTTGGCATGTCCCACTAGACAAGGCCTCGAGCAGACTAACCACCTTTTCTACACCGTTTGGAAGGTACAGGTGGTTACGCATGCCCATGGGCATCTCCTCGGCACCCAAGATCTTCCAAAGTAGGCTACGTTAAGCCCTGGAAGGGCTGCCGGGCATGAAGATAATTGCAGATGACGTTCTAATTTATGGAGAAGGGGCCACCAATGACGAAGCAGAGACAGATCACGACTACAACCTACGCCATTTCCTATAGAGATGCAGGAAACAAAACATCAAGCTCAACGTAGAAAAGATGAAACTTAAACAATGTCAGGTGGCTCACATGGGACACATACTTTCAGCCGAGGGACTGAAGGCAGACCCCAAGAAAATAGAGGCCATTGTGGGCATGCCACCATCCAGGGATGTGAAAGGCATACAAAGACTTATTGGGATGGTGAACTACCTCTCCAAATACTACTCCAACTTGGCGTCAGAGGCCAAACCTCTGCGACAACTGATGCGACAACACATAGCATGGGACTGGGGACACCCACAAGAACAGGCCCTACTAAGAATAAAAGAACGGCTGGCCAAGGCTTCAATACTACAATACTACCAGCCAAGACAGCAACTCATCCTCCAGTGTGATGCTTCCGAGAAGGGACTTGGTGCAGTGTTGTTACAGGACAGGCCCATTGAATATGCCAGCAGGGCACTGTCAAAAACTGAACAAGGGTATGCACAAATAGAGAAGGAACTCTTGGCAGTGGTGTTTGGAGTGGAATGCTTTCACCAATATACATTTGGCCACGAGGTGGTAGTACTGTCCGACCACAAGCCACTGGAGTCCATCATGTGCAAACCCCTGCTGGGAGCACCTAAATGCCTACAGCGCATGCTGATGAGACTGCCAAAGTACAACATCGAGATCAGATACTGCCCAGGGAAGAACATGGTCCTAGCGGACACGCTAAACAGAGCCTTCCTTAAGCACGAGGGTGACAAGGGAGATGAAGACATCGAATCCATCAACATGCTCCTCTATGTTCCCATGCGCAAGGACAAGCTCAAGGAACTAAAGGATGCCACAGAAAACGATGCCACACTGCAAACACTCAAGACCACCATTCTTAATGGATGGCCAGCGGACAAGGCTAGGGCCCCTAGAGGAACAGAAGCATACTACCATTGCAAATCAGAACTGAATGTTCAAGATGGACTAACATTTAGGGAATCAACAATAGTGATCCCAAAATCACTTCAACAAAAAGTATTAGAAATAATACACACTTCACACATGGGGGTGAAAAGCTGCATAAGGCTTGCCCGAGACTGCGTGTACTGGTCTGGCATGTTAGCACAAATACGAGCATTCTGTGAAAGGTGTGAGACTTGCAGAGCAGACAGTCTGAAACAGCAAAAAGAGATGCTGTGGCCACATGACCCACCCACGAGACCCTGGGAGAAAGTGGGGATTGACCTCTTCACATGGATGGAGGGACAGTACCTGATGGTGGTCAACCACTACTCCAACTTCTGGGAAGTTGTCAAGCTAGAAGACACCCGGTCCAGAGTTGTCGTTGAAAAGCTAAGAGCCCATTTTGCCAGACATGGTATACTGGCCCAGCTGATGAGCGACAATGGCCCTCAGTTCACATCATTGGAGTTCCAGGAATTCGCCCAGAACTGGGAGTTTGAACACGTCACCTCGTCCCCTGCCTACCCAGTACCCACAGAGCAATGGCAAAGTGGAATCAGCAGTAAAGACAGAAAAGAGACTCCTCAGTCGAGCAACAAAGAATGGTACAGACCCCTACCTTGCCTTCCTAGCTCATCACAACACACCCACTCAGGGTTGTAGCAGCAGCCCGGTGCAGGCACTATTGGACCGCAGGACAAGAACACTTATTCCCATGTCAAACAACCAACTTGAACCAAAACCAGAAAGATACCGTCACCAGGAACTGCTCGTAGCCCAGCACAGGTAAGCCAGATACTACAACAGGTCAGCACGAGACCTCCCGCCTCTGGAAACAGGCACACACTTGTGGATCCAACCAGCAGAAGGCACCAACAACATATGGGCCAAGGGGATCAAAGAGAAAACAGTAGCCCCCAGATCATATGAAGTGACCACCCGAGAGGGACGCTCCATACAGTGAAATAGGAAACACCTATGAGTGAGACACAGCCAAGGGAGGCAGACAGAGACCCAACTGCTGTGACAGAAGGCACACCCCAGGCTGAGCAGGACAGAAGGGGGTGAGGAGGATGACTACAGCCTGCAGCGTTTAAACGAGGAGCCAGAGTGGGTCCAGGGACTAGTAAAGGAAAATCCACCAACACAAAGAGACACAACAGACAACACAGGAGACATCGAGATGCCCCCCCAGAAGGTGAGAAGGGGGACCTGGACAGAGAACCAGACTCCCCAGCAACAGAGCGGAAGGGAATCCAGAACAGACAGTCCAGGGTGGGCCACCTGCTGAGGGCACCTGGGTACCTAAAGGACTATGTAACCGATTAGAGCCCATGGTAAAGATGAAGCTCCAGCAGTGGCCAAGTGCTAGCAACCTCTGGCCACACACACACACACACACACACACATGACATCACCCTTGGGTGATAAAACATGGGAACTCTGGCCCAGCGGGTCACTAGAAGCTTAATTTCGTGTGTTTATTTTTTCCTTTCTTTTTTCTTCTTCTTCTGTCCTTTGTGTTAATTTTGTTGATGTTGTAGAACAAGGGAACATTTGGGCAGGGGGGAAGGAGGAAAGATGTTATAAGGGGACTTGATATAGCCCAGGCTCAGGGAGACTGGGCACACCTCGCTCCTGGAGGGGTGTGGTACAGTCCAGTCTTGTGGGAGGGTTTTTCCCTCTCTCTGCTCACCCTCTCCCTGGCTCAGCTCTTCTCTCCCAGCCGGGCAGGCAAGCTGGCTGCACTGCAGCAACTAGCACTGGATTGCTCTTTATTTAATCTCTAACAATAAACGAGAAACTTAAATAAACCTCCCAGACTCCAAGTCTTCTTGTTAAAGGTGGTAGCATGCACAGGAATGCACACAGGCAGGCAGGCACATATAATACGTTGTGTGTTATTTCCATCTCATTCTGGTGGTTTGCTGCTGGATGTGGCCAAGGGCATTGAGCATGAGCACAGTTAAGAACTCTCGCTGGTTCTTGCAGGTGGCAGCTTGAGCTGGATACACCTCTCCCCCTCCACCCCCATCTCTCTCGTTCTAGCGGGGAGCCTCCCTCTCTCTCCCTCTCTGGCCATATCGTGCAGGTGACAGCATGGGTGGGATCGTGTCTGTCTCTTCTTCAAGCAGTGGGGAGACACTCTCTCTCTCTCTCTCTCTCTCTCTCTCTCTCTCCATGAACAGCAGGTTGCTAACTTGTAAAGAAAAGGTGGAATGACAGCACCCCGTGAGCGGAATGACAGGGCCCAAGAACCCTAAGGGTGGGTCCTGGGGCTAGAGTGGCAGCTTCTAGATATTGGGCAGCCCTCCCTGCCAATAACATAGGCCCCAGAACCCTGATGGCAGGTCCTGGGGATGGAGTGCCTGTTTCTTTAGACAGTGGAATGACAGTGCCCCATGAGTGGAATGACAGGCCCAAGAACCCTGAGGGTTGGTCCTGGGGCTAGAGTGGCAGCTTCTAGATATTGGCCACAGCCCTCCATTGCCAGTAACATAGGCCCCAGAACCCTGATGGCGGGTCCTGGGGCTGAAGTGCCTGTTTCTTGATGCCATGGAATGATGGGCCAAGAAACCCTGAGGGTGGGTCCTGGGTCCTAAGGGGGGGTCCTAAGCCCACCCTTAGGGGGTCCTAAGCCCTCCCCCTGTCACCCGACCTGACTTTTTTTTTTTAAAATCACCCTTGCTACCCCTGAACTGCGGGGGCCCCCAAGCGCGGGGCCCTGGGTGGCCACCCATAGCCGCCCCACAGTAAGGCCAGCCCTGGGTAGCTTCTAGATATTGGATAGCCCTCCCTGCCAGTAATGTAGGCCCCAGAACCCTGATGGCAGGTCCTGGGACTGGAGTGGCTGCTTCTTAAGACAGCAGAATGACAACTCCCTGTGAGCAGAATGACAGGCCCAAGAACCCTGATGGTAGGTCCTGGGGCTGGAGTGCTGCTGTTTCTTGATGCCATGGAATGACGGGTCCAGAAACCCTGAGGGTGGGTCCTGGGGCTAGAGTGGCAACTTCTGGATGCAGTGGCACAGCATTCGCAGCAGGAGCAGCAGATATGGGATTGCGTGGCAGCAGGAGCAACAGACATATGGATTGCCCAGAGGCAGCATTGGCAGCGTTGGCAGCAGGAGCAGCAGACATATGGATTGCCTAGAGACTTGTACAGTTTACAGGGTACATGGGTACAGACATTGGATTGACCGGGCACAGAACCTGTGGAACAGCAGAGACAGCAGCAGCAGGATTTGCCAGTGCGCAGCACCTATGGAGGCAGGATGGAAGGATTTGCCAGGGAAGAGCTCCCATACAGCAGCAGATGGCAGCAGCATGATTGCGTGGGCACATTTGGATTGGTCAGGGCAGAGCACCCATGGACCAGCAGACAGCAGCGGCAGGATTACCAGGCCAGTAGGGCACATTGCCCAGGTTTGCCAGGGCAGGCAGACAGGCACCGTGGCATGAGAGGCAGGCAGACTGGTGCAGGGTTTCAGCTTTGTCCACAGGACAGGCGGACAGGCAGCGTGGCATTAGAGGCAGACAGGCTGAGGCAGGTTTTGATCTAGGCAATCTGGGCAGGCAGGTGGGCAGCGTGGCATGAGCAGAAGGCAGGAAGACTGAGGCAGGGTTCGAGCTTTGCAACCTGGGTGGGAAGACAGGAAGCGTGGCATGAGAGGCAGTAGGGAAGGCAGGCTGGGACCTTGGCAGGGCACTCACATAGACTGGCAAAGACAGTGCAGCGAGAGGGAGAGACAGTCAGATAGGTGGGTCAAGATCATCTAGCCAGAGGCCGACTGGCAGGCTTACAGTTTCCCAATGCTACCCTGCATCATGAGGTCAGTCAGATAAGCCGGCCAAGGCCGTCTAGTATGAGAGAGAGAGAGAGAGAGAGAGAGAGAGGAAGGGAGGGCAGATGCCAGGCATTGGGAGGGAGGGACAGGACCTCAGTTCAGGAGCAGTAGCCCTAGCCCAGATGGAGGAGAAGCGCCATCCCAAGACTGCCCCTGGCATGGGATGGCGTGTGCCACTGCGCCATTACTCCATGTCCAGGGGCAGTTTGGAGAATCCCAGCAGTGGAAGGTTCACCTTCAGGAAGAGCAGCTGCTCCACCAACTTGGCCCCCAGTCTCAGGCGGTGTGGAGAGCAAATGTCCCCCGCCATGGAGAACACTCACTCAATGGGGACACTGGTTGGTGGGCAGGACAATATACCCTTGGCCACTTTGGACAGGGCCAGCTACACGTTCATCTTGCCGGCCCAGTAGGCCAAGGGATCACTGCTGGGCTTGATACAGGGCTCCTCCTCCAGGTAGCTCTCCACTGCTGCTGAGGTGCAGTCACACTCCCCCACATAATTGTGCCTCGGCACCACCTCCACCACTGCCCTCAGCCACGTTGCCTGTCCTGCTGTGTACGGGCCTGTGCTCGCCACAGTGCCCCGCACAATCGAACTGTTGCTGCTCATGATAGGAGTTCTGCTGCTGCTGTGTCAGGCCTCGCCCTCCAGGGCCCCCGAGGCAAGCTGCAGGGCCGACCCGGGAACCCCGGACAGCAGGATCCCTCCCGGCGCGACAAGTACCTGAGCCTCCGGCGGGGCCGGCACCCGCGGCAACAGCAGCCAGACCCGGAAG
>QEPC01008869.1:3865715-3881981 GCA_003113815.1 Sphenodon punctatus
AATCTGACTTCTGCATATCACCCCCAAGCCAATGGACAGGTGGAAAGAACCAACCAAACGTTGGAACAGTACTTGCGTTGCTACACGGACTATTTACAAGATGATTGGTTCAACCTCCTTCCATTGGCAGAGTTTGTTTACAATAACACCCTCCATGCCTCTATCGGAACCTCCCCCTTTTACGTCACCTATGGCTATCATCCCCGCATTTGTTTACCCGAAGTCGCCCCGTTGACACTCCCTGCGGCCGGAGCACTAATTCAACAAATCCAACAAATTCAACAAATCCAACAAGCTCAAGCCACGGCGACCACCACCCTCCAGCGGGCTCAACAGCAATACCAATGCTTCCACCCTAGCAGGAATACTGCTCCTGCTCTGAGAGGCAGCTGTTAAAGCAGGATGCTTGCGCGCTGATGGAGGTGTACGACTGGATGCTGCGGCTGGGAACCCACTGGCGTCCACTGCCCCTGCCTGCCCGCTTAGCAGCACAGCGTTGTGGCATGCCTTCAGGTGCCTCACCATGGCAGTTGTGCCAAGGTTGGTGAGCACCTGCCCACGCTTCACCACCTTCTGGCACAAACTGCACTGCACCTCCCTGGGATCGTCTGCCGGCACCAATTTAAAATGCTCCCAGACCAAAGATTTTTTGCCCCCTCCTGCCTTCTGGCCTGCACCAGGTGATGCACTGGGAGCCGGGGCAGGACATGGTGGCGACACAGCTCGTGGAGGGACAGTCATTGCCTCAGTACCGGCAGATACCTCCTCCGCAGAACTGCTGTCTGCTTCGCTGTCCCCAATCTCAGATATGTCCCCCCATGAAGGGGAGTACTCGGCCCCTGAGCCAGATGGACTGCCCACCATGCTGCTGCTGCCACTCTGAGCAGCACTCTCCCTCTGCCCCCTATAGCTGCTGCTGCTGCTGCTGCTACTGCTCCGCTCCCTACTGCCATTGCCCGGGACTCGGGCCCTGCCTCTAGCAGCTGGGGTGGGATTCACCAGCTCTGGACTGCTGGGGAGGATTGCCTCTACAATGGGGGACAATGGTGGCCCCTGAGGAACTTCGGCCCCTGAAGCACCTGCAGCCGCAGAAGAGACAGTCTCAGTCTCCTGCACTGCAGGTGTTGCAGTGCTCCATGTGGCAGTGGAGGACGCTGCCAGGAGGTGACACCTAACCAACCCCCTAGTGCCACTAGTTCTGGGAGCCTCAGAAGCCTGTGGCCCAAAATCAGGCCTGCGAAGCTTGGGGCATAGTGATGGGCTCCGGCTGCTTCTGCATGCTGCCACTCCACTGGCACGGCCCCTTCCACCTCTGCCACATGCCCCATTGCCTGCCCTATGGGCAGCAGACTGGCCTCTCCTTCCCTTCTTCATTTGTCCCTCCAAAATAATGCAGCACACAAAGATTTTATATTTTATTTTTTAATTCAAATTTTTAATCTAATATTATATATATAAGCTAAGTCTAACTGCTATTAACTATTCTAAATGCTATGGAACTAAATGGATTATCTAATAACTACAAGGCCTAGTCCTACAAACACACTGAATATTAAAACTAAATCACTAAACCCTATCTCTATCTCTAAGCTAACTCCTACATCTATCTATCTATCTATCTATCTATCTATCTATCTATCTATCTATCTATCTATGGTTGGGGGGTGGGGGACACAAAAAACACAGGAAGGGGTACAAAACTGAAATGAAATCTACGTAATCCTACTCCAAATAAATCCAAAAACAGGGGAAGGGAATCAGGGATGGAATATATAGAGGGAGAGGGAAAGGATTCAATGGAGGGGAGAGGAAGAACACAGGGAGGGGTAAAAAATAAAAATAACTCCTAAATCTATCTAATCTAAGGTAAATAAATGAAGCTAGGTAGGTAAATATGTGGGAATGGGTGAATAGGAGGAGGATGGCAATGGATTGTTACTTTGGGAGGAACTGGGAGAGAGGGAGACTTCTGACAACGCTGCTGAAAGGATCAGTGGCTAGCTCAGAAGGATTTGGAAGGTGGAAGGGCAATGACTTTTGTTCCTTGCTGTGCCCGCCTTTCCACAAGCCCCATTGGCTACGTGCAGGCTAGCCTGTGGCCAATTGCAGCCTGCCAAGCCGGTGGTGTGAGGAAAAGAGGGCTTGTGATTGGCCAGGCAGGCTGCTATTCCAAGCGTCTCCATCCCTGGCACCAGGAAGTCTGCTCCTGAGCTGTCCCCACTCCTTCCTAGGCTTGTTCACCCTGTTTTTCCTTCCTGAACTCAACCGAACTTTACCGAACTGTTTGGTCATTCAAATGTTCAGTTCGGCCGTTCGGTTAGGTCGAGTTTGGCCCGAACACCGAACATGTGAACGGCGTTCGCACATCCCTATGAGCTACCATCTGCCCAGCTGGGCCAGAGCAGGCTACTCCTGTGTGGTATAGTTCACTGTGACCCAGTCCAGATTAGGTCCACCATAGATGGCTGTCATGCTTATCCATCATGGTGGGGGGCTGGGCCCAACATGGGGATGGGGATGGGCAGAGGCACATTCATGCAGATTTCGGTTACGCTGTTATGATGCAAGTGTATATTTTATTCAGCATGTAATAAAGCTAGTTTACAAAGAATGAAGAGTAGAAAGTGGCAGGCAACCTGTTCTGTTATTGAAGAACTAATAAATGGACTTTTTAAACATCATTAGATTATTGAAAACACACTCTATGGCTAAGAACATCAGATCAAATCTTAGCAGACAAACACTTGCTAGCAGATATGCATATTTGTTTTTTTAAATATATATGATTGGGGGGGGGGGGGAATGGAGGTTATTGTATTTTTGACAGCTCATCAGTTAAAGTTGTCTAGCACAACTTGACATCCATACTAAGAGCCAGATATTTTGTTAGCTGTTTGTGGGAATTTTAATATACTTTCCTTGGCTAAAATATTATTTTGTCCCAGAGACCAACTCTATTGCTATTGGAAATAGAATATGATAATCACACCAGACACAAACTCTTGATTATAGTAGTTTGTTATGCAGCTAACTTTAGAATAAAAGGTGCCTGTATTAAGCTAAGTTTATTTCCCCCCCAGCATTGCTTGGTTGGTGCTTGTGATTATAATGTGCTCTCTGTACGGTTCATGTTGCTGATTCCTCAATTTAGAGTGACATCTTAGATTAGGAACTTCTTGTGCTGGGAAATTGACAGATACTTCAAAAATACAATCGCTTAGAAAGACAAAACTCCAAGAAACACAAACACTTTTGATGACCTTGTTCTAAGCTTTCATTGTGCTTCTTTTCCATAAGCTGGATTTTTTAAGAGATACTTATCTGGATGAGTCTCTTTCCTCACTAAAGACCAGGTAGGGAGGTTGTTAACATAGTATTACGGTTGGATGACAAGAAGGACAATATACTTGCCACAAGTAAAAGAAGCGAGAATTACAGCAGGTATCTAGACAGGTCAGATATTCCTTGTTCAGTTGATATTTTAAGAGACTTTGGGTGATTTCAGATGTTACGTGAACACGGTGAACCACGGTGAATACCCACCTGTGGTCACCGTGTCCCGTACGTCTGTTCGCGGCACGCCAGATGTTGGCCACGGTCAATCCCCACATGGGGTTCGTTTGAACCACGCTTCCCGGGCTAGCCGGGGGAAGGTCCCGGGAAGCGTGGTCAAACGGACCCCGGGCCGTGNACCCCGGGCCGTGACCAAGGAAAAGTCACGTCTGGCCGTGGCACATTCGGCCGGACGCGGTGGCCGCATTGGCCCCGCCGCCCGCCCGTCTCCTCGGAGGGCGGGCGGCGGGGTGCGTGGAGGGGCGGGGCCGTGCGGCTGCACTTTGCACCGCGCGGCCCCGGCCCCTCCCACTTTCCCCGCCGGGATCCCCCCGGCACGTCTGTTGTGCCGTTACGGGGTGACCCCGGCGGGGAACAAAGCTGGTGGTGCCGGTACGGGGCCAACGGCCCGCGTAACGTCTGAAAATACCCAATGAGACTGATACTATTTAGAAACAGTTATTCATATATTATGCATTTCTTTTCTTTTTATTCTTTGTGTTCCTAAGAATATTTGCACTATAAGGTACTCAACTCTTTAATCTGCACCTGCATCTTTTTTCCAACCTGGAGACTTAACATTGCTTGTGAGGTCCTGGCCAGGCTTTAGATTAAAAGGGAATGGTTGCTCCATCTCTTTCTGTTAAAAGAAAACACAGACCTCCGTCTTCTATTCCATATTTTGAAGAGTAATGCTGTCCTCCAGAGCACCTACTTCTATGGGCTGGTGAGATGACAACTCTTCTGTCAGCTGGATCTGAACTAGCAGGAGAAAGTTATTGTTTAGCACCTTGGGCTCCGAGGTGCAGTGGGTGGGAGAAGACCAACCAGGAGTGTCCTTTCCACCTCCTCTCTGCTACAGGAAGATGAGCCGCATTGCTGGCTTCACCTCAATTCTGCAATGAGAAGGAAGAAGAGAAAGCTTCCTCTCTTACTCCAAACTGTCTATGGAGAAATGGTTGCCATGTTGGTTCCAATGTAAGAGATGGAGACGAAGTAGTTCAAATGATACCTTTTATTGGACCATAGGAATGGGAGAATGCGGTTCGGATGTTCTGAGTTCGAACTGAACTCTCGAATGACTGAACAGTTCGGTCGTGTTCAGATGAGTTCGGGGGGCAGGAAAAACGTCTTTCCAGGGCCGAAAAGCAGGTTCCGGTTCCGATTTCGTTTCAGTTTCGGATTCGATTTCGTTTCGGTTTCCCTCTTTTTTAATGTTCGGTCAAGTTCGGCAAAATCGAACTCAGCTGAACCGAACCTTCGAACCCGAACTCGGGTTTCAAACCGAACGACGGAACATCGGAACATCCAAACCACGTTCTGTTCGCCTATCCCTATTGGACCAACTTCTGCTGGTGAAGATAGTGGCCTGGAAGTTTACATGTTCTCACCAAAATATAACTTTTCATCTCCATCCAAAATCTCAGTGTGGTGTTAAGCAGGAGTGGGGAATCTTCTCCCTCCCAGGGGCCACTTTGAAAATTAATACAAGCACCAATGAGGCACATAGTAGTTGGGTGTGGAGGTGCTTACAGGGTGCATTCAGGAAGAGGAGGGTACACATCATCGATCTGTGCCATGGACCTGTCCCTTATCCTTGTGCGCATGCCCTCATTTCTACTCTCTTACCCTGAGCTTGCCTTTCAGTGCTTGGAGGTAGGAGCATGGTCCAAAAACCGGAAAGACTAGCTGTGGACTGCATTTGGCCTTCAGGCCTGAGTGCATCCCTGCTGTAAAAACAGATGCAGCCAGAGGGTGTATGAGAAGAATGGAGGAATAGGGGGAATGGCTATGTTGAGGAGAGGGGTGAGCACTAACTTGGGTAAGAGATAAGGGAGTGGGAGTGGGCAGAAATGACAAATGATGATGATATGATGATTGATTATTTTTTCTTAAAGCTTTATGATATTGTGGGATTTAGGTAGGAAGTGTAGTCTTACAGTTGTTTGTTTGTAGGTGTTTAAAGCTTTTTTAATTTTGATACTGTCTTTTAACTTCTTGTCAGCTGTAGTGAGTCTGTCTAAAAAGAGGTAGAATATAAATTCAAAGCAATAATAATAATAATTAATAAATTAATAACTGTACATTATGCTAGGGGCACAGGAACTCAAGGAGGAGGAGGATAAAAAGGGCAACTAGGGGAGAACATGGTTGTTGCCACTGCTGACTTTTCCCTGAGCAGCCAGCTTTTGATAGACCCTACTTACCTACAGATGCCTAAGGGCAACAGGCAGCCATTGGTTGTTGTTGGGTAGCTGTAATACCTTGCTGTGGATTTTTGCTCTTAGCAGTATTTTGCCTAGCTTTATACCTTGAAATAATTCTCCTTTGTAAATTTAGTCTTGGGAGTGTGTGGTTTCAGTCTGACATCTCAGAAATTAGGATAGTTTTGTAGGACCAGCAATACAAGATCCTCTTCATCCTATGGAGACTAAGGCTGTTTTTACACAAGCATTAAATCAAATGAATTGACTTTTAATTCAAATTAATATGATCGTGGGAATACTGGAGTCTGAATTAGTGACGCTGAATTCAAGATTTAAAGTGGGGTCTGGAAACCTAATTTTTGAGGATTTCATTGAATTTGCATAACATGGAGTCCAAAGTAGTGATTGTGTAAACATTTAATTTGCACATAGGGTCAGACTCTGGACAAAAAAATTGGTTTTGGTTTATTTTGTTTCAGTTCTCCTATTGGTTTTGGTTCTCTTAGGGTATTTTCAGACGTGTTGGGCCTCCTCCAGGCCCAACACGCTGAACCCTGGACAGGGATCTTTCACAGGTCCCGGTCCGTGATCAGACCAGCTGTTCTTTAGATGTGCTGGCCTGATCACTGTGGGGAATCGGGGAGAGGACGGGGTTGAGTGGCGTGACGTGCGGCTGTTCAGCCCCGCCCCCCCATGCTCCCACGGCCAGCTGCCCTCGGGGAGATGGGTGCGCACAGTGGCCAATCAGGCCGCTGCACCCGATCCCTACCCGCAGTCGGGGATTCGATCCAGACTGGGGCAAGGTAACAGACATTACTTTTGCCCCTTTCCTGATTGTGGTGAAGCTAACCATGGTTCCGACCCTGAGACCGGACTCAACTCCAGAACCATGGGGTAATTTCAGACGTTACGCGTTCACGGTCAACCACGGACAATCCCCTGTGGTGTCGGATGGTCGCGTAACGTGTGCTTGCTCGCCGCCAGATGTTCATCATGGTGAACCACCTGCGGTGAGCAAATTAACCACGCTTTCGAGGATGGTCCAGGCACCATCTCCGAAAGCGTGGTTAATTGAACCAAGGCCCGGAATAGGCGGCTGGTAACGTCTGTTACTGCCGCCAATTCCGGATTGGCCGCTGCACCCACCCATCTCCCGGAGGGCAGGTGGCCTGGGGAGCCTGGGGGGCGGGGCTGTGCAGCCGCACATTTCGCCGCGCAGTCCCGCCCCCTCCCCGATTCCCCGCCAGAATCAGCTGGCTCGTCTGTTGATGGGCCGTTTTGATTCCAGTGGGGAATCAAAAGGTGATTCCATGACAGGGCCAATAGGTGCCCCATCATGCCTGAAATCACCCATGGTTAGCTTTGAACCCTGCCAGGAATTCATGATGGTGAACATCTGGCAGGGCTCAAACAGACGTGTACATGATCACAACCACCACACTGGATCCACTGTGTTTCAGTGTGGTTGACTGTGATCACGTAATGTCTGAAAATACTCAGTGTGGAAGATTGTATGTCAGCAGGAGGGTGGGTTTGTGGGTGTGGTTTCTGTTGCAACAAATGCAAATTGATTGGGGTGGAGAACACTGTGTGGCTCTGTGGGTGTGTGTTGGGTTTGTGTATGCACTGTGACACATACTGGCTTCTTTTGTCACATAAAATGAAAATTGATTGGGGTCCATTTATCCTCATGGTAATATTACCTGGGGTACAAATGTACCCCAAATGCAATTTCTATTGTTTTTGCCGTACAACATATTTCAGAGCCTCTTTTCATTCACAAGAAAGAAATGGTTAATGGCATCTCATTGTCCTTTGGGTATGTTGTGCCCCTGGGAGCAGGTGATAATGTCCTAATAGGGCCAAGCTGGAGAGCCACTAACTTGTGAGTTATTGCAGTAGATAGGTACACAATTACCTCAAAAGTCTACATAAGGGTTCTTCATGCAGGCAGAGGGTCTTTCTCCAAAAGGCTATGGGGAAGGAAAGACAGCACACATGTTCATTCCCTGTGCCCTCTTGACATGTGAAGAATGTCCATTGCCTGGAGGGTGAATACGAACACCACTGAGAGAGATTCAGGGTGATTTCAGACGTTACAGGCGCCCGATTCACCACAGTGGATTCCCAGCGGTGGCGAACCGGCTAATCAGGTAAAGTGCCAGGTACACTGCTGGCGCTATATACATGTTTTTTAATAATAATAATAATAATAATAATAATAATAATAACCACCTCTCGTGGACAAATGAGGCCCCAAACAGACGTGACAGGAGCGGGACCATGGCAGGGAATCGGACCGGCAAATCATGGACCGGGGCAGCGCAACAGACATAATGCCGATCCCAGGCCATGGTCAAAGCACCCGGAAGGTGTCGGGGTGGCTCGTTACGGCTGCTGCTGCTGCTGTCCCTTCACCGCCTCCATGTGCAGCACGACCACCTCCTCCTCTGCCTGCGCCTCCTCCACCTCCTCCTCCTCCTGCCTTGCTCTCTCGCCCTCCGCTCTCCTCTCCCTTCTGCCTCGCTCCCTCCCGCTACATCCCCCTGCTACTGTGTGCCCTTTAAATCTCCCTCCCTGGCCTGTGTTGTTGCTCGTTGCCTGGCAGTGATGCTGCATGCTTTGTCCCCGGTTGGGAATCATGTTGCTTGATTCCGGCCGGTGGTTGCCGTTCAGTCATTACTTTTTTTTGTTTCCCAGTGGGAATCGCTTTGACCACGCTTTCGGAGATGGTCTGGGTCGGAGCTCCGGAAGCGTGGTTATTTTTGACCCCTGGTGGGGATTGACTGTGGTAAACATCTGGCGCCCGCGAAACAGACATTCAGGACACTTTGGCCCCGTCGCGGGATTGACCGTGGTTCACTGTGGTTGACTGTGATCTCGTAACATCTGAAAATACCCTCAATTGCAAGGACACAGTTTCACAATGAAAAATTAAATGTAGATGCAGAAGCTCTGCACCATGGGATTTATTTCATGATCATTCCTGGTGACCCTTAATACGCATTAACTGTTCACAATGCAAGTGCACATTAAATATTAATCTGCCTTAAAATGATCGTGTAAATGATAAGTCCTGAACAATAACCTCAAATTAATTAATTTGCATTAAAAGCCAATTCGAATTAAGTGTGCTTGTGTAAAAACAACCTAGGACTGGGAAGAAGATTTATCTGGTGTGTGTACAGGACTTTGAGAGGATTGGGTTGACATTTTAACTGTTGTTGTTATTGTTGTACCTATTATTTTAATTTTGACTTGTTAGATTTTTCTTTTAATATATTTTAATCTTAGTTTTAGTCTTTATAATGACTCCTTGTTATGAAATTGACCTGAAAAGTTTCTAAGAATCTCAGATCTTCTAAGATCATCCCCTTCACCCAGGGGAGTAGCCAGTTAAGGATTTCAAATTACACTAGATTAGGGAAATAATAGGGGATCTTGAGGGGAAATAGAAGAAGGGAAATGAAGGCGGTGATATATAAAGAAACACAGTTTGCTTTGTGGACTGTGTGGATGCAGAGACCTTTCAAATACACTTTTACTTTTGCCCTTTTTCTTTTTCCCCCGGTGCCTCCTGTCACTGCAAACTGATAAGAGGTGCCACCACCACACAACAGATAGACCAGTTACGATGGCTACCAGAACTGCTGTGTGTCATATGATGAGCTTCAACCACTGCTTGGGGGACATTCCTGTTCACCTACCTTAAAAGGTGTTTTTAGATGGACATAGGGGCAGCCCACCCCCGGAGCTGTTCTGAGGATGCACCTACGTGTCTGCCCACTTGCAGCTTTGCCTGGGTCCACTTTAGATGGACTCAGCGGGTTCCCCATGCCACAGTTGGCCTGTGTGGTGCCCCCCCACACCCACCATAGAGTTGCGGGTGGATTGCTTGACACTCTAGGCTGACACCCGCAACTCTGTGGTGTTGCTGGGGCAACAGCTGGACAGGAGTGGAGCTGCCGTGTGGGTCTGTTGAGCAAATAGAGAGCAGCTCCACTCTGGGCTGGTGCCCCAAGTTTGGCCAACCCACTCCACTGGTGGCGCTTTGAGATGTTCTGGAGTGCCACAAGCAGGACTGCTCCCTGCTCTGCTTCCACATCTGGCAGGCCACCTTCAGACAGACCAGCCAGCCTGGGGGTAAAACGGGCTGGTGTTGCTGCCCCTGGAGCTGCGCAGTCCACCTGTCTCACTGATTTCACCAGGGTGTATTTGTGGCAGTGAGGGAAGCAGGATTTGGTCCATTGCTGTGCATCATATCCTTAAATAGTATAAACCAAGACAGCTTCATCAAAGTTGCCATGCAGATTTATCCCAGCTGTAGACCTGGCCCTATGACTTCAGGCAAAGAATAAATTAAACAGCAAGGACAGATAAGCTCTTAAGGAAGCTTGATCACTTGAAGCACTGAATGAGAAAAAATAAACACCATAAACAATGATAAACATCTTATATAGGAACAGAACTATTCCTGAAAAGAGTTCTTCTCAAACATGACTCCAATGCATTAACAGCTTCAGAAATTATTTTATTCAAATAGTGCTGAACGGATAAAACAGAAGGTCCATGAAGCTTAGTAAAATAGGGATTACATATGCCAGCAAGCACAAGAGACATTCACCTTGTCAAGGCAGACTAAAGATGACATACTTCTTAAAGCGGCGAGACTCGGCATTTAGAAGCAGCCTAAAAACTAAATGAAATATATGTTTTAGTCACTGAGATAAGCTCTTTGTTTCCCTGATAGAAGCATCACCTAATTCCCATACCTCTGAAAATATAGACAAATGGAAGACTCGCTCAAATTAATTCACTAAGACAACAGGTAATCAGGAAAATCATCCCAACATTTGGTGACAGGGAAGCTAGTCAGGGCACCATGCTTGTGGTCATGCACACCCAGTCACCCACACATCCTGTCAGTGAAAACAAAGGATGCATATCAGAAATGAATTGCTAGGAAACCATAATAGAAAAAAAGTGTAACATGAATCACACACAGGTAGATTCATTAGTAAATATGAAGCAGTCTATGTGATGTTGCTGCATCTTAAATACATTTATAATAAAGCCACTTGAGGCTTCCAGGTCAAAGAAATAATTCTGTTCATTTTCATACTGTAGTTCCATACAACTATTCCATAAAATACACTCTATCTAAGGATAGTCCTCATCCCCCTAAATTGAATAGATACAAACGTTCAACACTTGTCAGTTATAGAGGGCCTTAATTTCTATTTTCAAATATGATTACATCAAGTGCAGCAACAACTTACTCTAGAGTAATGCTACTGAAGTAAATGGGAATATTCTGGATTAGGTGGTTTAAGGACTGGAGCCTAAAGTCTCATAAATCAGTTGGGTGATGCAGAATAATTTTCCACCTATTTAATCCTGGTGCCAGCCTTTAGAACGAGGGAGAGTCCATTGACTTCAATAGAACAAATGCTGGTGCTAAGTGCTAACATTGTGACCCTTAAGGCTTGATCCTCAAAGCACTGTCTGTTCTGGTACAAGACCCAGGCCTAAGTTAAACATTTTCATTGGCCTAAGGGAAACAGAAAGAAACCCCTTAGGATGGGAGTCAATTTTTCCATTTTCTATTCCATAAAATTCAGTAGTTCAGACTTTCTTTATAATCTTGGTAAAACCTTTAACACCTCATAAAACTATTTACTTACCACTATATGTTTTGGCCATGGTGAAAGCTAGAGCCGTAATAAATTATATATATACCACTATATGTCTCACCTTGAATAATTTGATTCTGGGTTTGCTGTGGAGTGCACTATGTAGGAAAATAACTACTTTGAAGATCTTCGGAATGTATTGTGTTGTTAACACTACCAATAAAGAATAAATATTTGTACATAAATCCTCCTCCTGGAGGAATGGGGCCCCCTGCTGGGGCACTCCACTCCAGTGGGCATATGCATTTTAGATTGGGGTGGAGGGGGGACAGGCATGTGGACCCCAGTACAGCTGGACCTGTTGCACCCATTATAGCTATACCCCTGCCCTCTCCCAAATTCCCCACAAATGTAACTGGTATCAGGATTTTTTTGTTTTGTTTTTCTTTTTTATCTGGAACGCTTAGAATTGTGTTTTTCAGGTGACATATAATAAAGTATAAATATATTGTTTAGGATTGAGACTTCCATTATGCCCTGTCAATGCGAGTGAGATGGATGGACTGGATAATGAATATGCCCAACCAACAGCATTACTATCTCATAGCATAGGCATAATATGGGTAGGGCCAATAGTATAACTGGGTTCAAAAAGGGATTGGATACATTCATGGAGTATAGGTCCATTGATGGTCATTAGTCAAGTCTGTTGGGGGATGAAACCTCCAGCTATGGGTGCCAGGACAGGGGTCCAAGGAGGAGTGCAGTTGCATCCTCCTGAATTCTTCCTGCCCCTGCCTCTTCTGAGCATTGTCATATCATGATGCTTGGATACAGGGCATGGTCACATCAGAAAGGGGTGAGGCAAAGCAGCTCTCCTGCCTGTCCCACCCCCAATATAATTCTGTCAGTGTCTTTGCCTCTGACTTGCAAAATCTAAAAGTGAATGACAGGGAATGGATTATTCTATGCCTGCCCTGTTTTGTACACTTCTCAAACATCTAGTGTTGGTCATTATCAGGGACAGAATATTGGGCTTGATGGACCATTGGTCAGACATAGGACAGCATGTGTTAAAGAACCTCTGTGAACTTAGAGAACTTTTGTGTGGTCCATCCTAGTATATCTTTTCTTAGTAGGTATGTGTTGACAGCAGGGAGATTTAGTTCCTTATGGAACAAACAGGGGGTCATGTACCATAACTAGGGATGTGCAATTGTTTTTGTTTTTGTTTGTATTCGTATATGTTTTTATATGACATACATATGCTTTCATTTGTTTTCATTTATTTTTTTGTGCATAATAATAAAAACTTAAACAAAATAAATTAAATCACTGCATGCACAAGTGACTGCTGGCAGGGCTGTTCTGTGCATGCATAGCCCTTTTCCAAAATGGTGCCCACAGTGGCTCTTTTTGCATGGGTGCTGCCTGTGTAACTGGGACACGTGTGCGCGCACGTGTGTGGTGTGTGCCCCCACGCACACACATGTACACCCACCTCCAGCCTTCCCCCATGCATGGAGCAACCAGCAAAAACGTTGGTTGCTCCGTGCGTGTTGATGGGAGGAGGTGGGTGTGTGCCCATGTACACCCTGCCCCCACCCACCGCACATTGACACACACACACACACCCCGCACTGCTGTCCATATAAAAAGGGCCACTGTAGGCACCATTTTGGAAACGGGTGTGTATGGACAGAATGGTCCAGTGGCCATTTTGCATATGTGCAGTGATTTTTAATTTTTTTAAAATTAAACTGGGTGCTGGGACCATTCTACACATCCATACCTTTTCCAAAATGGCAGCAGCATGACTAGCTGCCCTTTCCCAAAATGGTGTGGATACTGCCGGCCCCATTTGCACATGTACAGTGGATGTTTTTATATTTGTTATTATTTTAAATGGGGAAAAATAAATGAAAATGAACAGGGATTTTAGGAAACCCTAGAAAATGAATGTGTGTTTAACTCATAAAATAAAAACAACAAAAACAAAAGAGGTAAGCATTGCACAACACCGCTAGCCATAACCTGGTTTATCTATCCCAATTTCAGGGCCCTCACAGTATCATCAAAAAGCCACTTCTCCATGCTAGGGTCACTTATCTACTTCTTTCCCTTGGATCTTCCCCAGACCAAAAGGCTTTTGCGCTTAAATTTACCCTGTTCCTTCCTACTGCAGGTCAACTGCATTTTTGGAACAGGCGATATCCTCTCGTATAATCTTTGAGTACAGTAAGAAAGTGAGTAAAAGGGCAACTATGGAAAAGGGATGAAGGCATTGATCATGGATGGAATAGTTTTATCGCCATTCCTGCCAAATTACACTAGTAGTTTGCATCTCTTTTGCTAAATATTTAATGCTGCTATAAAAGGTTTTGGCCTTTCAAAATATGGAGCCTTCAGCGGCTGGTGATTCAAATGTCATCCTTTAATAGGATGAGATAATTTCTTTTTTCCTTTTTTGCATAAAGGACTTTCTATATAGTACATAACAATATCAACTGCTTTTGGATTAGACTTTTTTTTTTGTTTTAATGCCAAAATGTAGTGGTATTATCAGAAAACATGGTCAGATTTTAATTTTTTGAAGAATTGTATGTTTATTTATTATTTATTTACATTTAATACTGCACTGTGTCAGGGTGCAGCTAATTGGGGGATGCTGTCCCTATAAGAGACTGGCACCAGCCTTGGGAAGGTGACATCCAGGCTTGAGCATAGCAAAGCCAGCCTGGAAGGGGTATTAAAGAGTTTGAGCAGAGTAAAGGGCAGTGAGATGTTAGCCCTTTAAGACCCAGCAGCTTGGAGACTAGACCCACCTACTCTGAGGGTATAAGAGGATAGAAAACCACAGCAAGTCAGTCAGTGCCTGTCCGGCAAGGAGGAAGTTATAGAGGAACGCTCTCCATAGTGTTGACTCCTGGGCTGGATAGCTAGAGGGACCTCACACTCAACGTTCCCCAAGACACTGAAGGAGGCTGTTGTGGGAACAGGTTGGCAGGAGGAACTCTACCCAAAGGGCTCCAACAGAGAGTGTTGCCTGAGCTGTGAGGGGTTCTGCTGGGCTGCAAGCAGAATGGCTAGCCCAGAGATCAAGAGAGCTCAGAAGGACGAATGACAGACTGTGTACTGAATAAAAGGACTTTATTGAAGCTAATTTCCTGAGTTACTATTGTGGATATAATCCTGTGAGAACTTACCCCAGGTGAACTGTAACCCTATTACTCCGGACACTGCACTGGCTGTTTATAGTCCACCAGGACAGATTCAAGGTGCTGGTATTGACCTATAAAGCCTTATATGGCCTGGGCCTCACTTATCTACAAGATTGCCTCACCAGGGTCCTCACTCCTTGGTCTTGGACCAACCCCTACAGTCATCCGGGGTGTGTGTGGTGGTTTTGGAGGTACCCCGGATGCATTGACTGGCCAACGATGATCGAGATTTTTCGATGGTTGCTCCTAGGCTGTGGAATGCCCGATGGGGATCCGAGTGACATCTTCCTTAGCCTCCTTCTGCTGGGGTTGTAAGACCTGGCTGTTCCATCAGACTTTTGGTGAGAGAGAGGGGGGTAGGGTGGGTTTGGGGGGCGGGGTAGGGGGGTTTGTGTTTTTGTTCTGTTAGGGGTTTTAATGTTTTATGGTTTTAACTGTTTTATTCATGTTTTTATGATGTTGTGAGCTGTCCCGAGATGCATAAGCAGGAGGGGGCGACATAGAAATGTGATAAAATCGATAAATAAATAAATAAATAAATAAATAATACACACCCTTATCCTTAGGTTCATGGCAACTTACAATCTAAAACCACATACAAATACATTTTAAATCCCTTTAAAAAACCCATCCTATAACCTATGAAACCCTCACCCGACCCCTATCCTCACCTGCCAAACACTCTGCCAAAAGAAAAGGTCTTACCTCACTTCCAGAAGATGCTCAGGCTTGGACTTTGATGGACCTTCAGGCGAAGGGAGTTCCACAAAACAGGGGCAGTAACCAAGAACACCCCCTCTGTGCACCTTGTTGTATGAACAAGATTGGTTAATGGTACTTGCAAGAGGGTGTTCCGGCTGACTGCAAGGATCATGTTGGAGCATGATAGGAGAGGTGTTCTTTGAGATATTTGGGGCCCAGGCCACTAGGGCTTTCAGGGTCAAAACCAGCACCTTGAATTGTGCCTGGAAAGCTATTGATAGCCAGTACAGACTTTGAAGCACGCACACATGTCTCTTGTCATCTGGAAAAAACTGGATAAGGCTATAAGTACATAGTCAAACTGGTGAAGGTAGACCCAAAGGAAAACAATTTACTCTAGTGAGAATGAGAAAATAGCTGCAGTAAGTAAGCTCTTTTGTACTTCCAACTATTTGTCAGGAAGAGATTATCAGTATTGTTAACAAACTGGATATTTGTTAACTGGATATTTGTTAACAACTCCATAACATTGCTAAGATTCACCCTTTTCTCTTTGTCTCCTCTGCCAGACCCTTTGTTCATGCCCTGGTCCAGGGGCGGCTGGTGGGTGTTGAGGTTGGAGGGGCAGTAAGGCCGGCAAGCCAGTGGATGGAGCCAGGGCAATGGTAGGAGGAGCCAGGGCAATGGTAGGTGGAGCCAGGGCAATGGTAGGCGGCAACAAGGAGTTCTAAGGGTTAATGTTGGATGGACATTACATTACTTAATCAAGCAATTTCAGTTAGATTAGGCAAGTTTAAAAGCAGGCAGACAACCTTAAACCTCACTTACAAGCAGTTTTAGCAAAGGCACACACACACGCAGCAGAGGTTAAGAACGCTGCTTCAGAAAGAAGGGACTTGCTGCATGTATGTTGGAGGGACCCCAATCCCTGCTTCAGAAGTCCCTTCTGAA
>QEPC01008869.1:3882936-3893158 GCA_003113815.1 Sphenodon punctatus
GTGGGGGTTGGAGGGTGTGGGGTGGAATCCTATGGGGGTGCGGAGGGTGCGGGGGGGAAAGCCTATGGGGGTGGGGAGGGTCCAGGGTGGGGGGAAGTCTATGGGGGTGGGGAGGGTGCAGGGGGAGAGGGGAGGGATATCTTACCTGCTGGCTCTGGCGCAGTCCCCGACCCCATCATCCCGGGCTGCAGGTGGAGGCGGACTTTAGGGTTTTTTTTTAATTGCCCACGTGTCCTGCTCTCCTCCCCGGAGGCAGGACGTGCGGGCTATTTAAATGTTTTTTAAAAAACAAAACAAAACAAAACAAAACCTTCCCTGCCTTGCCATTTCTTCCCTGCCACTCTGAGCATCAGATGGGGGTGGGGGAGCGGCAAGGGGCAGCGGCAAGGAAGCGGCTGGGGCTGGCAGCGAGATGTTGGAGAGTTGAGCTCTCCAACAGCACGCTGGCAGTGGCAGTCATGTTGAGCATGTGAGGCAGGGAGTAGTGCGCATGCGTGCTGGTCCCTCCCTCAGTCCCCCGACCCTAGGGATCTCGCCAGGGCTGTTTCAGCAAATGCCCTGGCGAGAACTTTCCTTGCGCCCATAGGGCTCAATGGAAAGGCTAGCCCCTCCCTCCACAGCACGTCCTATATGTGCTGTGGACTGAGGAGCTGAGCGCCCAAATCGCGTTTTCCATAGAAAACAAGGTTTGGGCTTAGCCTTTTTGTCCCTTGTGGGACCCACTCCTCAGGAGTGGATTCCAGAAGTGAGAACAAACAGCGCTGGAGCTTCTGACAGTGCTGCAGCCGCAGCAGCCTCTGACTTTGCTTCAGAGGCTGCTCTGCCCGGGCCGGAGCAACCTCTGAAGCAAAGTCAGAGGCTGTTGCCTGCAGCACTGTCAAAGCTGCAGCAGCGGCCAGTGGGGCTTTTTTTTTTTTTTAATTAAAGCAAGCAGCAGCGACTGGCCCTCAGCGGCGCTTGGGGGGGCTCTGCCCCAAACTTCCTGGGTGGCCAGCCGCCACTGCCCTGGTCATCTCTCGCCTCTATTACTGTAACCTCCTTCTCACTGGCCTCTGCTGCTCTCACTATTCTCCCCTTATCTCCATCCAAAAGTCTTGCTGCCAGGGTCATCCACCTCGCCCGTCGCTTCAACCACGTGCAGCCCCTCCTCTCCTCTCCTCTCCTCTCTTCACTGACTTTCCCTTCCTGAACGAATCCTGCACAAGCTCCTAGTCTTCACCTATAAAGCTCTTCACAACCTTGCTCCCCCCTACCTCTCTGCACTGATTTCCCTCTGTACTCCAGTCCGTGAACTCCACTCCTCATCTGTCCCCTCTCTCGCCCTCCCACACCTCCCCTCATCCCCTAACTGCCATCGTCCCTTCTCCCTAACTGCTCCCCACACCTGGAACTCCCTCCTGGCCCACATCCGCCGCGCCCCCTCCCTTCGTACCTTCAAATCCTTCCTCAAGACCCACCGCTTCCACTTTGCCCTCCCCGACTCCTCGCTCCCCTCACCTAACTCCTGCTGATACCCTCCATTCAGTACAATCTGTTACCTGAAGTCTGTGTGCGCATATCCTCACCACACGGACCAGTCAGTCATCATTCTCGATGTAACCAAGCCAAGTGCGTTCACCTGGGACCTCGCATCTTCGTGAATGTTACACTCCTTGTCTCTCCCTCTGTTCCCCTTCCTTCGTCTCCCCCCCCCACCCACCCACCAGGTCTTTCAGATTGTAAACACTAGGGCAAGGACTGTGTCTATTCCATTGCTTTCTAAAGTGCCAAGTACATTGCTGACACTATATAAATGCTTGCTAATAATAATAATAATAATAATACATAATTTGAAGTGAAATGATAAAATGCCCAGAAAAATATCCAATAACGCCATAACATTGAAGACCAAGAATACATTCAGACTGCTGGGAATTTGTAATTAATAAAGGGAAGGCCCATCTCTCATAGAATCAAAAGGAAAATTCCTTTTGACTTCAGAAATGCAGTATTACTCTGTAAAATACATGGAGAATTTTAATTTACTACGATGAAGAGATATTTACATGCCGAGAGCCATCAGACTATACCCAAAGTCATGAACGACCCACAGGACTCAGGTGTGCTTTGAATATTTGGTTCAAATGTGCCGATGAACTCAGATTTAGCCTCACTTGAAACTACTATGCTTCCCCTGATTTACTGGGTCCTGCTAGACAATAAAACAGTCTAGTCAAAACTAATTCAAACCTGCTTGAAACAAAGCTCAAGTTTCCAGAAATATCTACAAGACTTCATGAACTTCTCAGGTAACCTAGTCTCAATATCAGGTTTACCATGAAAGCTAAAAGCAGTAGGTAGGGATGAGTGTTGTGGGTTTGGATTAAACTGTAAGTGTCTAAATGGCCATTACAGATTAATCAGTAGCTTGTTGTGCTGATTATGGATTTCTAGATTTCTGAAAAGCTCACTGGAGCGATGCCACAGGGAGCCTTTTTCAAATTTTAGAAAAGCAGCCGTGGCATTGGTCCGATGCCCCTCCAATGAGCTTTAGAGTAATGGGGGAAGGGGAGGTGGGCAGAGGAGCTTTGCTGACCAATTTTCAGCCAGTTTTCGATGGCAGGGAGCAGGGCTAGGCTGCACATACAGGGGCAAAACTATTTTCCCCAAGGAGTCTGCAGCCATTTTTGATTTTCCATCAGTAGGGTAAGTGTGCTTGCTTTCCTATTGGCGTGGATTGACTCTTGTTAGCACACACCCCTACCTCACTTCCATCCCCCCTACCCCCTCTCACCCCACTTTCAGTGTGTGTCCCAGTGCACTGCAGCCCCCGGTGCCACCTGGCACTCCCACTGTATTGCCCCCATGCAACCCCAGTGCACTGCACCCTCTAGGACCAACCATCTAGCACACCAGTCCACTGCATCAGCCCCAGTACATTTGCCCTCTCTGCAACCCCTGAACCCCTCTCAACCCCAGTGCAATGCATACACCCCCAGGGCAACTCATTGTAGCCTAGGGCCATCCACCCCTCAGGGCAAACCCTCCCCCACAGTGCACTGCACCCCCTCCCACAGTGCCACCTGTCACCTCCAGTGCACTGCACCCCAGTAGGATGGCTATTTTTTTTTTTTAATTTTAATAATTGGACCCTTTGTGAGTGTACGTTTGAGTAGCCATTTGCAAAAGTTGCTCCTTGAATGTAGCTATCAAAGATGTTGTGAGTTTGTATGCTTGGTCTGTTTTGTACTGGGAGCTCAAAGAGTTAGTGTGTGAGTTGTCATTAATCTTTTGAGTTTTTGTGACTTGACTTGCAATTTTGAGAAACATTTTTTGTGAATCTGAATTTAGCAGAGTAGTTGGTGTGGTTCAAATCTGACCTATACAAATGTGTAATATGTAGACTAGGGTCATAGAATATACATGTGCAGCTGTGATGTTGTGACCCATGGGTTCAGGTATGCCCCATAGTGTAGATGTTCTGTTTGGATTCTTTGAGCAGTATATGTAGAATAATGTGCCCCCTCATTGCCCCCTCATCCCTGTTCCCACAAGCCTAAAAATTCACCAGCCACCACCACAGGCCCCTCCCTGCTTTGCTTTCAGTCCTTTGCAAACATTTTAAAATAAAAATCCAAACTTACATTGTAAGAAATGGCCATGTTTTTATGATTAAAAAATCAGTTTTATATTTGTTTTAATTATTTATTTTGTTGAATTTGTATGCCGCCCTTCCCGCAAAGGCTCAGGGTGGCTTGCAATCATAAAAACAGTAATAATAATTTAAAGATGTAAATCAATAACAATAACAATAATAAAAAAAAATGTCCTACTCAAGCCTTCCCCTACACCCTCCAACCCAAACCCTGCCTGAAGAATGCCTGGCCAAACAGAAAGGTCTTACATTGTTTCCAGAAGGTAAACATGTTTGGACTTAGGTGGATCCCCAGGGGGAAGGAGTTCCATAATCACAGGGCAGCCATCAAGAACACCTCCTTGCGTACCCTGGCTGTAAAAACGTCTCGAGAGATGGCACCTGCAAGAGGGTGCCCCCAGCTGACCTCAGGGGCTGTGAGGAGACATGAGGGAGGAGGCGGTCTTTCAGACCAAGCTGGTTAGGACTTTATGGTTTAAAACCAATACCTTTAATTGTGCCCGGAAAACTATTGGCAGCCAGTGCAGACTCTGCAGCACCAGTGTAATGTGCTCCCGATGACCAGTCCCTGAGAGAAAGCGGGCCTCCACATTCTGCACCAACTGCTGCTTCCAAAAAGTCTTCAAGGGCAGCCCCATGTAGAGCATATTGCCATAGTCCATATGGTTTCACTTCTTTTATATTTCAAGTGTGTCCCTCATTGTCCCTCAGATGAAAACTCTGTGTCCTGCAAAACACTATCTTTGAGTTGGCAACCCCCCACCCTCTCTCTCTCTCTCTCTCTCTCTCTGTCTCTCTCTCTCCTTCTCTCTCTCTCAATGGCTCATTAATTCTAATAATATTTTCAGATGTAATGGTGCTAGGCGCTGCCATACTTTGATCCTGCCTGGGTTGAGGGCCCTCTCCCCAGGCAGGATCTGGTCCAGCTGCTGAAGAGATGTGCCAGCAGCCAGGGCTGGGGAGGTAACGTGGAGAGGGCAGGCGCGATGTGCGGACATGATCCGCATGGCCTTGCCCCCTGTGCTGCTGAGCGCAGCCCTGCATCCTCCTTGATGGGTGAGTGCGGCAGCTTATGAGGCTGCTGCGCCAGCCTGAAAAGGCTCTGGCCACCGGCCGGAGTTAGGTAGAGCGGGCCATCATACATGATGGCCCGCTCTACCGTGGTCCATGGATAGCTTCGCTGGGCCATGGCAGTGCTAAGTCTGGGTTGTGCATTGGCAGGGACCCAGTGCACATCCCAGAGTAAATCCTGCCACAGTCCAGGGACTGCTTGCTTTCACCTGCAGTAAACATCTGGTGGGTGGGAACAAACGTGACGCACTGTGGGTGGCCACGCCAGAGTAAAGTGTGGCCACCCGTGGTAGCATCACGTCTGAAAATACCCAATTTGACTATTAGAATGAATGGCCCACTGAAATGAATGATGGATTGATTTCCCATTGAAGTCAATGGGAAAATCCTAATCTGTAAACCCATATCCAGAAATCCGTAAAAATTTGAGATCTCAATCCATATCTAATCAGAGTCTGTAAATTCCCAACCCTAGAAAGGTTTTTACATGACATAGTTGTACAGAACCTACCACAATGAGACCTAACCTGGTTGTAGCCTAGCAGCTCTACCTCGATGCACCTGTCTTCATAATCTTTAGACCTCAGTGGTCCCACTGTGGGTTTCGAGGCTAGTCTGATGGTAGGGCACCAGTCCACTTCTATTAAACCTACTTATGCTATTGAGTGGCTCATTGCTGAGCCTATTTCCAGCCAAGGGTGTAGCTATAATGGGGACAGGTGGTGCAGTTGCACCTGGGCTCACAAGCTTGAGGGTCCCACCTTCCTTAATGTAGCTGTGTTCCCTGCCACTGGGGAGATGGGCAAGGGGCCTCATTTCATCTTCTGCACCTGGACCCATTCCAACCAAGTTATGCCCCTGTCTCCAGCATCTCATTTTATTGCCATAGAGCCAAGGCTGAGAGAAGTGTCTTGCCCAGGGCCAACCAGTAAGAAGAGGATTCAAATTCAGGACTCCCAGGTGTAATTCCATTATGCTGTCCACTGGATCATACTGGTTCACTACTTCAATAGAAATATAAAATCATAAGAGTAAAAGGTTGGCTGGGTTCTTGAGCAATTCCATGCATACATCTTTACACATTTCCATTGAAATCAGACAACACCCATGTATTTGTTTCCACTGAAATCAGAAAACACCTAACGCACAAGATCCTAACTACGTATGTACTGGACTGTGAGAGGTACAATTGTCATGTCACAAGAATTTTTAAATTTGTAAAACTTCTAGGAGTGAGATTTGCTGTCATTGGCAAAATACTAAAAAATGACTCAAGAAAAGGAATGCTATCAGAGGTTCATGGAAATAAATTTTCAAAGACCCATGGGAAAAACCTTAAGTGGCAGCTACTGACAATTTAGGGTTATCAATACTGTTAGTTGATTGAGAGGGAAAATGTGTATATGTTGTACTATATATAGCCTAAACACCATCCCTGAAAAAATATTGTGCTTTTATCAAAGGTTGCCCTTCTGTGATTAATGCCAAATCCCCTAAAAATGTATTCCTACATCTCTCTATCTCTGATGTAAAAAGTTATTATTTTAAAATGTCTCCTTCTGTTTCTGTTTTAATGTATTTTCAGATCAGTCTGTCTATAATTGAGGATAGTCTAGTATGTAAATACTCTTCCATACTTTCTCCAGATTAAAAAGGAGGTTTTAGGAACTGAAATTCTATTTATATTTATCACAGCTTGATAAGAGTGGAGTGTGTTTATTTAAATACTCTAGTGTTGTTTTTTCTTAACAGGCAGCTCTGAAGTGCAGTTATAAGTCTGTTTACACCACACAGATATCAAATTGACTTGCTAATGGTAACTTTTATTCGGTATCCATGGGTTACTGTGTCATGTGATTTGACATCAAGTACAGACAGTGCTGATTAGTAGCATCCAGTTCTGTCCATCTCTGTGCATCACTGAACCATCTGGTCATTTATTCACTAATAAGCCCCTAATGGCCCAAATATTCACCGGCCTGTCATTGTGACATGGCATAAAATGCCTACATCTTTCAACTTGCTTTGACATGTTGCTTGTTTCACATCAAAACCCGTCATTTACAGGAAAAGAGCTCAGAGGGGTAAAAACTTGACCTAATCTGCAGTGTTAACACAAAGACAGAGGCTTTGTTATCTAGTAGCCTGACTGAAAGCATGTAAATGGGCATGAATTCATTTTGTACATTTTCCCATTCTCATTTTACAACATTCTTTAAGTTTGGTATCATTCCTAATATGAGTTTTTATGTGGAAGATTCTGGAAATATCTTTCTTTATCTTTTTATATGTTCAGGGGTGCTTAAAAGGAACTTGAGCCTCAGAGCTGCTTGCCCAGTTTTTTCTATATAAAAAATGCAAAACAAAAATGCAGTGTGAAGCCACTGAGGTTTTCAGGTCTGCGAAAATTATTTATGCTCTGTTATTTTACTTTCTGAGAGCTTTCTCCTTTATTCTTGACCAGGAAGACCAGTAGCTAGCTAGCATGATTTCTAATGTAAAGGGTGGAATAGCTTTGGCTACTTGCAGAACTGTAGTGTTTACCTGAAAAAACAAGTTCATTCTTGTTTGGGGCGCGTGGTGTGCTTGCTTTTCTGGGTAATCCTCTATTTATGTCACAAAACACTGAGCCACTAAAGAAGAGGTCAGAAGAAACCCTTAAAAAAATCTTACTGGGTATACATATAGTTTAAATAGTTTTAAAAACCATTAAACTAATTGCTGTTGAAATCTTGGTTAATACATCATTAAAATGTGATTAAAGCATGATGTAATTGATTGTAACTGGAACACTTAGGGTGTTTTATGGCCCTGTAGTCGTTGATGTGATGGGACACATAATTCACCCAGTATGCTAGCTTCTCTTGATGTGTGCCTCTATTGGAGAACTGGACTATTGAAGTAATCCTACTATGTTCAACAAAAGATTGATACTGCCTAGATCAGTGTTAATCACTAATAATGATAGCTGAAAACTGATTATTATTTTTAAACCTTTGGTTGCTTTAAACCTTTTTCTAAGGTAGTCCTTTGGTTTTCTCTTTTTTGCATGAACAGTGTAAAGATTGACAGTGGGAGATTCTAACAATGGACATAAGCACCACAAAAAATCAATCGTTTTGGCTGCAGTCTCAAGCCACTTACTCCAGAGTTGTTCCAGTGGTTTGAGGACCATGGCCATTCTGTGTAAGTATTTCTTTGGTTCACTCGTTGCCTTAATTTCTCTGTCAATCAGAAAGCTACATTCTCTATGCCAGGACTCAATCAAATCTAAAGTTAAATTTTATGTTGGATATTATTTTTCAGTCATGCAATACACCTCATTACCTAGCCTTGAGCTGTTGAACAATATTTAATAAACACATTCCAAATTTAGTATTTCAAAGGTTTTATTTACTTTACACAAATCCTCACTGTAATATTATTTGGCTACCAGGGTACCAGTACAAACATTGTTTTCAATCCTGAAAGTTACAGAGGGCAATGAGCATGTCTTTCAACAGGATGACTTCTCACCATTTTGAACACAAGGGTTCTGGATGAGAGACATCTCCAGGTTTATAAAGTGTAACCTTCATGTTTTCCTCTTGTCCTCAAAATGGTGGGGAAAGCCTTTCCTACATTCAGTTTTCTTCTTTCTTTCTTTCTTTCTTTCTTTCTTTCTTTCTTTATTTATTTATTTATTTATTTTCAAAATGTATATCCCGCTTTCTTCCGCCACAGGTGGCCCAAAGCAGCTAACAATACATATAATATACTAAAAACATTTCAATTCAATTAAAAACAACAACAAACAAACAAAATTTAACAATAAAATAAGACAAACATAAAACACCCCCATACCACCCTCCCTAGCCCCCCACCCCACCCTTCTCCCTTGCCAAATGCCTGACAGAACAGCCAGGTTTTGCAGTTCCTGTGGAAGGCCGGGAAGTCTGGGGCCAACCATGCCCCCACCAGGAGGGAATTCCAAAGGCACGGCATGGCCACCGAGAATGCCCCATTCTGCGTGGCCCCCCGGAAAGCCCCCCGGAAAACCCGGGGGACCTCCAACAAGGCACCCCCAGATGACCACAGGGGCCGATCTAAAGTCCAGGGAGTGATGCAGTCTCGCAAATAAGCAGGGCTCAGACCTATAAACTCGGTAAGGGTTTATAGGTTAAAACCAACACTTTGAATCGGGCCCGGAAGACTATTGGCAGCCAGTGCAGAGATCGGAGCACTGGTGTAATGTGCTCCCAGCTGCCCAACCCCACCAGGAGTTGAGCCGCCGCATTCTGCAGAAGCTGCAGCTTCCGAGCCGTCACCATAGGTAGCCCCACGTAGAGCGTGTTGCATTAGTCTAACCTAGAGGTAATAAAAGCATGGATGATCATGGCCAAATCCGGAACCAAAACCAGTGGCCGAAGCCGCCGCACCAGATGTAACTGGTGGAAGGCACTCCTCACCACAGGCTCCACCTGGAGATCCATATGGAGCTGCACATCAAGGAACACCTCCAGGTTCCGTACTTGGAACGTCAGCAGAAGATGGAGCCTTCACTTCCACCGACCTACCCACTAACATCACCTCCGTCTTGTCAGGATTCATTTACATTCGGTTAGCCCTCATCCAGTCCCCCACAGCTGCCAGACACCGGGTAAACACCGAGACAGACGTGCCTGAGTCAGTTGAAAATGAGAGGTAGAGTTGGGTATCATCAGCATATTGATGACACCTCACCCCAAACTCTCTGATCACCTCGCCGAGTGGCTGCATGTACACGCTGAACAGGAGGGGAACCGAACCCTGCAGGATCACACACAGGAGGTCTCGGTTACATGAAAAAGAATCACCGAGTACCACCCTCTGAGTTCTTCTGGTCAGGAATGAGCAGAACCATTCAAGCTGTGTTTGGTGCTGTGGGGACTGAGGCTGTATTGACCGGAGGAGCCTGCTGCCACTCTGCTTTTCCCTCCCCTTTCCCAGGTAATAACTCCCAGGGCAGGGCCCTGTGGGCAGATGCAAGCTGTGTTTGGTGCTGTGGGGACTGGGGCTGTATTGACTGGAGGAGCCTGCTGCCACTCTGCTTTTCCCTCCCCTTCTCCAGGTAATAACTCCCAGGGTGGGGCCCTGTGGGTGCCAGCCCTCGGGCGCCACCCAAAGGGTGTCGTCCGTTGACTGGGGCTGGTGGCTGGGCCAGGGTGCCCATGGGCTCTTCTGCCGGACAGACACTGCATCAGACACCACATCTGTCATTGTGTGGCCCACCATTGTTGCTACTGTTGCCCCGCTGATACTGCTGCTGTTTTAACATGGTTTTAAGGGGTTTTGGGGGGATAAGGTGGGTGTGGCTTGAGGGTGGGGGGTATGGGGAGTGGGTTAGGGTGGATAGGGCTAACCCCCTGGTGAGAGGAGGGGAGGCGCACCCTGGGGAGGGTTAGGGGGACTCCCTGTGAGAGGGGGAGTCCTGGAGAGGGGATTCCTTGTGAGAGGAGGAAGCCCAGGGGTGGGGAGGAGGGGGGAATGGGATGGGGA
>QEPC01008869.1:3906302-3926308 GCA_003113815.1 Sphenodon punctatus
GGGGTGGGTGGGGGTGGGGGGGAAACAGCCTAGGGGTGGGGATGCAGCATGGTGAAGGAGGATGCAGGGTGTGGGGGGAAACAGGCTCAGTCTAGGGGGTGATGGGTGGAGGGGGGAGGGGGACCCCCTCCACACCCATCCCCCCTGGGGGTGGGGAGGTTGGGTACAGGGTGGGGGAGGGAAGGGTCAGCTTAGCTAAAGCTTACCTGCTCAGTCTCTGTTGCAGGCAGCGGGAGCGGCAGCGCGCAGCATGACTCCTCTCTCTCGGGGGAGTGAGGCAGGGAGGAAGCGCGCATGTGCGCTGCTCCCCCTTCCTGTCCCCTGAGCCAAGAAGCTATCTCACCAGGGCTGTCTGCACAACGGTCCTGGCGAGATTTTCCATTGCGCCCATTGAGCGCAATGGAAGGCTGTAGCCCCTTCCTTCACAGCACGTCCCATAAGTGCTGTGGATGGAGGAGTTCAGCCACCCAAATCACGTTTTCCATAGGAAAACACTTTGGGCGGCTGAGCACTGAACCTTTTTGTCCCTTCGGGGACCCACTCCCTCTCCCAGCGGAGTGGGTGGGTCCCCGAAGGGAGAACGGGTTCAGAACTTCAGTGACAGCTACAGCAGCCTCTGCAGCAGCTCAGAGGCTGCTGTAGCTGTCATAAACGGCGGCACGGGTTTTTGTTTTTGTTTTTAAACTGTTGAAGCTGCGGCGGTGCCCCCGCAAGGCTTTGGGGGGCACTGCCCATAATGTCCTGCAGAGGGAGCCGTCCCTGAGCTTCAGTCTGCTCTACCGTAACCAACTCGCCATGGCCTCCAAACAATGGGACAGTACTGAGATGGCAGGACTGGGTCAGTTGAAAAAGAGAGGTAAAGCTGGGTGTCATCAGCATATTGGTGGCAACGCACACCAAACCCTCTCACAATCTCCCCCAAGGGCTGCATATACACATTAAACAGTAATGGAGACAGAATGGAACCTTGCAGAACACCACATTCCAGGGCCCGGGGGCTAGATGATTCAGCCCCCAGGACAACCTGATAACTTCTCCCTGAGAGGAATTAAAAGAACCACTCAAGGACAGTCCCGTCCAGACCCCCCAGGGCTCGCAATCATCTCAGCAGCAGCCCATGATCCACTGTATCAAAAGCGGCTAAGAGATATAGCAGGACCAGAAGTGCTGAACGTCCTGCATCCATCTCCCAGTGGAGATCGTCTGCCAAGGCCACCAACACTGTCTCTGTACCATAGCCAGGGTGGAATCCAGATTGAAATGGGTCAAGGAAACCGATGCTGTCAAGATGCATCTGGAGCTGCAGTGCCACCACCCGTTCAATACCCTTCCCTAAAAAGGGAAAATTAGAGACAGGTCAGTAGCTGGCAAGTGCATCCACATACAAAGATGACTTCTTCAGCAGGGGCACACCACGGCCTCCTCAAGACTGGGGGGCAGCCTTCCCTGCCAAAGGTACATGTTGATTACCCTCACCAGCACTGTCCCCAATGTCTCCCTGGAGACCTTTACCAACCAGGATGGGCATGGACCTAATTCACAACTGGTGGCTCTAACAGACTCCAGAACACTCACAGCATCAGCTGGTGTCACTTCCTGAAACTCATTCCAAGAAGCTGGACCAGACAGGGTCTCCATAGCTTCACGCTCCACCTCTACTGCCCCCAATTCAGTGTCAAAGTTGCTCTGGATCTGAGCGATCTTGTCTGAAAAGTAGATGGAAAACTCCTCACAGCAGGCCTGGGACAAATCCCCGTCCAGGCGGAGGGAGGCCAGACTGACCATCCCCCACACCACCCGGAACAGCTCCGAGTCCGCTGGACGCGACTTTGCAGACGCTATGAGGGTGGCAAAGAACTCTTTATTTGCTGTCCTCACAGCCTCAACATAGGACTGCAAATGGGCCCTATGGAGAAGTTGGTCGGATTCAGCACGAGTCCTACGTCAGCAACGCTCTAGTTGCCTGCCTGCTTGCTTCATACACCGCAGCCCCTTGGTAAACCAGGGGGCCCTGCTGTGATGAGACAGTGGCAGGAGACATCTCGGAGCCACCCTGTCAATGGCTTCCCCGAGCAAAATGTTCCAAGCTCGGGCGAGTTCATCAACAGAGTGACCATCAGGATCTAAGGTTAAATCCCCCAGAGCCTCCTGGAACTGTTGAGGTTCCATCAGCCTCCAGGGGCGGGCAACCTAACTGGTCCCTTCCCTTTCTGGAGGTGGTGCGCCGAGAGACTGGCCTGTAGGAGGTAATGATTCATCAATGACAAGGGCGTGAACCTCACCCCCCCCCCCCACTACCGATCACCCACCTTAAGGCCAGAACAGGACACCAGGTCGAGGGTATACCCCCCCACATGGGTCGGACAGTTGACAACTTGGGACAAGTCCATGGTTGCCATGACAGCCATGAACTCTTGCTCCGCTCTCACAAGGCTGGTATCGGCATGGGCATTGAAGTCCCCCAGGACCAAAGTCCTGGAGGAGCTTAACACCACCGTTGAGACCAGCTCTGCTAGAGTGGCATGGGATGCCACTGGGCAGGAAGGAGCCCGGTACACCAGTAGCACCCCTAGATTGCCCCCAGCCAAATCGAGCACCACATGGAGGGCCTCGATCCCTGGAATCACCTGAACTGGATACCTCCTAACAGGCCATGTCTCTCTCAAGATAATAGCTACACAACCTCCCAGGCCCCCAGTGCAGGGCTGGTGCTGTACGGCATACCCAGCTGGGACGAGATCGGCCAAAATTGGCCCCGCCTCCTCATCCAGCCAGGTTTCCGTGATACATACAAGGTCTGCAGCCTCATGATCTTGGATTAACGGAACCTTATTTGCCATGGACCTTGCATTTAACAGCATCAGCTCCCCACTGGTAGATTTTAGACCCTGGTCCTCCTTCACCTCCAGTGGGGGGGGGGGAGGCTCTTTTGACCTCCACAAGGGATCTAGGTCCCCTGGGGGCCCGAACCACACAACCCCGTGGACCATACCATCCCCATCCCAGAACCACCCCTATAGCTGCTCCTCCCTTCCTGTCCACACCATTCTGACTCCTTCCTATCAGCTGCCCCCCCAGAGCCCTCAGAGTTCCCCACCCTCTTTCCCCAAAATATCCCTTCCTCCCGGGACTCCCTCTCTCAAAGGGAGTCCCTCCCTATCATAGGGGCAATGCCCCCCATCTCACCAGGGGGCAGAGCCCACCCCTCTCCTCAAACCTCCCCCCAATGTTCCCCCTCTCACCGGGAGCCCTCGACCCTTATTATTCAGGCGGCGCCCCCCCGTCTCACCGGGAGGCCCCACCCACCCTCCTCAAGGGCCACCTCCCCTCCTCTCACCAAGGGGGTTGGTCCTATCCTCCCTAACCCAATCCCCATACCCCCTACCCTCATACCACACCCACCTCATCCCCCCCCACCCCGAAACCCCTTAAAACTACTAAACTAAAAAACACAATAAAAGCCTTCGGCCCCTAATCCCACAGTTCCGATAAGGGCCACTGCTCCAAATGATGTCAGCAGTAGCAGCAAGTCAAGCAGCAGGTCCAATGACAACAACAGTGGCAATGTCATCGGGGCAGCAGTGGCAATAGCAAAGGTAAGCCGCAGGATGACAATTTTGCTGTCTGTAGAGCTGTTTGAAGAGCGAAGGATGGGCGCCCCAGGTGCCCCGGCTCAGCAAACAGCCAACACCCTTTAGTGTTGCCCTTCGGCTGGCGCCCAAAGGGCCTCGCCCTTGATGTTATTACCTGGGGAGAGGGAGGGAAGAGCAGAGTGACAGGAGGCTCCTCCAGTTACAGCAGCCCCCTATCCCCACAGCAGCAGACACAGCCTGGAACCCAAAACATGACATGGTGACAGAAGTGGTGAACAAGAAAGGGACACTGGTGGTGAACAAGAAGCCCACGAAGGAGTTTCTACAGAAGGTCTAAGTCCTGCTTGCAAGCTGACTCAACTCCAGGTCACAGCATACAAAGGTAAACATGGAGTTGTTGCAACCTCCATCAAGTCTCCAAATGACGGGGAGTGTGGCTGAAAACTGGAGGAAATTCAGGCAATGATTTGAAATGTATTTAGCTGCCATAGGGGCTGAAGGGAAAAGTGATCAAGCAAAATCTGTCATCCTGCTGCATGTGGTGGGGGAGGAAGCACTGGAGATTTATAATAACTTCCAGTCTGCAGATGATGAATGCATGAAATATGCTGAGATACTGAAAACGTTTGAGGAGTATTGTATGCCAAAAAGAAATGAAACCTTTGAAAGGCACAGATTCTTCACCTGCATGTAAAAAATGGATGAAGGGGTGGAGCAATATGCCACAGAGCTAAAGAGTCTGAGTAAGACATGTGCTTTTGGGGACTTAACAGACTCGGTTATCAGGGACAGGATTATTTGTGGCATCAGGGACAATGTACTCAGAAAAAGGTTGCTACATGAAGAAAATCTCACTCTAGAAAAAACTTTAAAGATATGTCGGGCAGCTGAGGTGGTGAAGGCCCAGGCTAAGGAAATTAAGGCACCAGAGGAGACTGTCCATGTAGTAAGCATGAAAAAAGAAGGAAAGCAAAAAATAACCCAAAGGGCATAATTGCCAACTGGAAAAGTTTTTGCAAAAGGGGATAGAGGCGGGAAGCAAGCCTGCAAGAACTGTGGCTTCATGCTTCATGGCTTCAGACAGTGTACAGCATATGGCAAGCTGTGTTATAACTGCAATAAGCATAATCATTTTGCTAAATGCTGCAGATCACTGGTAGTGATACACTGTGGAACAGCTACAGGAGGAGGAATTTTTCATAGATGCACTTGAGTCACCAGGAAGCAAGGAAAAAGACTGGTTTCAAGTAGTGGAAGTGCAAGGTTCAATGATGTCCTTAAAACTGGACATAGGCTCTCAGGTCAACATCTTGCCAGAACAAGATTATAAACGACTGAAACTGAGGCCAAAGCTACATCCAACGAGAACCAAAGTAACTGGATATTCAGGAGAGAATATACAGGTGACGGGGCAGTGCATTGTTACTGTCAACTACAAAGATATTCAGTATAAATTGGCCTTTGTTATAGTACAGCCACACCTGACTCCAATTTTGGGTTTGGCTGTTTGTGAAAAGCTTAATCTGGTTAAACGTATATTTGCTTTGAAGGCCCATGATAACCAGGAATATGGGACTTTCCTTTCAAATTTTCAGGATTTGTTTGATGGACTTCGCTGCCTGCCTGGGAAACATACCATTGAAGTAAACAAGGAGGTCTCTCCGGTTGTCCATCCTTGCAGAAAGGCGCCATTTGCACTTTGAGATAAACTTATTTATTTATTTATTTATCAATTTATCCCCCCCCCCGCCTGTAAAAACAGCTCGGGGCAGCTAACAATTCTAAAAGAATAAAAATTACAATAGTATAAATAAAAAACAATCATAATAATATAAACAATTTAAAACAGGGTTAGGACACATAAAAAATAAATAAGGGTAGGGTGGAGCTAAAAACCCTAACCCCCCCCTCCCTCCTCCCCAAAGGCCTAGGCGAACAGCCAGGTTTTACAAGCCCACCAGAATGTTAAAAGGCTTGGGACCAGGCAAGCTTCCTCCAGGAGGGAGTTCCAAAGACGCGGCCTGGCCACCAAGAATGCCCTCTCCATTGTGGCCCCCCGCTTAACACGGGGGACCTCCAAGAAGGCACTCCCGGCAGACCAAAGGAGCCGCTCTGCGGTGCGGAAGGCGAGGTGGTCCCTGAGGTACGAGGGACCCAGACCGTGAAGGACCTTATAGTTCAATACCAATACCTTGAACCTGGCTCGGCACGCTATTGGCAACCAGTGCAGAGTCCGGAGCACAGGTGTTATGTGATCCTGACAACCCGTCCCTGACAGGAGCCGGGCCACCGCATTCTGCACCAGCTGCAGCCTCTGAACCAGGAACAAGGGCAACCCCACGTAGAGCGCATTGCAGTAGTCCAGTCTCGAGGTGACGAAGGCATGGATGAGGGAGGCCAGGTCCGGCCCAGAAACGTACGGACGCAGCCTCCACACCAGATATAACTGGCGGAAGGCAGCCTTTGCCACCACCTCCACCTGTCGATCCAGGCGGAGATCTGAGTCCAATATCACCCCCAGACTCCGAACCTGCTGAGCTATAGGAGGGCAAAACCCCCAATCAGGGGGGCAGCACCTCCCTCACTCTCCCCATCACCATCACCTCCGTCTTATCAGGGTTCAGCTTCAGTCTGCTCTGACACTAACACATTCTGCCATGACCTCCAGACATTGGGATAGCAACGAGATAGCAGGGTCTGGGTCAGTTGAAAAAGAGGGGTACAACTGAGTATCACCAGCATATTGGTGACATTATGCCCCGAACCCTCTCACGACCTCCCTCAAGGGCTGCAAGGCCTAACTTAAAGAGGAGCTCGCACCGATAAGCTCTACAAGTCATATGGAAGGTCCAGGAACCTATGGAATGGGTGAGCTCCTTAGTGATAATGGAAAAACCTACTGGAAAGTTGAGGGTATGTTTAGATCCTAGGAGTCTTAACAAGGTCATCAGAAGGGAACATTTCAAACTGCCCACAAGAGAGGAAATCATGGCACAATTTGCAACAGCTCGTTATTTCAGCAAATTAGATGCCTCCTCAGGGTTTTGGCAATTAAAGCTCACAGAGGAAAGTGCAAAACTCTGCACCTTTAATACTCCCTTTGGCAGATACCAATTTCTGCAACTTCCGTTTGGCATAGCCTTGGCTCCAGAAGTGTATCATAGGACAGTGCACATGATATATGAGCACACTGAGGGAGTTGACACGTCCATGGATGATATCATTGTTTGGGGCTCCATCAAAGCAGAATATAACCTCAGGCTTCAGGAGGTCTTGGAGGCGACAAGAGCCGCAAATCTGAAACTCAGCAAAGACAAATGTGTTTTTGGAGTACCAGAACTGACTTTTTGGGGGGAAGTTATCTCCCCTGAGGGGGTAAAGCATGACAAAAAGAAAGTTGAAGCCATTCACATCATGCCACTACCAAAGTCAAAGAAAGACGTGCAACAGTTTCTGGGGATGGTGAATTACCTAGGAAAGTATATATCTCACTTGTCCTTGAAAGTAGCTCCTCTGAGGGCGCTCCTTGAAAACAAAAATGCATGGTATTGGGATGCTCAGCAGGAGGGGGCATAGGATACCTTGAAACAGGAGTTGGCTACAGCTCCTGTACTTAAATTCTACACCCCTGGGAAGCCTATCAAAATTTCTTCTGATGCGTCCCAGTCAGGGCTTGGTACAGTGATTTTACAGAAGCATGAGGAGCACTGGCGACCTGTGGCGTACGCGTCCAAAGCCAGGATGGATGCGGAGACCAGATATGCACAAATTGAGAAAGAGTTGTTGGGGATCCTCTTGCTTGTCAGAAATTCTACCAGTTTATCTATGGACAGAAAGTGCAGGTGGAAACAGATCACAAGCCCTTGATTGCGTTGTTTACCAAGCCATTGAATGACTGCCCATTGTGGATCTGGAGGATGATGTTGAAACTACAAAAGTATGTAGTTTCATACTTTTGCAAGTTTCATATACACCCGGGAAGTTCATGTTTACAGCTGCACTATCGAGAGCCACAACTCCCTCAACATCTGTAGAGGAAATGTTACAAACCGAAGTGCAAGCCTATGTGGATCTGATCATGCAATCTCTTCCAATAGCAGATAGGAAACTGCAACAAATAAAGGAAGAAATGGAAAAGGAAAACTAGTTAAGAATGCTGCAACAACAGATTGGTTTAGGTTGGCCAGAGGAACACAGCGATTGTGATCTGGCCATAAGAGAATACTGGAACTACAGAGAGGAACTCTTTGTGGTTGATGGGGTTATTTTCAAAGGCAGTAAGGTGGTGATTCCAAGGAGCCTTCGACATGAAATGCTCAAATAAATTCATGATGGCCATTTAGGCATAGAGAAGAGTAAGAAAAGGGCATGGGATGTACTGTTTTGGCCCTGATCAATCAAGACATTGAAAATGTGGTTGCACAATGCCCCACCTGCTTGAAGTATCAACCTCGCCAGCAGTCGAAGCCTCTGAATCCCCACCCTGCACCACGGAGAGCTTACAAGAAGGTCGGCACTGACCTCTTTAGCTGGAACTCTAAAACATATTTAATAGTAACTGATTATTACTCCCTATATCCAGAGATCTGCAGACTAAACAATACCGCCACTCTAGAGGTGATAGTCAACCTGAAAGTGGTATTTGCAAGGCACGGCATTCCTAATGAGGTTTTTAGTGACAATGGATCTCAGTTTGCAAGTTGGGAATTCAAACAGTTTTCTAAGAACTGGGACTTCCTTCACTCTACGTCCAGCCCGTATTACCCCCAGTCCAATGGCCTAGTGGAGAGGTCCATCCGCATGGTAAAACAGCTGATGAGAAAAACAAGTGAAAGTGGAGGAGACTTGTATAAGGCATTATTGGCTTACCGCAGTACACCCTTGGATATTGGCTGGTCCCCAGCACAGCTGTTAATGGGGAGATGGATACGATCAACCCTGCCCATTGTCAAACAATTACTCACAGGGTCAGCCAACAAGGAGGTACAGAGGCACAAAGAAATACAGAAACAACAACAGAAAAAGTATTTTGACAAGAGAGCCCGAGCACTACCCAGCCTGCAACTGGGAGATCTGGTATGGTTGAGAAACTACAGTGCCAATAACTGGGACCAAAAGGGCACTGTTAAACAGGTGGTACACCCACGGTCTTACATAATGCAGACAGATGAAGGGGGAACCTACCGTCGCAATCGGAGGGATCTACGTGTGACTCCCAAAGGGCTCCCAGATATCAAAGAGAAGGACAATCGAGATGGCATCAAGCCAACTACAATGGCTGCAGTGGGGATGCAAGAAGACCAAGAACCAGTTCCTCAGCAAGGAACAGCAGCAAACCAAGAAATAGAGCAGATACCTCAACGATCTCAGCGGAAGGTGAAAGCTCCAGAGAGACTCATTGAGAACTGTTAAGAAGCAGGATATAGGGCAGGGAAGTGAGTGGTAAAGACTCACTCCAGAGGACATGCTGGTAACCTCTCCTCTGTAGACTAGCTGGGACAAGGATAGTTAAGTTGGGTGGGAAATGTCAAGGTTACCATTCTGGTGAAAAAAGAAAGATGTAGTGATTGTTATACTTTAGAGACACTCCCTTTCAGGGAACATAAGGACAGGAATTGAGGGATACAGCCTAGAGAGGGTTTTGGGGGAGGGGCAGTCCACTGGGAGACTTGATCACAGAACACTTGTACAGGGCTTAGGCTTATAGTTAAAATAAAGATATGTTTAGAATTCCTGGCTGTTCCTGAAGTTTATTGCTGGAACCCAAAACATTACAGGCCCCAAACGCCGGCACGGGACGTGGAGGATTCCCCCCCAGTCCATGTCAGCATAACAAATGTGACAACGTTCCCATGCTGTGACGAACCCATCCCCAAACCACGCCCCCCATGCTGGCGTGCAGTCATGGCAGCTCAGGGATAACTGAAGGCTGGCCAGCTCTCGGCCATGCCCACAGCCGGGCATAGGGTGGCAGGGAGAGCTGGTAGCAAACAGCTGAAAACTGAGAACGCCCAAGATTTTAGGCTGCTAATAGTTTCCCTATAAAGCACAAAGATGGAAGCCTCTAGAGCAAGGGGCGGTCTACTTCAAAGCCTAATATACAGTGCAGCTAGCAAAGCAGATAACCTATGTCCTAGCAGGAAGATGCATCAAGCACATCAATGCTCCCAACAAACCAGACATATGTAGAGTAGAAACGTTAATAAAAGATAAAGGGGGATAGGGAAGAGAAACCCTCCAAATGTCCATCAGTCAACTCAGGGGCTTTGTCATGGATTCACATCTCAACCTGTCCATGGTGATAGAGGAGGCACCAGTGTCATTAGGCACTGCAGTAGGAGACCAGATTGGGTCACATTTGGCCCATCACCTTGCAGAGTGCCACTGCCAAGGGCCACCAGATGTTAGTTCCATGGAGGCTGTGCACGGGGGGTGGGGTGGGAGGGGTTGTTCGCAGTCCCACATGCTCCACATAAGAGGACCACTGGAACATATCCCTCTGGTAGCCCAGTTCCCCCATATGGTACACCACCAGGTAATATAGCTTGAAAGGATTCCCAAAGGCCAGGCCCACCTGCACGTCAGGGCAAGTCCACAATCAGAAAGCCCTGAGCTCAGCACCTGAAGGCTCCTCCAGCTGNCCATGGAGGCTGTGCACGGGGGGTGGGGTGGGAGGGGTTGTTCGCAGTCCCACATGCTCCACATAAGAGGACCACTGGAACATATCCCTCTGGTAGCCCAGTTCCCCCATATGGTACACCACCAGGTAATATAGCTTGAAAGGATTCCCAAAGGCCAGGCCCACCTGCACGTCAGGGCAAGTCCACAACCGGGCAGCACACAGCTCTCCCACAATGTGAGGATCTCCACCAGGCCCCAGGGAGTACCAGCACCACGGATGGGGGGTAGAACAGCATCGACAAAGGGCCAGAGTCCTAGCTCCCGGGCCCAGACTCAGCACTCTGGCCTGCTTACAGGAGCTCTGAGTTCAAGAGGTCATACCCAATCCTTGCACTATCTGGAGAGCCCAGCAGCTGCTGTATGTCACCTCTGTGCCACAAGTCCACCAGGGACATGGTGACCCACACACTCCAAGCACGGATGCCAGGATGGCCCTTGAAATGAGGACAGGAGACTGAGCCATTAGCAGCCATGACCAATCTGGTGAATCCAATCTTCTCTCCAAGAGAGAAGGAATGAATGAGAGCAGGTGGATCGGTGGGAACTGGAGCCAGACAGAGGTTTCCAGCACTCCCACAAGGTCAGAAGATTAGGGTGGCATGCAGACCCCAAGGGCAGTTGCAGGGAATGCGTGGGGTGTAGTAGAAGTGGGAGCTGTTCGAGGAATTGATGAGCTATGAAAGGGATGGAGGTGCATATGGGCCCTGGTAACAGATTGATCTGCATTGCTAATAGGAGGGTTGCTGCAGGCCCACAACCCCACACGCTGATTACAGAGACCATGATAATTAGGGCACTGGCTAGGGGCGTAGCTCCAACCATGAGGTCACCAAATGAGCGCCTATATAGAATGGGATCCAGCACAGGCTCCTCAGCCTTAGTTTGCCTCAGAGTAGCACAGTATACAACGCCTTCATGGTCGAGTTAGCTTTACTGCTCCCTCTTATTGAGAACTGCATCATGGATGTAGGGCAGGTAACCTCCCGGAGGTGCCTACTTCACTGCGTAGTGGAGTGGTTCCGGCAGCATGAGCTCCTCACCATATCTGAGGTCGAGCTCCATGAGAGATCATGCGCGATCCTCCTGGTCCTGCTCGAGCAACAGTCCTCATTGTTCTGGACTGCTCATTCAGTAACAGGCAGCACATGGTTGGCCTCCTGGCACTGTCTCAGCTACGCTCCATGAGGTGGATCATCTCAGTGCGGCACCAGAACAATGGCCAGCTGTGGAGAATCACCTGGAGCCTGCAGTGGCACATTGCTGCAGCCACCACCAGGATCTTCCTGGCCATGCCCATAGATCGCTGCCACTGGATCATTCTCGGAGCTGCCCAATGGTGGTCGAGGGTGCTCAGTGAGTGGGATGATGATGCATGGCATGCTAACTCTAGAATGGAATGTACTTTATTCATGAGTAGGGCGGTAGCGGAATGTCACAGCGGTAGAATTTCCGCCGGAAACAACATTTCCGCAATTAGTGCTACGGCGTGGCAGAGGCTTTCATTCTGCTAGTTTAATTCCGCTACTTCCGCAGTTCCACTAATTTCATTCCGCTACTTCTACAGGCTTCGCAAAATAGCGGAAACATGACATTTTCGCTACTTCCGCCATTCTGCCAGCGCCACAAAATAGCGGAACAGCAGTTTTCCAACAGTTTCCGCAATTTTTCCGCAATTCTGCAATTTGCAGAATGCCAGTGGAATTAGCAGAATGTCTGCAGAAAAGCCGCGGTGTGGCGCGGGCAATTCCGAAATGGCGGAATGGAATCACGGCGCGGTAACAGCTGCTGCCGCATCAGCCCTATTCATGAGGATTGTGCACCGCCTCTCCCCATGGCTTGAGCGACGATGCACAAATATGAGGGTGCCCATCCTCATTGTACAGCGTTGCACCATCGCAATATGGTCCCTGGCCACACTGGACTCCTGTAGGTCAGTTGCGCAGCACTTCGGAGTGGGGACTAGCACAGTCTCCACCATCATCCTTGACTTCTGTGTGGCTGTGGAGGAGGTTCTCCTAGACCAGATGATCCAGCTTGTGGACCAGCACCGGGTCATGACTGGGTTCCAAACAGCAGGCTTCCCAAACTGCATTGGTGCAATCGATGGCACGCATATCAAAATCCTGCGCCGCCCCCCCCCAATGATGAAGCAGCAGAGTTCATCAGTTGCCATGGGTATCACTCCCTACAGCTCCAGGTGGTTGTAGATGACACAGGCTGCTTCACTGACTTCTTCACCGGGCACTCCGGACGCAACCATGATGCTCGGATTCTTGCCATATCCCCTCTGTTTGCCTGCATGTACATGGGGGAGTTTGGGGATCCCACCATGACCTGCACTGAAGGGGTGGCAATGCCCCGGTCATCATCAGGGACCCCACCTACCTGCTCCTCAGATGACTCATGAAGGTCTTCGCTGTGCCCCGAGCCCCAAAGCAGGTGCATTATAATAACCGTTTATGCACTGCCCATACAGTTGTGGAGAGAGGTCGTTCAGGGCCCTCAAGCAATGCTGGAAATGCCTGGCCACACATTGCTCTCATGATTGGGACCAGCTGCATGCTGCATAATATATACGAGACCCATGGGGCAGCTCTTGACAACCCAGTGCCTCATCGTGCCCCAAGACTGGTGCCCCTCTACAGACAGGAGGACAACCCAAGAGAGTACCATCACGCAAAGAGGATACGGCAGCTCTGAGCCAACATGTCTCATGCCTGGACTGTGGTCCTGCATAGACTAGTAGCGTCAACCTGTGATCAGTTCTAATCCCTCTCCAGCTCCAGCTGTCTGTCTCTGTTACTGCACTGAGACTATCACCATACCATAAATTTCCTTGCTCTCTGATTGGTGTAAAAACAGTTGGTGTCTAAGACAAGCCACTCATCATATTCATTGCATGCCATCATCCAATCACCTTTTGCCCTCTGACTCCACAGCCTGAACAGATTGTTATAACATCACCCAGGAACTCGCTGAATGATACAGAGCATTCATGATGTTCAAAGGTTAAGGACCATGGACAGGGGTGTTGTAGGGGTTGGGCTGTGGTGTGTAGTGGGGGGAGGGAGGGGTGGGAGAATGGGGTGGGGGTAGGGTGAAAGGTCTGAAGAGTGATTTTAGGTAATCACTTGTCTTCCATGGGTCCAGGACCGGTGCATGCGGTTCAAAGAGTTACAATTAAGCTAAAGGACCTCATCCAATTATCAGCAAAATGAGCAAAATGAGCGGTGTATGAAGCGTGTGGGCAGGAGGCTAGAGCGACGCTGGCGTCGGACTCGGTCCGTCTCCGATCGGCTTCTCCACAGGGCCCATTTGCGGTCCTATGTGGAGGCTGTGAGGACGGCGAGGAAGGAATTCCTCGCCGTCCTCATAGCGTCTGCGAAGTCGCGTCCAGCGGAGCTGTTTCGGGTGGTGCGGGGGCTGGTGAGTCCGGCCTCCCTCCGCCTGGATGGGGACTTGTCCCGGGCCCGCTGTGAGGAGTTTGTCATCTACTTCGCAGACAAGATCGCTCGGATTCAGGCCGATTTCGACGCTGGGTTGATAGCAGTAGGGGAAGAGCGCGGGGGGGCGGAGGGTCCGTCTGGTCCATCTTTATGGGGTGAGTTTCAGGAAGTGACGCCAGCCGATGTGGTGGATGTCCTGGGGTCTGTGAGGGCCACGTGTTGTCAACTAGATCCATGCCCGTCCTGGTTAATAAAAGCTTCCGGGGAGACGTTGGGGACGGTGCTGGCGAGGGTGGTGAATGCGTCCCTTCGGCAGGGGAGGTTGTCGCCTTGCTTAAAAGAGGCTGTGGTGCGCCCCCTGCTGAAAAAACCATCGTTGGACGTAGACGCGCTCGCCAGCTACCGACCTGTCTCTAACCTTCCCTTTTTAGGGAAGGTTATTGAGCGGGCAGTGGCGCTCCAGCTCCAGGGTCATCTAGATAATATCGGGCTCCTTGACCCTTTTCAATCTGGGTTCCGCCCCGGCTATGGCACCGAGACGGCGTTGGTGGCCTTGGTGGACGACCTCCGCCGGGAGATGGATGCGGGATGTTCGACATTTCTCATCCTGCTCGATCTCTCGGCCGCTTTTGACACCGTGGACCATGGGCTGCTGTTGAGACGACTGCGTGACCGGGGGGGTCTGGACGGGACTGTTCTTGAATGGTTCCGTTCATTCCTCTCGGGGAGGAGCCAGCGGGTGGTGTTGGGGGAGGAAACATCGAGCCCCCGCGCCTTACCGTGTGGCGTTCCGCAGGGATCGATCTTGTCTCCATTATTATTTAACATCTATATGCAGCCCTTGGGGGAGGTCGTGAGAGGGTTCGGGGTGCGATGTCACCAGTATGCTGATGATACTCAGCTGTACCTCTCGTTTTCTACTGACCCAGACCCTGCTGTCTCGGTGCTATCCCAATGTTTGGAGGCCGTGGCGGATTGGATGCGGCGGAGCAGACTGAAGCTCAACCCAGATAAGACGGAGGTGATGGTGGTGGGGAGGGCGAAGGGGGTGGTGGCCCCCCTGGTTGGGGGGGTTTGCCCCCCTGTAGCTCAGCAGGTCCGGAGTCTGGGGGTCATATTGGACGCAGACCTGCGGCTGGAGCGGCAGGTGGAGGCAGTCGCTAAGGCTGCCTTCCGCCAGCTTTATCTGGTACGTAGGCTGCGTCCGTATGTCTCTGGCCCGGACCTGGCCTCCCTCATCCATGCCTTCGTCACCTCGCGGCTCGACTACTGCAACGCGCTCTACGTGGGGCTTCCCTTGTTCTTGGCCCGGAGGCTGCAGCTGGTGCAGAATGCGGCGGCTCGTCTTCTTACGGGGACGGGTCGCCGGGAGCACATTACACCGGTGCTCCGAGCGCTGCACTGGCTGCCGATAGTGTGCCGGGCCAAGTTCAAGGTCCTAGTGATGATCTATAAAGCCCTATACGGCCTTGGCCCCTCTTACCTTAGGGACCGCCTCGCCCTTCGCGCCCCGGAACGGCTCCTGCGGTCTGCCGGGGGTGCCCTCCTGGAGGTCCCCCGTGTTAAGCGGGGGGCCACGATGGAGCGAGCATTCTCGGTGGTAGGGCCGCGGCTGTGGAACTCCCTTCCGGAGGAAGCTCGCCTGGCCCCAAGCCTTTTGACATTTCGGCGGAACTGTAAGACCTGGCTGTTTGCCCAGGCCTTTGGGAGGGAGGGTGGGGGGGGTGACTTTTAATCCCCCACCTATGTATTTATATATTATTGTATTTTGCCCTGTTTTATTGTTGTATTTTATATTTGTATTTTAATTGATTTTAAGTGTTTTTATTGTTGTTAGCCGCCCCGAGCTGCATTGCAGGAGGGGGCGGGATAAAAATCTATAAAATAAATAAAATAAATAAATATTGATACAGGTAAAATATGTATTGCAAATCATGGCTTAGTACCACTTGCCCTTTCCTCTTCCCCACTCTGATTTCTTTGGGCGCCCTCTCTTGAAGTTTGGTGTTGGAGGAGACGATGCCGATTCATTTGCCTCTGAATGATGTGTAGTGACAGATGCATCCACTTGCCTTTCATCAACAGCCGCTGTCAAGGGTGGTGCCTGCCAGCTGGTTCCCTCTTGGTTGGTGGAGGGTATGGCTGTCTCCGACCGCAAAGCAGGGACTGGGTTTTGCAGACGGGCCCTCCGGGCTCTGACTGACGGTGCTGGCTCTCTAGGGGGAGGATCAGATGGGGCACATGGAGGTGGGGCATGAGGTGGTGCAAGTCCGGGCAATGCTAGCCCAGCTGTGGTGATCAATACTCCAGCAGTCCCGGCATGGATGAGGACAGACCTTTCGAGGTTCAGCAAATCATCCATCCAATTTAAGTGTTGCTGATGCATCCTCTCAAGTGACAGCTGGAGTGTATCAATCCGCTGGAGGCTTTTGTTCCAATCCCCTCTCTCCAAACACTGGTCCTTCCTCATTTTAGAAAGGAGGTTTCTTTGGTGAACAGCCAGTTGCTGCATTGATCTATCCTGCCCCACCTCCATATGCTGGATGGCATCCCTAATCTCATCCCCCTGCCTGGTTGTCATCTGAAGGAGATCCTTCGTCAGGTCTTCACTGTGCTGGTGAACCCTTGTGCAGTGCTACCTCATCCTCTTGGCTCCAGGTACAGGCTCCATCGGGACATCCTCGACATAGGCTGGATGCTTTGTGGGGGAGGGGAAGTGGATGGGTGATTATTTAATGCTCCATTAGCTGGATTTGATTATACCTGTTCATTGTCACTTGCAGTTGGGTGGTTTGAATAGGGGGCAGGGGTCACTGGTTTACTGTGTGTTGGGGGTGGGGGTGTAAACGGCTTTTTAAGTGGGCATGACATATGACTGCCCTATGTGGGGTATATCTATACCCCCCCCCCTCATGTGGGGTATATCTATATGGGTCCAGCCATCACTCCTCTCTCCCCCCTTAACCCACCCAGGGAACTGTGACCCAATATTTGATGGCTCTCTGTAACCATATCTACCTTCAGCTGCTGGTGGCATGTTCCTTCCACCTATCTGGGGTTCCTGGCTCCCAGAATATGAGGGAAAATAGTAATGGTTTGTTTGTGTTATGGGTATGGGCATGGCCGTCCATCATGGGCACGTTTATGCAAACACATCACCACTCAACCCCCCCAGCACCCTTCAATTACCGCCCACCCGCCATGCCCCTCGAATCCCTGTGATTGTCCTTTGCCTATCATCGTTGGGACATGTCATGGATTCCATGGGCAGTACAGCAGCGCTTGCTTCATCCACATTAGTGGTATCCGCGTACTTGAGGGCATGAAATGGGTCAATTGAGCGTATGATCCCTTGTGCTTGCCCCTTTCCCCCCCAATTCCCCGTCGGATCCTTCCCCTACCAGGCATGTGCCTGATAGATGCATTGTGCTCTACATGAGCCCCCACTCAATATCCTCACCCACCCACCCCCGGGCATTTCCATTTACCGCCTTTTTGTGTTTTTACCCTCAGATCCAGAGCAGGTGTCTGCGGTTAACATTGGATTCCTCCGGGCTGCAGTTGTACTGCCTGTCAGTATCTGGGGCATGTCGGATTTCGAGTCCTCCAATTTGCTATCTGAAGGCGGAGGGGCGGCACGCTGTGGTCGAGCTGTCACTATCCCTGATGGTCCGTGCTCGTCATCCAAAGGATTTTACACACCAGGGCATGGCATTTCGGGCTCCGGAGGCATCGGGGGAGCAGGTCAACCCTTGTGTGACCCTCGGATGCAGCTGAGCCCATGATGCGTGGTGTCACTATTGACCCCCCTCATGCACAGGAACCTATCTAGCAGGTTGTGATAGGGGGTTGTGCGTGTCCTGTTCCCGGACCTATTGTTGTTATCAACAATAGCCTTGTAACCCCGCTTTAGCTCTTTTGCCTTGTTCTGGCATTGTTTCCCCATTCTATGGAACCCCGCCTGTGACATCCTGCATGCTATGGACTTGAACACAGGAGCATTCTGGTGGCACATGACCAGATCTCACTGGGTCTGCTCATCCCCCCATAATCTGATAAAGGCAAGCATCTCCCCATGTATGAGGGCGGTCGGCTGCATTCTGGGTTGGGACTGATGGGCCATCCTGGCCAGCTACAGCTCTATTTCCCTGTTGGGGACGAGGGCAACGAAGGCATAGATTTGCATAAACCACCTCAACATCAGTCGAGTCATACCCCCCACACCCCTTTACAATACAGCCGTCCCTCATATTTAGCATCTAACTGTGCCTCACCCAAATGGCCATGGGCTGCTGCCGCCGAACTGGGCATATTGGCTGCGCTTGGGGTTCCTCTCACTCCACCTCATCCATCATTGTGAAAACATAATTTTCTAGGCAGCCCTTTAAATCTCCTGGGCGATAGCCTGATGCCGCTTCGTTGCCCAGCAATGACATTCAGCGTGTCCTACCCACTTCTGGGCGGGGCTATCTAGTCACACCTTGGGGCACGGAGAACTGACATGACACCATGCCTGGCCATGGTAGCTGCAACCATTGGAACGTCTCCTTGCCATTTCCTGACCTCCGGAAGTGTAGTATGGGTTACCCTGGTTCGGGGTGAAAGCGTGTCCACCTACTCAGGGACGGCCAACTCATGTGATATGAGTTTTACCACTTTGCGGGGGGAAGGTGTGGGAATGTGTGGCAGTGTCACATCTGAAAACACCATAGGAGGAGGATAATAGCAAACAGAGAGCAGAGTAAAATGGATAGGGGGCACTGGCCTTGAATTGGGGGGTGGGGGACATGGTCTCTTCTGATCTTTGACATTTTAACTCTGTAACATTCCATGAGGAGAAAGAGAGACTAAATAAAATATATAATATAATATAAAAGTTTCTAGCTAAGGCAAAATTATATATTATATGAGGAGATATATATATATATATATATATCCATCCCGCGTGGTCACCCATAGTGCCTTCAAGTCTGAACTGGCCTGCCAGATGTTTCCTTGTGCTAGATCCAGGGTTTCCCTGGGCTGTGGCAGTTTTTAGCCTGGGCTGTAACTCGGGCCGATCACCAAGTCACAGCCTGAGCTAAGTGTTGCCATGACCCAGGGAAGCCATCTCTGGACTGGGGCAGAGCGGGCTGTCACGTGTGATGGCCCTCTCTGACCCCGGTCCGGGGCTGGGCTATTCCAGGTGGGCACGGTGGCCTTAGAGGCCACTGCGCCCGCCCATCAGGAAGGAAGGAGGGCAGTGTTCATAAGGGCAGCCCCGTGCAGATCCATGGCCGCACATTGTCCTGCCCTCTCCCAACCCCAGACCACAATGCGTCTGTTCAGTGACTAGGCCAGATCCTCACCCCAGGCAGGATCAAGGCATGAAGGCACAGTTTTAAAATACCCTTTGTGTTCTTACAGTTTAGTCACACACAGCACGCTGCCATACAAAATACATGATTTCTGTGGAGTAAATTTAAAAAAATGTTATTGGGTTAGATCCTCAGTTGGTGTAAACCAATTGGCACTGCTTCATTATTTCTGAACAATAAATATTTCAAATGCACTTTAATTTTTAATAAATTATAAAGTAACATATTTACATTTTGTAAGCTTTCACTTCACCACTGTCATATTTATGTTGGCATAGGAGTGTCAAAAGCAGCATACAGTTTTAGATTAAAGGGCACAAGTTTTGGATATAGATTCTAGATTAGAGCTGAAATGAGTACCCAAAAAACCAGATATACCCATCGAATTTCCAGTACCTGAATCCAACCAAATATTTCAGGTTCTTTTCGATACCCAAACTGGTGTTCGATCACATACTTGAAATACTGAAATACAGCTGGTATACCAAAATTTCAAAATACAAACAACTGGTATACTACAATACTAATTTTATCCTAATTTCACCCCAGATTTCTGGAATTTTTCAGACATTATTATAGATACTCGAAATGGTACCTGAAAATACAGGTATTACTAATGGGTACTACATCAGATGCCCGTTTCAGCTTCAATATTCATCTACAGTTGGGAACCATAAATGAGGGATTTTTAATAATGGCCAATATGCGACCAAGCATATTTATTTATTTATTTATTTCCTTAAATTTATACCTTGCACCCTCTCGCTTTTGGTGACTTGGGGTGGCTTACATCTTATATATAAGACAATACAATAAAAGCAGCATAAGAAATAAATATTAAAAAATACAAAATATATAAAATACACAATAGTATCCCAGATCTGTAAAAAAACATTCCCCTCCTACTCCCAGCTAAATGTCCATTGAGG
>QEPC01008869.1:3959327-3977156 GCA_003113815.1 Sphenodon punctatus
CTCAGATTGTAAGCCCTAGGGGCAGGGACCGTGTCTATTTTATTACTTTGTAAAGTGCCAGGTACACTGCTGGCGCTATATAAATGTTTGTTAATAATAAAATAATAATAATAAATGCAGCCCTGCAATATGCATGATGGGTGGGTGATTGGTGGGTAATAGATGGGAAGTGCTTGTCTAAAAACACCCTTGGACTTGAAGATGAGCGTTTGAGATACGGATCATTCATGTGAATTTAGAATTGTGTTGTTTTGTGTTTCGTGTCGTTACAGCAGCAGTTTGTAATGCGGAACCAGCTTTCCATGTTTACTTTTACTTTCTTTTAACTTTCTAAATCTGATGCGTGTTTGCTGAAAATGGTTACAGCATTCTGAATTGTTCCTTTTTTATAGAGCGAGACAAGCCTAACCAAATAAATTTTCTGTACTCAGGGAACACCCTAAATTATAGATGGCTGAAGGCTTGCATTTGTGACTCTGGCCCTTTTCAAATGGGCTGCTGTGTGGGGAAATGGGGGTACGTGGTTGTGGTGGTGGGGGCGGTGCATGGGTGTGCCTTCCCACAGACACACAGACATCTCCACCCATCTCCACGCACGGAGCATCCGTCATTGGCCTCCATGGGTGGAGGTGGGTGGAACGCAGGAGCATGCACACACACTGACCCACCCGCTGTGGTGTTCCAACAGACAGACAGCCACGGTGGCATTCGCACAGACACCCCCCCATCGTCTACATGGGTGGGTGGGGGCATCTGTGTAAAAAGGGCCTCTTCTCTTCTTGTGTTTGACCCAACACGCACTCTTACAAGAGTGGGTGGAAAGACCCCTGCTGGTAGAAGCAGTAGCCCAGGAGGATTACAAGTGGGGAAGCTGAATCATGGCTGTATTTGGAGATGCAGTGGGGTGTCAGTGGGCCTCAATTCCCAGTCCCAGACATCACAGAGGGCCAGACCTTTAATTTGTCTATCTGTACTCCTGGGCTGCTAATTCTTTTCTGTTAGGTACCCCTCTCCCTAACAGTGAGATATGGTCTTACTACAGAAGGGACCTCAAGCAGCATCATTTGCCAGGCACAATCCCAATAAAAGGGAACTATCTTTCAAATATTTTCCTTCATCCTCCTGTGCAGAAAACAGATGCCATTTCCAGATGCCTATGCAGATAGCATCACCATTTCCCCTATAGTTGAGTGTGTAATGCTTTAAGATGCTAAAGATTTTTATGGTTCTATTTATGTTTTAATAGCTGATATAGAATGAGCTTGCTCTGCAAGAAGAGGTCTCATCTGTTGCAACAGACATAGCGAGCTGTTATATTGGATTTGCTTGTACAGGATGCAATGCCAGAGGCCTGGTGGAATTAAGTACATCAGTGGGGGTTCCTCTGCTTTCCTTAAGCAACAATGTGACTGCTGACCATTTTGAACTACAGTTCCTTAAGATGAAACCAATTGAAAATCTTTAAGTGTCTTAATTTGCCATTTCACACTGGTCCTTATCTATCCAAGACTTCGCAGCCATTTGCCGACGCACCAAAGGAGATGGGACACAAGTACAGGGTTTTTAACGGCCGCACTCTATTAATCAAATTACAATTAAATTGGGTGGGGGCAAATCGCCTAGTGCGATGCGGGTCCAGTACTTGAACTTTGACAACCAAAACAGTAACTCGGGTGGTTTCGATGTACCCTCGATTACCACCCCAATTGTGAATACAACGTCTCCCCCTCTCTGGCCCCTGCCATAGGTGAGGGGGAGCAAATCCTTCCAAACTTGAGTAAGGATGAGGGCGCCTTCCAATGGGGGACCGTACCTGTCCTTACCACCTTCGCTCGACAGCCCTCACAGAGAAGCTGCCCCGCTGCTTGCCGTAACCTGCTTTTCCGGCGGGTGGGCCTCCCCATCTCTTAAGGAGATGACTTGTACTTATGTCCATTCTAACCTACTCTACTTATAGTACTGGACCCCTGCCACTAAGGGGTCGCCGGGGCTACCCAGATGAGTCCGACTCCCACCTTACCCCTCATGACCTTTCTAGCACATGAACCAGCATTCCTTGCAGGGCTCCTAAGTAACGATCATTCCCCTCAGGTGACAAGTGAACCCTGTCCCGTCTATACAGCGCTGTCAGCTGCCGCAGCCGCTGTCTGGCGCGGTGGCCCCCCCGAAGGCTCGTGACCCCCGCTCCACTCACCCGGAGTGCAACGCCGCCTCCGCTACAGGTGCCCCCAGTCGGAGGCGCTGAAGGAAAAAGCGGCCAGGAAAATGGCTCCCTGACCGGGCAAGACGCCCTGGAGCCCCGCACTACAAAGGCCGGCACTGCAACTGTAGCAGTGCTGGTGAACAGAGCTACAACCCTGGAGAGACTGCCCCCCCCTGAGCTAAGTGGTGAAATTGACTACTGTGTTTGAATTGCTGTTTGTTCCTCCCTTTTCTTGCCCCTGTGTGCTATTGTGTTGGAGCGTGCCTCTGTCTTTCCTGGAATATTTGTGTATGTGTGCCCTCCTGCTTCCCCCTGAACCAGAGTACTGAGTGAGCGACTGAGAGCCTGCGGGCTCGCCCGATTGGACCCCCCCCCTTACCCGTCCTGGGACCATCCCTTCCTTCTTCCTCTGGAGTGTGTGAGCCCGTGAACCCTATCGTGAACCTTGGGACCCCTCCCCTGTGGACCAGGCACCTTCCTCACTTCTCCGCCCTACCATTCCCCAGGCAAGCGCGAGTAGTGAGTGTGGACCCCATTTCCTTCCCCAGCTCTGTGCCCTATGATGATAGGGGTCAACGTTCAGAGTGCATAAGCACACGAACAGACCCACACACTATCCTGACGGGCTTCCTTTCCCCGCACTTCGCAAGCAGAGCTCCCTTGTGTGCAAAAGGCGTGAATGGGTGGTGTTTCCCCCCTTCCTACCCCCCTCCCACTGACAAGCGCGGAGGATCTACGCATCAAAGCCCGACTGTCTATGCACTCTCTGCCCAGGCCTGTGAGCCACCTGCCCACATGCCTATTGACAGTCCTTCAGGTCCTGTCAATCTTTCTGGGGTGAACCCCACTGCCCCATGTCATCTGCTCGACCAAATCAGTCCAAATGATTAGAGCAAATGGGAAACATTTCTTAATTTCCCAGAGGTCCCTCTTAATGTTCTTGATAAGTTGAACACCCTTCAAGTGGGGTATGTCATTTTCACCCAGGTGTAGTATGAGGACGTTGGGAAGGGGGCCCCGTACGGGCACCTGGAGTGCTGGCAGGAGCTGGTGCCATCTCATACCTCCATGGCCTTTCCAATGGATCCAGGTGTGCTGATAAACCCAGCTGGGTTCCCCATCTGGTCTGGCCGGCTGCCTTGCCCGTCCACCACACCAGGCTGTGGCCAATGATCCATACCTGCTTCCGGAGCTGCGGGCGGGGGCACCTAAGGGAACAAAAAGAAAGTTAGGACTGGTGGGGGAGAGGCACCCTGCACATATGTCCGGAAGGCCCCCAACCTCCAACGGCCCACTGCCCAAATACCCTGCTCGGACATGCCGACCTCTGTCGCAAAGGTGGTTGCCCCTATATGGAACAAATGCATACTGTATGCGGCCGGCAACAACCCGAGGTGGGACAACACAGACCTAAGAACTGCTGTGAATTGGTACCTGGTCAAATGTTGACCCCCAGCATGCCTGGTACCGTCTGGCGTACCACAAGGTACACCTCGACAGCCCTCACAGGGCACAACTCAACCACACAGTCTCTGTTCAGCTTTACCACTTGCCCTCTTCCCCTCTGATCAGTTTTGGAGTGACGAATGTGCAAATCCATCATCGTTGGGCCAATTTGGATATCACTGAGCCGCAGCGCCCTACCTGAGGTGTCCCTGGCTGATTCAGCTACGAGCTCGCTCACGCAAAATGCTCTGAAGAATGCTAACTTAAACAATGAATTAAGCAATGAAACTTCATAACAATCAAAACATATCTGGGGAAGCACCCCACACATATCCAGCAGCAAATGCGGGGTAATGGGGGTCCTCTGGTCTGGAATCCTGCTTTGCTCCCTAGACCAGCTCTCAATAAGACACCTGGCAAAGAAACCCTGGTATGGGGAGGGGTACCCCGTAAGGTTACTCATGAAACCCAGTGCTGACAACTTCTCAGCTATGATACCAGCAGCCGCCCCCTTCCGCCTCAATTGTAAGGCAAATTGGAGCATATGAGGCTCTGGGATCGGGAAACCAGGGGCCCACCCCTGCGTCAACTGGTATTGCTGAAATTCCCGGAAGGCTCTGTCATAGTCTACCCTCATACGAGGTGTCAGGGATCCCTGAATGGCGGTGCGCAGCTCTATAACCCAAGGTTCTACACTGATGGTGGCAGAGGCTCTGGGGTTGCCCGGGCTTGTGGTGTCAGCAAGCAGAAACGCTCCATCTGGAAGCGAGAGAGGGTGTCAGCTACACCATTGTCTACACCAGGAACTTGCCTGGCTTGAAAGAGGATATTGAATTTCAGACAGGTGAGCACGAAAGCCCTGACTAGCTTCATGACCCTCGGGGACCGGGAAGACTGGGTGTTAATGATGTGCACAATGGCTTGGTTATCACGCCAGAACAGTACTGAATGATTCACCAGATCGTTCGGCCACAGATGACAGCTAGCACAATGGGAAAGAGCTCCAGGAAGGTACGGTCCCTGGTGACTCCTAGTTCGCTCCATTTGAGTGGCCATGGGGCCGCCACCCACCTATCCCTAAAGAATAACTCGAATCCAGCACCACCGGCCACATCAGAATGCACCTGAAGCTCTGCTTCCAACAATAGCTGGCCCCTCCAAAAACTAGTGCTGTTGAAGTTGGCTAAAAAGGTGGCCCAAATCTGGAGATCTTCCTTCATCTCCTTGGTGACCCTGATATGGTGGTGAGGAGGCAGGTTACCTGCCAGCTTGGTGTAGAGGCGGGACAGGAGGCCCGCCCAGGCACCACCACCCGACGTGCAAAATTAAGGCTCTCCAATACTGACTGGAGGCGGCGAACCGTAACCTTCACCACCACCAGGCACTCTTCCACCTTGGCCCGCAGGGAGATCAACTTATCCTGAGGGAGACGAGAAACATCCACAACCTTATCCAGTTCGATACCGAGATAAGTCAATCTGGTGGTTGGCCCTTCCGTCTTTTTGGGTGCCAGGGGGATACTCAATTCCTCCGCCACCATGTGGAAGGTCTGCATCAGGCTTGAGCACTCCTCCGTGTCCACCACCCCCACAATGAAGAGGAAATTGCCTAAATATATTGTAACTCCCCCCCATACCAGACCGTTGCTTTACAATCCATTCGACAAGGGAGCTGAACCTCTCAAACACTGAACAAGAGATTACGTACCCCATTGACATGGCCTTGTCATAGTAGTACCAGCCTTCGAAATGGAAACCAAGCAAAGGGAAACTCTTGGGATGGACTTGGAGCAAACGGAAAGCGGACTTAATATCACACTTCCCTAAGATAGCCTGGGGCCCAAAAGACCTAACTAAGGACGCTGCCGAGTCAAAACGCATACTGGACCAAAGTGAGTTCTTTGGGTATGCTGTCGTTGACTGAGCTGCCCCGAGGATGGGACAAATGGTGGATCAGCCGAAACTCACCTGTGGCCTTTTTAGGGATGACGCCTAAGGAGCAAATCACCATATTGGGGGGTGGGGGTGAGAAAGGGCCAGCCACCCTCCCCTCTGCTCTCTCCTTTTCAACTTTGGCCTGAACTGCCCTCTCTATCCCGAGCACGGACTTTAAATTGGGAGCCACCCTCTGCTGCTGGACTTCAAGTGCAGGTATCTTAAAACCTTGTCGGAAACCCGTGACCACGTAGTTTACCTCCGCCTGATTGGGGTGCCCGCGGAGGGCCAGCTTGAGCTGTGCAGCCTTAACTGGCATTGGGGCTTTTACCAGTGGTGCCTGAGCTGCTGCCTCCCTGGCTGCTTCTTCCCGCCCCCCCCCCCAGGTAGGGTTTACTTCTAGGGCCAGGTCTCCCATGGGGGGACGCGGAGGTTGCATGGTGTCCGGAACAGGTGGGGCAAGAATGGCGAAACCTACACGCCAAGCTAGAACATCTCTCAAGATGGCTGAACTCCCAGCACTGCCCTGCGGAGGATCCCGTCGCCTTTTCCCCTTCTTCATGAAAGGACTCAATGGCAGATGAGGCCCATCCCCTTGCCATTAGCTGGCCACTGTCTGACCTGGGCACATTCCCTGTTCTACTCATACAATTGAGCCAAAGGTTGTTTACATGCAGGTCCCACCTAAGGCCCGGGGTGTAGGCTGCGTGATGCTGGAACGCTTTGTTGTGCTGCAGCCAGACACCTGATGGACCTGCCTCATATATGCGACGACTATGTCGGCGTATTTGAGTAGGTCTGCGGCCCGGCTGGGGTAGGCCTGTATTATCACCCCTTGGTAAATGGAAAAGGCCACGGTCCAGTTAGACCAGTTCCTTTCCACCTTAGGGCATTTAAAGCGTTCCCTCTCCTTTTTGTCATCCTGTTCAGCTGGGTCCGCTATGGGATCGCTGAACAGGAGAGCAAAAATGTCCACGTACTCCCCCCTCCAAATTCTTTCTCCGGTGGCCAGGAGTAGGTGGTCCCCGATTGGGGCGGATACCTCAGAATACCCCCCGCGCACTGGGGGGCGCTGCCGGAGGCCCCCTTCTAGGGGCTGGGTCACGCCTCCCAAATTATTTGGTGGTGGGGAAACAACGGCCGATGGGACCCACACCTGAAGTGCCTGCCCTTCGAGGGGAGCAGTGCCTGGCCCATGAATTAGAATGGGCAATAGCCCTATCGGCCCTGCCCCGCCGTCGGCCCCAGGCAAAAGGGAAGGGGGGGGGCATCATCTGCACCCAAGTACCATTCCACCAGACCAGCTGAGACAATCCGTTGGCCCCCGTCTGGCCCTGATGTGGGATGGTTGCTGCTCTGCTGGCCCCTGCAACTGTTTCTGCGGCCGCAGGCCCAGCCTAGGGGATTACCCCCATGCCCCCAGTATCAGTCCCATGTGAGTGGGCCCCTACCTCACCTGCATTGTAGACTGCTGGTGCCTGTGCCTCCTGTTGGGCTCCTAGTGACTGGATACATTGTTGGGCCAGCACCTGGATGGTGTGTTCGATCCTTTCAACCCTCTGGCGAAGATCGTCACTCTCCTGCCCATGTGGTTCTGCAGCTGTCGGCTCCACCCTGGGTAGTAGAAAGGGGGAAGGGGCTTCCCAGCCCAGCCACGCACAGGGGCCGCCCCAGCTGGCCACAGCCACCCGTCCACAAGCTGAGCAGGGGCTGGGAGCCCGAGGCCAATGGGTGAGCCCCAGTGGCTCCCCATGGGTGGCAACACCCACCTTGGTGGGGGCACCCAACCCGTGTCTCCCCCCCCACAGCCCCAGCCACCACCATCGCTAATGGAAGGGGAGGCTGCATGGGGGGGCAATGGGCCCAGGAGGAGTACTCCACAGGGGCCAAGTGCCCCCGCATGAGTGCACCCCCTCCGCCCCCTGCTCAAGAAATCAGGCCGGGGGGGTTAACTATGCCCCCCCGCTGCCATGGCAGGGGAGCCACGGAGGACCCGGGATCTACCTCAAGGAGACCCCCAGCCCAGGCCTGGAAGAGGCGGCACGACATCGACACCCAAGGCAAGGGAGGAGCCCCCCATGGACCCTGCGCTAGCTCCCTCAGCAGGGTCTCACACCCTGCCAATCTGTCCTGCAGGGGGATCTCCTACCCCCCGTCTGGGGACCCCACCACTGTGGGAGGCGCAGGATCCAGGCCAGCCATTGGCACCCCAGCAAAACCTGGTGCCCCCTCGCCCGGTGGGCCGCCCAGTTGCCTGACCTCACACCACCGCTTTTTTGCCTCCCCGGCAGCAGTTTTCTTTCTGTCTTTCCCCATGTACGGGGGAAAGCGTTTCATGGCCCCAGAGAAGCTGGTGAGCCTCACTCTCAACCCGCTGGCATTCCGACTCTCCCCAGGTCGCTTGCTCCCAATATGGCCTTCTTATCTCCTTCGCCCAGGCGCTACTAGGCCCTGGCTCACGGTGCAGCAGTTGCTGCCGTTCGCTAAGGCTCCTGGCCGCAGGTGGGGCTGGAGCCGCATCTCTCCCTGCACGCGGGCCCCGGCCTTCGGGCGAGGCCCACATGCCTACCTCTGAGCCAGTTCCCGCCGGGTTCCCTTCCAGCCCGGTGCTGCCACTCCTTTCCTGCCTCAGGGCTCCTTTGAAGCCCCGAGGCAGGAACAACCCAGCTGTCCTGCCCCCCTCCTAGGCGGACGCAGCAAAGGGCCTCATGCCGTCCACCCCCCTGGGGGGGGAGGTGGAGGCAATTATTTACTGAGTGGTTCTTTCTTTAGAGGCCCTGAAGGTGCTTTCTAAATCTGAATGCTTCCTTCTGAGCAGCTAACTGTGGCACCAATACAGGCCCCACAACATGTATTTTTCATAAATGGCCTAGAAAAATATACATAGGTGGCAACCCTATATACATGACATCACTGATGGTGCTTGAAAGCGGTCAGGGAATTTCTGTGCACATGACCTCTGGCACACCTGTTCTGATTAGGGTCCAATACTCTGCCACCCACACTTTTGCCTTTTTCAGGCTGGATGCATTTCTGCTATTTAAAAGATTGTGAGAAGGTTCTCAAGGCTTTACAACCAGTGAAAATTGGCACCAGATTTGTAATTCTGGCACAACATGTCTTCTCTTTGAAGTCTGGTTACTGTTTTTTACAGTTCTATTTTTAAAATGTATTAAAGATGTTTAAAAGTGGCAGAGACTTCCAATAAAAAGCCATATTGTCCAGAATCAGGATGCTGGTCCCAATTTAAACTGGCTGTTAAACAATAGTGTGTCCAAATAAAAAGGGTCTGATTTACATAATACCTCCACCCGAATTCATGTCTATTACCCCATTCTTTCAGGAGGGGTCTGTAGAGGTCAGTCTTTCTTTATCTCCTCTTATCTTCAACTTTTCCTGTAACTACTATGTGGGAAATTGTAAATGAAGCTATGTTTAAAAACCGACCGTTAATGTGAAAATACTAAACCATAACCAAGGGGCAGAGTCTAATAAAGCTTCATATTTATTCCTGCCTGTGTTTATAATTTAAACAACACATAACACTGCCACAATAAGCTCTCATCATCAGAAATGGGCTCCAGGTAGATTGTACAGTAGTGTAATTGGATTCTGCTTTTTATCAGTCAAACATTTTTTTAAATCCCTCCCCCCTATATAAATCAAACCTTTATTTGACATAACCAGTGCATCAACAGCATATTGGATTGCGTATTCAAGGGCACTGAATTAGCATGAGATAAACAATGATGTTTCAGCGACAAGAGTTTAACCTGCTGAATTATTTCTCATTTGAGCTCATGTAGAGAACCCATGCATTGGACAGTCTGAATGGAACAACAGAGCAATGTGATCAGTTATTTGGCCTCTTGAAGCAGCATGGTTCATAGGACACCGTAAATGCCATGGGTAAGACCATTGGGAGAAGACTCCGATTTGCCCCTTCCCTCTCCGTCAAACATAAGATTGTGGTGGATGTCTAGTGTTGTTGTTTTCCTGGGTGCAACCCATCTGGTTGGGGGCATTTTGGCAAGGACACAGCCCACGAAATATTTGACCATGATATTCTTTCTCCTGTGTGACTGCCAAGGAGATTTCTTGTGAATGTCAAGCTTACCCCTGCCATTGCATCACATCCAGGGGTATATCTACAGGTGGGGCAAGTGGAGCCACTGCCCAAGGATGCAGGCTTTCAGTGTGGGCAGTACAGCCATCCCCATTATGACTTCAAATGTCCTGCCTTATCTCTGCCAGGGCTGCCTGTGCCTTCTCCAGTGAGCCAGGAGCTGGTCTAGGTCTGAAACAAGAATCAGAATAGATTCTTGCGAGATTTTGGCCAGGACTGAGATCTCAGCTCCAGTGAAATTTCCCGAGATCTTGTGTGGAAAAAAAAAATCAAATTAAAAAGAAAATCACTGTGCATGTACAAAATGGTCACCAGGGGCATTCTGTGCATGCATAGCCCTTTTCTAAAATGGAACTGGCAGTGTGGCTGCCATTTTCGAAAAGGGCAGCCGTTCTGTGTGTGTGCTGTGCTGTTTGTGCATGCAGTCTGGCCATGCTTTTCCAAAATGGCAGCAATGCTGCTGGCACCATTTTGGAAAAGGGCTACACAGGCACAGAACACCCCTGGTGGCCATTTTGTGCATGTGCAATGATTTTATTTCTTCCTCCTCCTCAGATGTTTTCCACTTCCCCTGCAGAGAAGCCGGGAAAGGAGGGACCCAGTGACGAGACCAGCAGGTGGAGCAGTGCCCCTGGCAGCCAAGTGAGTAAAAGGGTTTTTAAAAGGCCTTTTCAAGATTCTCAGTTTTGTTGGTGAGAATCCAGGCAATTCTTGGCTTATTCTCATTTGCAAAAATGAGCCAACAACCCTGATTCTCATCGAGAAAAGCGAGACTATCAAGATCAAGTTACAACCCTAAGCTGGTGCCATGTCTGTCAGCAGCTGTCACCCCCATACCCAGAGCCTCATCTTTCTTCTCCCCTGAGGAAGGGACGGGATCTCACCTTCCCTGCCTCAGTACCCTTCAACCCCCAGTCTGCTCTGGTGCCTTGCTTCCCCCCCCCCCCACTCCAGTGCTCCCTATGCCTCACTGCTGCCCCACACCCCAGCCTTCCCTTGTGCCCACCTAGGCTTCCCCTATCCTGCCCGGGACTCACCTCCACATTTGTTCTGTTGCTGTCAGATGTAGGCCTGTGTACAGTTCAGGGTGGGCAGCCACCTGCTATGGGACGCGTCCTCTGGAAAATTCCAGAGACATTCCGGGCCAATGTCCACCCACCTGAGCCACTCCAGGCCAACGCAGACCCGCATGTCTGTGGCCCTGCCAAGCCCTGCCATGGGGGTGAGGTCCGCTAGGAGCATAGAGCCGTGGGAGAAAATCCCAGAGCAGTCAACAGAGCGGCTGTGCCCCAGCATCCTTCCTGACATGACGGGCCCAGAACTCTTAAAGGGAATCAGCAGCAACAGCAACATTGTGTTGGGCATCCTCAGTCTGTGTCTCCCCAATAGCCTCTCCCTCCTTGGTGTTATTTCGCCCAGCAAGTGAGTAGCTACAGTAGCTACATCACAACAACATGCCTCATTAATGGTGCACCCATTTTCCCATTTATTGTGCATGAACATTTTATTATTTACAGCTGTACACTCCCTCCTCCTCAATCTGCAGTTACAAGGCCCTAATATATGTACAGATGTATTTTTTATTATTATTATTATTATTATTAATTATTATTATTAATTATTATTATTATAAGCATTTATATAGCACCAGCGATGTACCTGGTGCTTTACAAAAAATAAGGTAGACACGGTCCCTGCCCGAGAGCTTACAATCTAAAGACAGGGGGAGGGGAGACAGGGAAGGGGGACCAGAGGGAGAGACAAGGGACGCAACATTCACGAGGATGCAAGAACTCAGGTACATGTTCTTGGCTTGGTTACAGTAAATTGGGAGTTTATAGATAACAGGTGCGGGATAATCCTGGGTGGGGATGATTAGCAGGAGTTCAGAGGGGCGGAGCGGAAGAGGTGGGTTTTGAGGAGGGACTTGATGGTGTGGAGGGTGGGGGCAAGGCGGACGAGGGCAGGGAGGGAGTTCCAGGCGTGTGGGGCAGCAAGATAGATGGGATGAAGGCGGTTGGTGGGCAATATTCTGGCACAAGGCATCCTGGGCTATGCGGGTCTCATGGCAGTCATTCTCCTGCCTGTACAGGGGCACTGGCTCATGGGGGAAACAGGGAGGGTGTGCTCCAAGGTAGCGCTATCCATCTCAATGATGTTATGCAGGATGCAGGTGGCTGTGATCATTGGAGGGCCATCTCCACCTTGAAGTTGATCCTCCCTGCAATGGATCGTCAACATTGCTTTAGCGCCTTGAAAGTCTGTCCCACCATGCACTTGAAGGCACCTAGCTGCCTGATGAAGTGGGTCTCTTCCAGGTTGTGGGCCACAGGATAGGTCTTCATGAACCACCACATCAGAGGGTAGGTGTAAGGATTACGGCCAAGGGGAGGGGACATCGGGGTGGCCAGAGAGCACCGCACCCCGCACTCAACCCCCCTGCAGAGCCACTGCATGCCCCCGATGCTTCTGAGCTGACTGCGCCCCCCCAGGAAACCAGCAGACACTGCAGATGCTGTTGCAACAGATGCCAGAAGCAGCATATCACCAGACGAGGCCCTGCTCCCAGAGGCCACGCCTACAGCCCCCGCTCCACGGCGCTCAGAGTGTCTGAGGCATCAGCAAGACTAGACCTATATAACTTGAGCTCCCTCCTGCTATCCTTGCTGGTGATCGGTGCTTTCATGCCTGTGAAACTGCCCCCGCCCCCCTTGTTGTGTTTTGCGTTGGAGTGCTTCGGTGAATCTACTTGTGTGTGAGGGAGAGTGTGGTGTGTGCGTGGATCGAGTGTTTCTGCGAGTGAGTGCTGCATGAATCAGGTAAGACTTTTCCTTGTGGGTGTTCATACATGTCATAATGCCTCCCCTCTCCTGGTCCCTGATTGCTCGTGGGTTGTGACAGCATTAAGGTGTGCATACCTCCCAGTGCCCTATGATGATCTAGGCTGGGGATTGATACTCTCAACAGCCCTAATAGATCCTGAGGGTTTGTTTTCAGGCACTACCTTGCTGTCCCCAAAAGGAGGGTGGAGTGGAGTCTGTGTGACCCCTTGTTGTTCCCCAAACCCCCAGCTGTATCCCCTCATTGTTCCCCAACCCCACAGTATCACCAGCTATACAAATACCCCCCTAAAATTCCCCTGTCCTAGGTTACGTTGTGGGCCCCTACTCATGGATAAATTAGCAGCGGATCTTCAGGAACTTACACGAGTAGTGCAGTCCCTGGCAATGGAGATAAAGGACATTAACTAACAACAAAACCTCGTGGTACCCCCTGTGGTGGTGCCCCCCCACCTCCTCCACCCTTGCCAGTCCACTCAGTTCATGCACCCCTGGGGGCCACTGCAGCTGCCCCACGGGAGTCAAAAGGTCCTATCATTGAAATATTTGGGGGGATCGATGGGCGTTTCTGGGGTTTTTGGCCTTGTGTGAGCTAACATTTACTCAACAGCCAAAAACCTATGATACAGATGCCCGTAAGGTGGCGTTTGTGATTAGAGGGCACCGCCCTGGCTTGGGCCACTCGACTGCTTACTGGGAAAAGCCCCTTATTGACAGACTATTTGCAGTTTATCAGCGAGTTTACCTTCCTTTTTGACTATCCTCATTGTGTTAAAGACGCTGAAAATGCCATTGTAGGATTAAAGCAGGGGCGAGGCCCTCTTCTGGACTATATTACAAGGTTCCAACAGCTGGCACTAGATTTGAATTGACCGGAGCATGTGCTGAAGGTGATGTTTCGATGAGGCTTGAGTGAAGAGTTGAAGGATCAGCTCGCGTTTACAACCATACCGGAAACCTGGGGGGCACTGGTTACCTTGACCTTTCAGATCAATGAGCGGCTCATGGAACGTAGATGGGAGAGGCAACAAGACACCTTTCGAGGACCGGTGCCATGAGTATTGCCTACCGCAACTGGAAAACATGAAGCCAACCCCGAGACTGACCTGGAGCCTATGCAGATAAGAGCCTCTAGAGGGCCCCTAACCGCTGCAGAATGGGAAAATCGTCAGGCTCATTGCCTGTGTTTCTATTGTGGGGACCTGGCATACTTCCCACAAATTTGCCCCTTGCTCCCACCAGTGCATCGAGAACAGGGAAAAGCCAGGCCTTGGGACCTGTAGGGGGACTCCCGGGTCTACAGGACACTCCCCTACTTCTTAGCTCCCAGGCTGGGGGCGTAGGACTCAGTAATGCCTTGTATGTGCAGGTACCTATCATGCTGGGCATCGATCCAACCCAAAGTCTCATAGTGTGGGCCCTAATAGATTCTGGAGCTTCCGGTAACTTTATGGACAAGGGATTTTTGCTACAGCACAACATTCCCAGCACCCGGAGGTCCCCTCCAGAACAAGTGCACACTATTGATGGTTCCCTTCTCAGTTCAGGCCCTATCATGGCCCAGACCATTGACCTTCAAGTGACCATCGGTTCCCACAGGGAACGAATGCAGTTTCATCTTGTGGCTACCCCGATGTTCACGGTAGTGTTAGGTATGCCATGGCTTCATAGGCCAAGCCTATTGTCATTCCGGTGGTGTTGTAAAACCTGGCTGTTCGCCCAGGCCTTTAGAGGTGGGGGTGGGTGGTGGGTGGGTTAGGGTTATTGTTTCTTCGCCCCTATCCTGTTTTATTGTTAATTCCCGGGGCCCTGTTTTAAATATTTTTATTGTTGATTATTTTAAACTGTTTTATATTGGTTTTATGTATTTATAATGTTGGAAGCTGCCCCGAGCTGTTTGTAGGAGGGGCGGGGTATAAATGACAGTAATAAATAAATAAATATATATAAATAAATAATAAATAGGCATAACCCTAGCATTCACTGGACCCATCAGAAGCTAACCTTCAAGTCAGAATTTTGCAGCTCGCATTGTCTGTACACACCCCTACGGGTTGCCCTGGCTACCGTGGAATCTGCCCCTACCAGAGCGTTACTGGCCTATATCAAGAATTTGCTGATGTATTCGACAAGGAGAAGCTACTATCCTACCCCCGTATCGCCCCTATGATTGTCCAATTGAGTTAGTACCAGGGACAGAGCCCCCCTATGGACGCATGTATGTGCTTTCCGCCCCAGAATTAGTCACCTTGAAAAAATACATAGACGACAGCCTGAAACAAGGTTTTATCCGGCATTCCTCTTCACCTGCAGGGGCACCACTATTCTTCATCCCTAAAAAGGACGGGGGTCTCCGCCCCTGTATTAATTACCGCGGACTTAATGCAATCACTGTAAAAAATCGATATCCACTCCCCCTGATTCCCGAACTGTTGGATCGGTTGCATGGAGTCAAGATATTCATGAAGCTAGATCTCCGTTGGGCATATAACCTGCTACGAGTCCGTCAGGGGGATGAGTGGAAAATGGCCTTCTGGACCAGATATGGGCACTTTGACTATCTCATCATGCCCTTCGGCCTGGCAAATGTCCCGACCACCTTTCAGCACCTTATAAACGATGTATTCTGTGATATGCTGGATACTTATGTGGTGGCATACTTGGATGATATTCTCATTTTTTCTTCTACCCTGACTGAACATGTACAGCAAGTGCGCTCTGTTCTGCACCGGTTATGACGGAACCACATTTTCTGTAAACTAGAGAAATGTGCGTTCCATGTAGATACCATCATCTTCTTGGGTTTCGTCATTTCGTCATGGGGAATTGAAATGGACAAAAGAAGATAACCGCAATCCTGCAATGGGTAGACCCTTCCTCGGTCAAGGCCCTTCAACGTTTCCTTGGCACCGTCAACTATTACCGCTAGTACATTCCCAATTACGCTAAGGTCACAGAACCTCTCACGCTACTGCTACGAAAGGGCATGCCATATGATTGGACCACAACTCAACAACAGGCTTTTGAAAGTATAAAGAGAATTTTCACCCAAGCCCCCATACTCCAACACCCCGATTTCAATAAGCCATTCACCCTGGAAACCACGCATCAAGTATCGCCCTTGGAGCAGAACCTAATGGAGACAAGCTCCTGCCTTGTGCGTATTATTCCAGACAGATTTCAAACACGGGAAAAAAGTATACTGTCTTGGATAGGGAACTTTTAGCCATCAAGGCAGCCTTTACTACTTGGAGACATTACCTAGAAGGAGCCACATACCCCATTACGGTCATAACTGACCACCGAAACCTTCTGTATTTACAGACCACTCGTATTGCCAACGCCCTATTGGCTGAGACGGTCCATGCATAGATGAGAGTCTGATTCTGACCCCAGCCCAGAGGGTGGTGGGTTACACCCCTGTGCTGGCCCTGTGCTTCTTGCTCATCTCAGCTTATGGTCAACATATGGTCACAGTGTCTCTTTGGGAGAGGGGGAGAGAGAACCAAATGGGATTGTCCCACCACAGCTAAATCTGTTTTCTGTTCTCAAATTATATTATATTAATTATTATTATTATTATTATTATTAGCATTTGTATAGCACCAGCTGTGTACCTGGAACTTTACAGAACAGTAAGATAGACACGGTCCCTGCCTACGGCTTACAATCTAATAGACATGGAGGGGGGAGACAAGGAGAGGGGACATAGCGAGAGACAAGGGATAAATAACATTAAAGTGGATGCGAAGTCTCAGGTGCACGTGCTTGGCTTGGTTGCGGTTAGGAAGGAGTTTGTGGGGAGGGCAGACAGTAAATATTGAAAGGAAAGTACTAACAGGTGTCGGGGAAGGCGGCGAGGAAGAGGTAGGTTTTGAGGAGGGATCTGAAGGTGTGGAGGGAGGGGGCAAGGCAGATGTGGGCAGGGAGGGAGTTCCAGGCATGCGGGGCAGCAAGGGAGAAGGGACAAAGGTGGTTGGGTAGCAGGGGAGATGAGGGAGAGCGAGGGAGGGGGCAGAGGAGGAGCGGAGAGTGCGTGCAGGAGTGTGTAAGGACACTAGGGCTGAGAGGTAAAGGGGAGCCAGGTTGTGAAGGGATTTGTAAGTGAACACAAGGAGTTTGTGAAGGATGCGTTCAGGAAGGGGGAGTCAGTGAAGCAAGGAGAGGAGAGGCTGTACGTGGTCAAAGCAATGGGCTGAGTGGATGACCCTAGCAGCGGAGTTTTGGATGGAGATAAGGGGGGACAGGTGAGAGCGGGGGAGGCCAGTAAGGAGAAGGTTGCAGTAGTCAAGGTGAGAGATGACCATGGCGTGAACAAGGGTTTTGGCAGAGGAGACAGAGAGAAAGGGGCAAATCCAAGCAATGTTGTGGAGGGCTAAGAGACAGGACATGGCAACAGATTCAACGTAGGGTTTAAAGGAAAGGTGAGTATCGAAAATGAAGCCCAAGCTACATGCTTGGGGAACGGGGCAGATGGTGATCCCATCAATAAGGATGAACAGGGAAGAGGAAGAGGAAGGGTAGGGAGGAAAGATAAGGAGTTCAGTCTTAGCCATGTTAAGCTTGAGCTGATGTTGGGACATCCAGGAGGAGATATCAGAGAGACAGTTGATGAGGCGATCTTGGACAGAAGGGGAGAGAGAAGGGGTGGAGAGATAGAGTTGAGTATCATCAACATAAAGGTAATATTGGAAGCCATGGGAGGCAATGAGTTTGCGAAGGGACAAGGTGTAGATAGAGAAGAGGAGAGGGCCCAGGACAGAGCCTTGGGGAACCCCAACCAAGAGGGGGAGGGAGGAGGAGTTGGAATTAGGAAGAGACACATTAAAGGAGTGGTCAGAGAGGTAGGAGGAGAACCAGTCAAGGACAGAGCCGCAGAAGTCTAGGGAGCGAAGACTCCAGTAGGAGTGAGTCCAGTAGGTCAATAGTGTCAAAGGCAGCAGAGCAGTCAAGGAGGACAAAAATGGAGTAGAAACGCTTAGATTTAGCGACAAGTAGATCATTGGTGATCTTGGCAAGGCCAGTTTCAGTGGAGTGAAGGGGGAGGAAGCCAGATTGGAGAGGGTCGAGGGAGGAGTTGGCAGAGAGGAGGTCCAGGCAGCAGGAGTAGACAACACGCTCCAGAAGCTTAGAGGTGAAGGGTAGGAGGGAGACCGGTCGGTAACTAGAGGAGTCAGAGGGGTTGAGGGTGGAATTTTTGAGGATGGGAGAGACAGTGGCATGCTTGAAGGCAGAGGGGAAGGAGCCAGTGGAGAGGGAGAGATTAATAACATGTAAAAG
>QEPC01008869.1:3977791-4008020 GCA_003113815.1 Sphenodon punctatus
AGGAGAAGACAGGAGGGAGGAGGGGGGAGAGGGAGGAAGCAAAGTCTAAAGGGTTGATAGCCTGTAAATCACGGAAGGGGCGTGGAGCTGGGGAAGAAGATGGGGGTTGGTGGGAGAGGTTGAAGGAAGCGAGGTAATGGTCGGACATGGGACAAAGATCAAAGGAGAGGTCAGCAACAGGACAGTGCATAGAGAAGACGAGGTCAAGAGAGTGGCCACCAGTGTGGGTGGAGGAATCAGTTCAGAGGCGGAGATCAAAGGAGGAGGCTAGGGAGAGAAAGCAGGAGATAGAGGGCTGGGAAGGTGCGTAAGGAAGAAGGTAAGCCAGGATTCAAAGTCTGGGGAAAAAGAACAAAGGGGGTCAGGGGGACGATAGATGACAGAGACACAAAGGTGAAGGGGGGAGTAGAGACGCACAGAGTGAGCCTCGAAGGAGGGAAAGGAGTGGGAGGGAGAGGGGAGAGGAGCTGGAATTGACAGGGTTTGGCAAGGAGAAGGCCCACACCACCACCCCGGCCTTCGGGATGGGACCAGTGAGAGAGCGAAAGGCCTCCAGAGGAGAGGGTGGCAGGGGTGACAGAGTCAGAAGGAGAGATCCCAGGTTTCAGTAAGTGCAAGGAGTTGAAAATGGTGAGAAAGGAAGAAGTCGTTTATGAAGGGGGCTTTATTAACGGAAGAGCAGCAGTTCCAGAGGGAGCAGGGGAAGGGGAATTGATCAGGGGGAAGGCAGGGAATGTGGATGAGGTTGGGGGATGTGGAGCGATGGGGCTTGCAGGGACTGTGCAAGGGGGGTGAGGGGGAGGAGGGGGAATAGGCAAGGGGGAAAATAAGGGGCGGGGAGGATGGAGAAAGAGTGTTGGAGGATAGAGAGGGAGAAGCAGGGGAGACAGCAGTAGTGTGAGAAGGAGAGGAAAGACGGAGGGTGAGGGATTGGGGGAGATAAGAGGAGACATTCTAGTGGTCAGTATTCATGGCAGCAGAGGGGATAACCAGGCCTGCAGATGGCAATGGAGAATCTTGGTGACGGCCAATGGCAATGCGAGCGACGGCTGGAAGAGGTTGTGTAGCACGGATGTCCTCACTGGAGTTGGGTCCTCATGGGCCTCGCTCTGGCCTCACAACAGCCACAAAACAACCAGTGCCCTTTTGTCACCGCCCTTCCACCAGTTCCGGCCCTGTGCTTCCACCTCTGCAGCTTCTGGGCATCATGGGCCTCTCCCAGGGGGAGTGGAAAGGGGGGGGTTTGCAGATAGACACCCCTGACCCCACCCCCCATGTAATGGAATGGCCAGCCGTGCAAATCTCCCGGGACACTCAACGTCTCTGTTTGTGGATTGGTCTGTGGGAGCAGTACTCCCTCATGGTTGGCACAGACTTTCAGGTATTTCCTTACCTACTGAACATAACACACATTTTTTTCTTGTTTGTAAGAGGTCCCAGTTTCCATCCTGGGCTCAGTCTGTGTATTTGGCCATAGACTGGGCCGCCATGACCAGTGACTGAGGCCGCTCTTTGTTCTGGCGCCTGGCGTATAGGGCACAGAGGGGTTGGGGGAGTGTCTGACACCTTGACCCTGGCTGACGTTTGACTGAGGGGTGATGTGCTGGTTCTTTTGGCTGACCCATCTTCCAGAGGGCTATGGGCATGTGAACCAGTATATACAGCTGCTGGGTCATCATGTGGCTTGGCCAGAGTGCAGAGAGGGCAGCTGAGCTGGACTTCCAGGTGCTGGGGTCCGTTTGACTGCCCCCCCCCGAGGGGGGTGGGCAATGGGACCATGGAATGTGACTGTGAACACAGCTTCGCAGCAGGTTTCTAAGCTTTCAGTGTTTCTCCTGTGTCTTGTGCTGGGGGACGGGAGGGAGAGGCTCTCTGCCGCATTTCTTCACGAGTGCCATGTTGAGAGCAAGGGGACACATGCAGGGCTGGCATGAGTGCCTTGATCAGATTCTGGAGCTGGACCTCCTGGAGGGGCAGGCGAGGGCTCCCTACCTGCATGAGGAGTCCAGTGCAACCAAGTTCGGTGCCCTAAACAAGGTGTGGACACGGCCAATGGACCAGTTTGCTCTGGTCCATGGGGATCCTTTTGACACTCATTATATAGTGGAGGGTGTAGTATATGCTGGTGAGGGGCTGCCTGCGGGGCATGTATCAATGGGGATTGTATGCAATGGGAGCTGGGTTCCTACCCCCACACCCCAGCTGCAGGGACCCCCCTAGGAACTTTGTGCCATGGGTTGCCAGTTGGGTGATCTGTGTGGGGAGGGGGATTGCCCATCCCAGCCCCCAGCTACAGGGACCCCATTGGAACTGGGCCCTGTGGACCACCGGGCCATGTTGTGTCTGGTGTCTGGAAGGAACCGGACTAGCAGCCTGCCAGGGGACTGGTGGTTTGGGGCCACGTGTGGCTGTTTTCCTAGGTCTCCCTTCTCCTTTCCCATTTTCTTCCTGTGCTCACCACGGAGCATGCACTTTGCTCTTTGCAGCCGGGTGTCAGTGAGTGTTGACTGGTTCCCCCTGTGGCTGGCTGGCACCTCCGTGTCCTGGCATGGGATGCCAAGGGCTGCTTCCCCAGCCTCCTGGAGTACAGGGTGCTGTACAGGGTGCAGGGTGCGCAGAAGTGGCCGATACAGCTTCTTTTGCCTGAAGTTTGTCATGTCTGAATGTTGTGGTGGGGGACAGGGTGCTGGAAGTGGGGTGGTGCCAGGTGAGGGCACTCTTCCAGGTCCCGCTGATCACATGCGCAAAAAAACTGATCGGGGGCCCGGGAAGTGCCCTCACCTGTCCTGGATGCATGCACGAAACAGCTGAGCGGGGGGACCCAGAGCAGTTCCCTCACCTGGCCCAAAAGTGCACAACAAACAGCTGATTGGGGGTGCTCCTCCAGACTTCCCCCCCCCCATCAGATGTTTGGCGAACCAGGAGAGAACGCTCCTTCAGGCTCCACATCAGTTGTTTGGCAGCAACTCCTCCCGGTGGCCTGATCCTTCTGAGCAGCAGGGGTCCGGCCAGGAGTCTCATCCCATGTGGATGACTCCTTGACCGACCTGTGGCATGGAGGGACTTTTGACAGCAGCCCCTCCCCCCCAGCCTGGATTCCCCACGGGAAAGGACTGCTTGTTTGAATTTCCCTCCCCGCTGACCCAAGGAATAGTGGCTGCAGTGGCTTTCCCCAGGGTGGCCAGGCGATCTGGCTCACCTCCGTCTTGTTTGTTTTCACCTACTGCTTTATGAAGGTGACCCTTTTAGGTGCATTTACTGTATATTAATACAGGGCCAACTCTTGAAAAAGAGCGAGTCAGGCTTTCAGGATCGAGCCCATTTTCACTAATTACCATTGCACAGAGACAGAAATTTTTGACTAAATCACTAGGGCTTCCGTCATTATTAAACTACTTTAAAACTTATGTTTGTTTAGGAACTTGCTTTTAACCTAATTGCAAAAGCCTCAAATGTGCACCATTGTTTTTTTGTTTTTGTTTTGTTAAATCTCATTTGGTATTCTATAGAGAGAACCACAATAATTATTTCTGCTGCCATGCTAGGCTAGGTATAGTAAATATTATACAAAATCATTAATTCTACATTGAAAGATTTTTCTTTAATATAAAGACAAAGGATAGACTCTGAACTGTTGTAGTTTGCCTTTGAGAATCTACTACTATACACTGGCTTTTGGTGTTCAATATCCACATGCAATCTTCCCAGCCTGTATAGGCAATCATAGCACTTCATTGTCCAGTGCTATCATTACAATATTGTTATCATCTGAGCTTGAGTCTGACACTTTCTCTAAGACCTTTCAAATAACCCCTTTACTAGGCTTCAGTACCACACCATTCAGGGCAAATCTCTGCTTTGTGCTTGTCAGCCTTAATAGACTGGATGTCACTTTTGCCTGTAAAAAGTGCCCGCTCTTCAGCTGTCAGTCAGTCCTTGTGGTGTCAGCTGAGAGCGTGGCTGGAGCCGGCTGGATTAGAGGGTAGTTACCATAGCTGTCAGATTACTGACAACCTGACACCCACATTCCCAACTTCCTTTTACTGTATTTGGTTTCCATCTAGCTCCTTGGACCTTTCTTAAGGTGGATCCATCTGTAGGAATGAAATGATAAATTTCATTGGCATCTGGAAAAGTTTTGCTATGTTTTCTGCATTCCCTTTTCAGTTTTGTTTAATCTCTCACATTCAAGTGGGTTTTGCAAAATTACTATTTTCAGTGCAAGTTCTGAATAAAAAAACCCACACATTTTTGAATACCCACATGCTAGGATACGTTTCTTCTGGACTGTAACGCTCATGTTTATAACAAGTAGTACCATACTTCACTGGGAAAGGTTTCCTGAGATTAAATTAAATTGAATTTCAGTAATTACCCCTAAAATATGTTTAATTAGGCTATATTTTTTTCTGGCTATTGCCAGCTTATGTAAAAATTTAATTCTATATGTGAATGTTTCACACACACACACACACACACTTTTGCAGAATTCCAGCATACCACCAGCTAATTTCAATCAATGTCTATAAAGTATCACCTAGCCAGTGTCACTATCGTTTAAAATTGATAGCGAAGTATTCTGGGGATAGCTACTTATTATTTGTGGCATATTTGATTTTTCTTTCCATTTTTCTGCTCCACACATTTAAAGTAACCCTCTCAGTGCCACCTCACTCATCCTCCACTTTCTGCCCCTCTCACACCGGTAGAAGAGGCAAGGGACTATGTGACACAGCACAGAATTAATATGTAATGAAATGCAATATTGTATGCTAAAATTTTGCAGGACTCTGTATATATATTTTTAAAATTTTCATGGTTCATAAATCAGGAAGACTGAATAAACAGATTATTAAGGGTCCATTACTCCTTCCCTTAGTTATATTGAGAAGTGCCTTTGGCCACAATTCTCCAGCCACTTAATCTGGAATAGTCCCTCAACTGGACTCCTTTGAACTTAGTGAGTGAAGACTGGGACCTTTATCTAAAACCAGTTCCAGTGATATATGGTGCTGTTTTGTATAAATGAGGCTGATGATAAATGAGGTTCCAGAGTGATGACTAAGTTTAGCAGTGCCACCACTGCTCCTTTGCTTTGGATCTGGAGATGCCTGGTAGGCCCTAGTTCCAGACCTTTGTTCTACCTCTCAGCTTCCTGATTAGCTGCTGGCTTTTAGACGAGCTGTGCGCGATTACATGAGAGGGAAGTGGGGTATTATGTGCATATTATGGCGGTTGTGCATTTTTTAAGTCCGCGAATTAAATACCTCAATTGTGAGTTATTTAATTAGCGGACTTAAAAAATGCGCAACCGCCACAATATGCGCATAATACCTCACTTCCGTCTCGTGTAACTACAACATGTGTATGTTTCAAATTATGCGCAATCGCTGTGCACAATCGCGCGCCGCTCGTCTAAAAGCAGCCAAAGGCTGTCAAGCAGCAACAGGAAGTTGGGTGGGTCAACGTACATATGCTCATTTCCTGTTTGCCTCAGGCTAATCTGTTCATGCCCTGTTCTCTCCCAGAGTTAGCTTTGAATGGGCTCTGGTGCAGAAGATGGAATGTCTCCCTCTGACCCGTCTCCCAGCAGCAGGGGGTGCAGCCAGACCAGGGAGCATGGAGCTCATGCCCTTGTTCTTGCATGAGCCTGACCTGTTCCTGGTTTCCTCCTTGCCTGCACCCAGTCCTGACCCTATTTCCACCTGAATCTGACTTTTCCATAGACCAACCTTCTGCAGCCCACTTGGCACGTCCTGGACTTTCACCCTTTATAGCCCTTTCTAGGTGAATGTATCTTTGCAGCATGTATTTTACACAGCTCTTTGTGTTTTTATGGCAATTTTTAAAAACAATGGCCATTCTTTAAAAACCATTTGTTCCTTGGAATGATTCAGTATCACAATTCACGTTAAAAATGAAAATGGTTAAAGATCAAACATTTGTTCTCCACACACACACCTGCCCACATATACCCACCATCTCCCAAGATTTGTGCTACAGTCCAAACCCAGATGAAAAAAATAAGGCAATATTGAAAATGCAGGGTTTATTCTGTTGTCCACACTCAGGAAGAATGCTGTCTCTCACAAAGTAAGCAACTCAACATTGATAAGAGCAGAATCAGGCCCTTAACAAGTGATACACTCTTTTATATACGTTGCCCAATGTGTTCATGGTTAGTGTTAGGTTCCGACAAAGTTTGTGATACATCAACTCAGGTAAAATTATTTATGTTGTTCATTAGAGTGAAATGAATCCTTTCCTACAGAAAGCCAGAGTAATGAGATGAATGTTAGTTAATGGTGTGAGGCTGTGGGAGATGGAATCCCTGCCTCCTTTGGCTCAAACTCAGGCTGTGGGCAGTAGTGATGCACTTTATGGTAGCGACATAAACCAATGGAATAGAATAGCAGCCAGTGCTCCTTAACAATTGCTACTAACCAGCGATTTCTGACTGCTATAACTGCTTAGATATATATCCAATGGCCACTCCTCCCTACACTAGGCCATATTAGATTAATAGGGCATCAACCCTATGAGACCAAGGTTGTACACACTGCAGAACCCTTATTAAATAACCATCCTTCCCACAGACCCCTGGATAGCTCCATTATGGACCCACATACCCAGATTCTCTGTAACTTAAGTGAATTGCCCCTTAAACCATTCGATCCCAACTCCCTGTTAATATATCAGACAGATTTATTTTACAGGACTTTTCAGTAAAATTATTCAGGATGTGGAACATGCCAAAATATCATGGGCATTGCACATTAACTGCAAACAGAACCTCATTTCAATGTTTAAGTGCCACCTGCCCCTCTACTCCTTCGTCTTGTTTTTTCTTTGCAGGTCTTCCATAGTCCTGCATGTGCAAGCCAGTTTCAGATTTGGGGGAAATTCAAATTTCAATGCCTAGATAACTTACATCTTAGAAACATTATGGAGGCATCATTATTTGCTCCACAGCTTGGTTTGGTTGAGTTTAGGATCTGATTTATTATTTTATTTTTTAGATACCTGGGAAACTGCATTATGATGTATGAAGTTTGCTACATTTTCCCATTTCTTCTCTGCATTTCCCACCTTATTACATTTCATGCTTGTGTAGCTGTTGCCTTGCAAGGCAGACAGGTGTGATTATGGATACTCCACACCTCATCTAACCTTGCTGCCTTCCTATCAGCTTGCAGAAATGGCATGCTGCCTCTATGCAGCAGCTGAGGCATTCAGAAACCCAGCTCCTCAAGAAGAGTATCTGTATGACCTAGTCACAGTGCTAATCCAACTTCAATAGCCTGTTGCAGTACCAAGGAGAAATTAGTAGTATCTGATGATAATCATCATTTGAATTAGAGTAGTGCCATAGTCCCTTTTGGGTTAGAGTTAATTGTTGTAAAGCCCAGTAGTCTATCTGCTGGAAGGGGCTATCGGATACGAATAGCAACAAGAGCTAAGTCCCTGTCTGATTGTTGTTAGGAAACAGAATGGTTTCAAAAGTCTTATTTTGGTGTTATACCAAAAAGGTTAATTAAATATATTTTATTTATTTATTTATTACTAAAATAATAATAATAATAACAATAATAATAATAATAATAATAATAATAAATGTATTAGTTAAGTCGTGACCATAGGTTGAGACTTAAAGCATACAAAAGAAGACTTAAAAGATTCATATGAAGAGAACAACAGCAGGGGATCACAGGTCATTATAACCATATATAAAAACAATTCATAATAAATTTCCAGAACTAACAAAACAAAAAAGACAAAACAAATCAGCATAACAAAGCAAACAAAATACTACACAGAAATAAAAACCTAAAACTAAAATGGGCAAAATGGGTGTACGTCCGTGTGCCCAGGCACGCCCACGCTGCACACACGCTGTGGCACACACCCATTCCCCCTTCACACCACAGCTCCTCCCGTCCCGTGTGAAAAGGGCCATAGTCTCCATAGCAAAACTGCATGCACAGGTGTGTGTGAACATGTACGTGCACATTGTGTGTGCTGTGCACACACTGTACTGGGCTTGGGATCAACCTCAATGTCTGTTAATAGCTTATATTATTTATCAAATAGCTAACAGTCCAAATCCTGTTCTTCTTCATTGTTTATGCAGCTCTTATTATGGCAAATTCCTACTGTAAGGGTTGAGTAAGAAGTTCAGGATTTGGTGCTTTTACTGGCAGGGATGAGAATTTACAAGTATCAACTCATTTAAATTACTTAAGCACTTTCCCATAATATCTTTTGTGGTGTCAGTTCATACTAATCGGAGAATAGATCTGACAAAAAAAAATAAAAGCCTGGAACCTGAACCATCAGATGCCCACTGTGACTATTTTGCGGATAAAGTCACCTGGATTCACAACAACTTCGACGCCGCATTTTATACAGTGGGAAAACCAGGGGCTGTGGAAGCCCAACCTTGTCTGGTTTCATGGGATCAGTTTCAGTGGGTATCACCCTCTGATGCAGAGGATGCTCTTGGGGCTGTCAGAGCCACCTTTTATGAACAGGAACAGTGCCCGTCCTTGCTGGTTAAGGCCAGCCGGGAGACGTTAGGGCTGTTGCTGGCGTGGGTGACAAATGTCTCCCTTCACGAGGGCAGAGTACTGAGCTGCCTCAAGGAGGCAGTGGTGTGACCTCTGCTCAAGAAACCATCGCTTGACATTGATGCCCTCGCCAGTTATCGGCCTGTCCCTTTTCCTGTTTTTAGGGAAGATTATTTTACGGGTTGTGGCAGTTTCCTGGATCCCTCGCAGTCCGGCTTTCATCTGGGTTTTGGTACTGAGACTGCACTTGTGGCTTTGGTCAACAACTTCTGCCGAGAACTGGATCAGGGTTGATCAACCCTGCTGATTCTATTAGATCTGTTGGCTGCTTTTGATACTGTTGACCTCGAGATGTTGGTGACTCACCTGCGGGACCAGGCCAGGGTGGGCAGAGTTGTCTTTGACTAGTTCCACTCATTTCTGGCCAGAAGAACTCAGCGGGTGGTGCTTGGGGATTGTTCTTCATCTCCTCTGGACCTCTTGTGTGGGGTCCCACAAGGTTCTTTTCTGTCCCCTCTCCTATTCAATGTGTACATGAAGCCGCTGGGCAAGGTCGTCAGAAGGTTTGATGTTCGGTGTCATCAATATTGTGCTCTACCTCTCTCTCTCACCCTACTCTACCTCTCATTTTCATCTGACCCAGACCCCGCAGTCTTGGTACTTACCAGATGCTTGGCGGCTGTGGGGACTGGATGAGAGTGAGCCGACTGAAACTGAATACTGACAAGAAGGAGGTGATGGTAGTGGATAAGGAATGAGTGTGATGTCCCCTGTTATTGATGGGGTTTGTCCCGCATTGGTTTCCCAAGTTCCTAGCCTGGGAGTGCTCCTCGATACCTGGCTCTGCCTGGATGCCCAGGTGGATGCTGTGGCGAGGAGCACATTCCACCAACTACATCTGATGCGACAGCTTTGGCCATATATCTCAGACTCAGACCTGGCTATTATTATCCATGCTTTCATTACCTCAAGATTTGTCTACTGTAATGCACTCTACGTGGGCCTATCCATGGTGACGGTCCGGAATCTGCAGCTGGTGCAGGATGCAGCAGCCTGTCTCCTTATGGGGACAGGTCGCCATGAGCACATTACACCGGTGCTCCGTTTGCTGCATTGACTGCCTATAGTTTTCCAGGCCCGATTCAAGGTGTTGGTTTTGACCTATAAACCCCTAAATGGCTTGGGCCCTGCCTACCTGCGGGACCACCTTATTCCCCAGGCCCTGGAGCAGCCCCTGTGGTCAGCCGGGGGTGCCTTCTTGGAGGTCCCCTGGGTATCCTGGGGGTGACTCTGGAGAGGGCATTCTCAGTGGCTGCACCTAGGCTTTGGAACATCCTCCCAGCGGAGGCCTGGTTGGCTCCAGACCTCCCTTCCTTCTGACAAAGATGCAAGACCTGGCTGTTCTGTCAGGCATTTGGTAAGGGAGATGGGTGGGTGGGATGGGTTAGGGTGGTGGGTGCTGATTATTCTCCCCAGTTTTAGTTGAATTTTAATGTAGTGTTTTAATCTATTTTTATTGATGTATTTTTGTATTTTGTGTTTTTATTGCCTTGAGCTGCTGGGAGCAGTAGATATAAATATTTTAATATATAAATGGACTCTGTCGATGCCGATGATGGACTCTGTTGATAAAGAAATGAACTCTGTCGATACAGTAGGAATTCCCTGGCTGCATCACCACGCTGGTCTATGCCGAGCCTAGACCAGGCTTGAAATAGACCAGTGGGAGATGACATGGGAGAGGTGATTTGCACTGTAGAGCACAGCACTGCTCTTCCTGGCAAGGACCCACTACCACCCCGTGCTGGTCTATTTAAAGTAATGTCCAAACTCAAGATAGACCAGTGTGGTAATGCAGCCAGGGGATACTGGGGCTGCTTCTCCTCATTGGGGTCCCCTCCAACAGCTGATGGGTGGGTGGTCTGAGGTATGTACCACCCTGCCACTCCAGGTGACTTTTGGTGGTGACAGCTCCCTCTGGGGCCTGATCCTGCTGCTACAGGCCCGGTGTCCCTGAGTTCTGCCCATGTGATATGCTTTCTGGGGCTGAACCGGAAAAGGTGGTGTCTGCTTCCCTGCCCATGAGACACTGAATAGGTCTGAAGTTTTGAAGAGCTCCGGTAACAGGGACTACAGGCAAAGCACGGTGGAGGGAGCAGTAGGGAAGCAGGGTTGGTGGCAGTGCTCTGGTGGTACTGTCAACTCTTCTGGGGCTCTGGGGCTGCCACTCATGATGCCACAGCTACTCTGGGGAGTTCTCTTCCACCGCTGCCAACCCTGGGCTCAGCTCACAGTAAGTATAATCTTTTACCTCCTATTGGGAAACCGCTCAGTATGTCACTGGTTAGTAGGGGTGTGTACCAGGCCCCCATGTCATTTTCGTTTTTGTTTTTATTATTCAAAAATGTCGTTTTCATTATTGTTATTAATGACAATGTCATTTTCGTTTCCATTGTCATCTTTATGATTTTTTGTATAGTTTTTCATATCATTTTCGTTATCAGTATCTTTATCATTATCATTATCGATACTGGTACCGTTTCAAACTAAAATTTTTTTTTTTGGCATCGGTATCGTTATTGATTCCTGTGCACAACTAATACTTATCTCAATCTAAGGGAGACAGGGGAAGGGAAAAGGAAAACGATTATCTAATCAGTTATCTATATAACTATTCTAATCTATATATTTATAATCTATATATCTATATATATAATCTATACTAACTATCTATATATAATGTACAGGGGAGAGAAGGGCAGGGAAAGGGAGAAGGTAAAATGTAGGGTATGAGGAAGGAAAGGTATTGATGGTAATACCTAATAAATAAATAATACAATGAGGGCTAGGGAGTATTTTTTATGTGCGAGAACCACAGTTCTGTAAACGCAACCTGAGAAGCAGAGCTCTCATAGAACGGAGAGAAAAAAAAACTGGCCCTCCCATTATAAAGGGTTGCAGTGCCCTCCTCCAGAGCCCCCTGATTGATTGTGGGAGGAAGCAGGCATTGAGCAATTACAGAGTGCCATGAGACTGCTGGGGCCTGCTTGTGCTGCTCATTGGCCAGCGATACATCCATCAGATACTGCTGAGCTGCTCGCCCCTCCCAACACAGGCACAGTTCAAGAGTTCAACTCTGTTAAGATTCCAAGATGTCTGCTCCCTCCTCCCCCCTCCACATTTTACCTCCAAAACCCAACTGCCATGAAAATGATAACAACATTGTCGTTTTTGTTTCATGTTATCATTTTTGTTATCATTTTTGTTATTGTTTTTGGTATTGATATAGTTATTGATATCATTATCGATATCAGTATTCTCAGTTGTCATTTTTGGTATTCTCGGTTGTCATTTTCGTTATCGTTGTCATTATTCTCGGTTGTCATTTTCATTATTGCAATAACAAAAATGAAAATGACAGTTTTCGTTATCATTATTCTAATAACAAAAATGGCATGCATGACCCTAGTGGCTACGTAATATTGTTACATGTGGCCATGGGCTACTAACATGTAAAAGTATACACTGGATGAATCCATCCCATGTTTCCTGTTATGTCTGATATACTATCATCTAATTCCTCTTTTAGATAGGCAAATGGGAAAACAAAGAATTAACGGCAAGAATCTCTGGATACGCTTTGCTTTTTGATGTGTGTTAAGAGTATATTTTATTTAAGTTCTCAATGCAGGGATGGTATGAGCTTTATTCTGTTTGCACAGTGCCTGCCAAAATGGAATCTCAATCTTGGTTGAGGCTTCTAAATGCCACTGTAATAACAACAATAAGAACTGAATTAAAATTTAAATTTTAAATGTAGGAGCTCAGTTTGAAAGTCATTAACTTTATCTGGGATTTATAATAATAATAATAATAATAATAATAATAATAATAATAATAATAAATGAAATGAGGACTAAAATAAATGCATTGTTTTTCCAAGTTAGCAAAGGGACCAATCAAAGGAGTTGGCAAATTCTGTTTGATCAAGGAGGCTGAAGTGTTGGGATATTATCCTGGCTAATTTACTACTGGATTCTACTAGCTAAAAAAATGGCAACTAAACATGAGTGGGCTGACATCTTAATTCCTGAGTAATACAGTTGTCAATAAACTGATATAATTAATGGAACAAGAGTTCTGCTTGTGATGGCAGTACCTTTGATCTTTGAGGTTAAACAGGGGAGCCAAATATATAAGTCACTCCAAGTGGCCTTCAGAGGTATTTATCATAGTTCACTCATTTATTTCAGCATTTTAAATGACTTTTTAATGACTTTTAATTTAAGTTTGGGGGGAAAATTAGTGCCAGTGAAAAGTGTCATAGTGACATCTATCAACAGACTGAATACTAATTCACTAACCTACTGAGCCCCAGCCTAATATTTCTATGTTTATTTACAAATCTGCCTCAAACATTATCTGAATAGATCACCTTTAAGGACAATTAGACAGTGGAATCATTTGTCATAGTTGACTGTGGAGGCCAAGCGGTGGAGGCCATTAATTAATTAATCGTCATCATCATCATCATCATATGGTTTTATTTTTATAGCACCCCTCCCACCTTACACAGCACTCAGAAAACTTCACAAAAATGGTAAAACCAGATAAACACTATAAAAGAATATAAAACAAAACAATTTAGAACAATTATTTAAAAAATTTAAATGGGGCAGACAAAAAGGGAGGGCAAAGTACAATGAGGGGACTACCAGTGGATCCTTAAAAGCACCTAGAAAACAAATACTTTTTAAGATTCTTTTTAAATCTATGGAGGGAGAAATGGAAACAAACTTCCAGAGGGAGGGAGTTCCATACCAAGGAATAGGTTAGACACTAGACAGGAAGGTGTATTATTTACTGTAGATGGGGCTGAACTAGATGACCCTCCTTCCAACTCTGTGATTCTACATGTGAGGGCATAATTCATTATCTATGTGATGGTGCAGTCCAGTGGGGGAGAGCACAGCCCAAGTAACTGAGAACGTTGGGTTCAAATCCTATCTCAGCAGCTGGAATTCCTGATTTGTAAAATTAGAATAACAATGACCTACAGCAGTGATGCTGTACAAACGATAGGGGTAAAGCACTTTGGCTAAGTATTTAATAGGATCACTCCAGAGTAACTGGTTTAAGGAGTGCAGCACTAAAGTGCTATATAAATGCTTGTTGTTATTATTGCTGTTTGTCCATTCAGTCTTTGGTACCTCTGATGAGACTCCCAACAGGTGCCAATTGTGGTTTCTGGTGGGCTCACTAGAAAACTGAATGAAAGCAAACACCTCCTAAAACTCCAATCCTGAAAACTTTTTGCAAATATATTTTTTCTTTTGATTTTAGCAGGACTCTGTGTGTGTAAATGTTTGCATACTTGCTGTCTAGTCATCTGAAGGTTACAACTTCCAGCCACTATGGATTTGGGCACCAGAAAAGTGAAAAGCTTAATCTCTCATCCTTTCTTTCCAATCCCCTGATCCATCAGGTACCACAAGGTGATTCACATTTTACCACATAGGCTTGGGATGATTGAAGGATAAACCTGGGATACCACAGTGTCTGCTGCTATGTACATGTCTGTCTGCTGATGCCCTGATTCAGCAAAAAAAATTAAAATAGTATTTTAAGCATTAATGGAATAGTGCCATCAATTTAAATGAAACATGAGTAAAATTAAGTGCATGCACTACAGAACTGATTGCAGTACTGGAGTCTATATTTATGTGCAAATCCCAACCCCCCAAACCAAAGCAAAACACTCAGTAAGGATTTTCTGAACATGCCATGCTATAAAAATTTCCAGCTTTAAGTCTTGCGTTTCAATTTCAATATACTACCCAAGCTATTTTATTCCTTCAAAATACCAACAAATATACAATTACATGAACTAGTAACTTGCTAAATTTCTATAAATATATATATTTCAAAGACATCTGAGTTACAGATGCACAAAAAGTGCTTTAAACCTTTCAATTTGTTTTGTTTACTCTTATAGCCAAACCAATTGTTTTTAATTGGTTAAAAAAAAAAATTTGCTCCAGGCGGAAGCCTAGAAAACCAATCTTGAGTCTGGAGTGAATTTTTACAGCTGCCTTAAACCCCTGAAAATGGGGTTTATAATGGAAGTGCTGACACAACCTTATCTACAATATATCAGTGTGAACTGTAGCGCTATAATAAGCAGTTATTATGTATGTGTAAAAATAATGGGAGCCAGTGTCTGAAGAGAGTTAATGTAAAATGCTAAGCAATTATAGTTGGTTACACAGTATAAGGTTAATATTCTTTTATATAGCTCCACTTTCCCCCTTTTGTCCTCCAGAACTCCTAATGAAAATTTTGAGACCTGACGGTAATGATAAGCAACCATTCACATGTCCTTTGTGTCAAGGCTGGAGCATTAATGCTTTCCTTCATATAACATTTTGCATAGCCTAAAGCATCTATTAAAATCCTTTGTAAAATTCATGAAACAAAAGTGGTGGGTTGAGTCTAGTGGGAGAGAAAGTAAGCTGCTTATTAGCAAAAAGTCAAAAACACAGGGCCAATTACAGTTCTGAAAAAGAAGGGCTAAGGAACAGCATGGGGAGTAATTCCTTCTTCAGCCCAATGGGCTCAAGTGAGAGGCAACTTAGACAAAAATATAGAAAATATTCTAAGCAGTAATTAAACTAAAATGTTTGGAGTTAGAAACAGCTCTATAACAACTGAAGGAAATGCTCAAGTAAAACAATTGTCTGGTCTCACACAGATGCTAAATTGGAAGGATTTAAGACTGCTCCCTGAAGAAACGACTAAGGGGTAGTCAAGAGGAGCTGTGAGCTCAGGAGATATGTAAAGAATCTGTTTGGTATTTCAAATGCTATAAATTAGATAAAAAATGAGCCTTTCTACTGAACAAGCAACATAAAACTGAATAAACCACAATAAGATTGCCCTTTTTCGGTTATAAACTTGACATTAAGCCTGTCATGTTCAATGACAGCCTAACAGACCTCATTCTTTACCCTTTGGAATTTGAAAGATTGGCAGATGTCATGATTTCCTTAACATAAAAGACCTTGCAGATAATGTTCACCATGCATACTTTTAGTTTCTTAACTTCACTCCCCTCCTTTTGGAATCATTGGGTGAGATTTGCAAATAGGGCTTGAGATTTTTCTCTGGTCAATAATTGTTTCTGAGCCCGAGGAAAGTTTTTTTTTTCATTGACAATAGGAAAAAGTGACTTTGGCTGCAATTTTTACAATTTACTTTACTAGTTGGAACATGCCCTCCGTTCATAATAATGAGCTGCTTTGCACAATACAGCTCATTATTATCAAAAGAGGGGTGTAATGTAATACTGTTAAGTTCTTGAGATAGCAGAGTCAAAATAGAACTACTCTGTGTTGGCTCCAAACTAAAAATGGTGTTTGCTTTAAAAGTGACCCCCATTTAAAGTCTTTAACACACACACACACACACACACACACACACACACACACACACACACTTCAAGCATTGGGAATGTGGTAAGAATCACCACTCCCATTTCCTAACAAATGGCTTGTAAACTTTATGTGTTGTTATTCATTTACATTTTGATTTAAGAATTGTTCCAAGATGTTCTATAAGATTATGTAATTCCATGACTTTTTAGGGGAGGGCATGAGGGGTGTCAGATTTATAAACGTAGTCCTAAAAGTGAATTTGATACCTTTTTAAAAGAGGAAATCCTGGCCACCATTAGGAAATACTGGTCATACAGGGTCAAATTGCCATTAACCCCAGTCAGGATCTGGCCTGGACACCGCAGGCCCTGCCCCCCACGCTTCGGAGCACAGCCTGCTCACCGCCCTGATGGACAGCCGTGGTGGCCTATGAGGCCGCTGCGCACACCCAGAATAGCCCTGGCTACAGACCAAGGTCAGGTAGAGTAGACCATCAAACATGATGATCCACTCTACCCAGTCCGGAGATGCCTTCCCCAGGCTGCAGTAGCACTTAGCCTGGGCTGTGACTTGGCAATGGGTCCGAGTAACAGCCCGAGCTAAAAACTGCCACGGCCTGGGGACAGACCTGATCCCACCCAGCATAACATCCGACTGGCGGGATCAGATGTGATGGCACTGCGGGTGGCCACACGGGTTAAAGCGTGGCCACGCATGGTACCATCACATTTGAAAATACCCTAGAGGTGAAGCTAAGCTCCATGGTGAATATCACATTCAATTATTTCATCCACTCCAAATCAGGGCTGATGAGTGGATATGAACCGTTATTCAGTTCCTGCTTCATTTCCAGAGATGAATATCCATTTTCTTGGTATTTTGGCCATTTTGTTTCAGCCGTGTTAGCACACTTTGCATGCCAAACTAGTGCACAATAGCACTAATATTGCCAAAACAAAGTGAGTGAAATACCAAAATGAAACAACTGAAATCCTGAAATGAACTAAACCAAAATAAACAGATATGCAAATATCATTTCTATAGTGAATAATTATTCAGATATCAATGGGTTATTGAAAAATGCAAATCGTATTCACAGATATGAAAAAAATCCACCTATTCATTTCAGCTCTAGAGCAAACCCTGCATGGAAGGGATGGAAAAAATCTCAGCAGTTATTACTCCAGATCACGAGCTGGCGATGTGGATGGTTGGACTATACCCTCATTTCTTGCTGAGAAGAAAATCTTGTTCCTCCATGCCTCCCCCAGCCCACTGAACCCAGTATACTCCATGCAAAGCTCTTTCTCTTGACCTTTGCACGGAAGATATAAATTTCCCCCTAAATCAATTAGCATCTGGCTGTAACCTCAGATTTTTTATGTGCGTGGCAGGTGAAGAGATGAACTTGTTATCATAGGTGAAACCAATCTTTGCAAACAGCAGGACATATATTAATGTACATCCAAAAGAGATTTTGAACTTTTTTACTCATGAAAGGTTCTCAACAATTCAGGGATTAAATTTATCTGCCTTTTTTCTGTACACATTTCCATTTGTACATATAAATTGACATTTGCTCTTGCTAATTAAATACTTTGGCATATACTTGGTAAATACTTACCAAGTTAGTACATGCAAATACCTTATATGCACAAATTATGAAAAAAACAGTCATTTCAATCTTCTTTGCATGCAACCTGTATTGTCAAATGTTGCTGTTGTGTTATAAATACTTTATTTTAATGACTTAGTGGCTGATCCTAAGCCCCTCAGACACACATGGATGTGCTTGTGCAACCCACGTGCAGCCCACGTGCACCCATGTTACAGGCACTGTGGTGTATATGGAAACCATGCAGAAACCATATGGAACTTATGAACATGTATGTGCACATGCGCGTGCAAGGGTTTTGGATCGTGTTCTTAAGCTATTAATATTTTAATCTAATTTGTATTCTTGGAGAAACATTTTCAAAAAATCAAAGCCAACATCTAGAATTGCCACACTGCTTTTCATACCCCCAAATCAAGTTTGCATTTGCAAATTGGGCACCTAGACATCTAGCTGTACTCTTTGTATATATGCAAATGCATCTTGCTGGCACAATTCGTACCTTGGATTCTGCAAGAGATGAACTTGAAAACTATGTGTATTTTCAGACGTGATGGGACCGGTATTGGCCCCGTCATGATCAAACCCATTGATCCCCAGCCAAGATCAAAACGGCCGTTGAACAGACGTGCTGGCTGATCCCAGAGGGGAATAGGGGGAGGGGGCAGGGCTGCGCAGCGCAACGTGTGGCCGCACAGCCCTGCCCCCCATGCTCCCCCGGCTGCCCAACCTCCGGGAGATGGGTGGGCGCCACGGCCAATGCGGCCACAGCGCCTGCCGCCCCCCCCGGGGCATTGACCACGCCCCAGAATCTCTCCACTGATTCTGGACCGTGGTCAGGGGACAGACAAGACAGTCCCCTTGATCATGGGAGGGGAATCACATTCAACACGCAAACGGAGATGGTCCGTCCAGGACCTCCATTTGCATGTTGAATGTGATTCCCCCCCCATGATTAATGGGGGTGAACATCTTGGAGGGAACTTCTGTTCCCCCCAACAGACGTTACAGGACCATGATCACCATGTGGGTATTCACCGTGGTTCACCGTGATCTCGTAATGTCTGAAAATACCGTATGTGATTTGAAAAGCAGTTTTGGAAATTGTGGTCTTACAGCTCATGTCAGTACACTGTTGTTGCAACTTGCTCCTCTTTTTCCCCCCAGAAAACACCAAGGACCGATGCTTTCCACTCAATTTTACCGAGTTCCAAATTTCCAAGGAGGCCCCTCAAAAATTTGGAACTTGGAAAACCTCAGCTGAGTTAATCCAAGTGCAGGGAAGGAGTCGGGGCCAGAGGGTAGGTAAGTGGGGGCTGGAGGCCAGCACTCAGCCCCTGCTCCCCCTTCCCTGGCCCCCACTGGCTGGAGAGGGAATAGACCAGCAGTGGCCAGGGAAGGAGGAATGGAGGCCTAGTGCTGTCTGAAAGGGTTCACGGGTCATGGGTGGGGTGCTTGAGGGGAATGGGGGGGCTTACCATGGGGGACAGGCTGGTTACTTGCATTCAGGAGGGGTCCTGCGCTGATGCATGGTGTGCCTCTTCCCGGATTAGGTTTGGGGGAAAAACTCACAACTGAGCATGCTCAGTTGTGGGTTTTCGTTTTTTTCCCAAACCTAACCAAGGAACAGGCACACCACGCATTGGTGCAGGACCCCTCTGAAAGGTAAGTAACCAGCCCTGCCCCTCCTGCTAGGCCCCCACTCCTTCTAAGCACCCCTGCCCCCCAAGCCACTCGGAAATTCACTGGGTATTCTCTGTGGGTCTGAAGGGTGGCCCAAAAATGCAGGACTACTCCTTGGACCTTGGAAATACTCGGCAAATATATTTTCCTCTATTCGGTGCAGCTCCACAGTACAACATAGGTCCTATGGCATAGGGAAATATAGGTCAAGGCAAAATGTTTGGATATGTATTTTGCATTATCAGGTACACATTTATGTTTTAAAAAACTATGGGTAATTTCAGACATGACGGGCCCTTTGGCCCACCACACCGAACCTTGAACCGGGATCCGCCTCGGATCCCAGTCAGTGATCAGACCAGCCATCCATCAGACGTGCCAGCCTGATTGCTGTAGGGAATCTCGCAGGGGGCGGGACTGACAGCATGACGTGTGGCTGCTCGGCCCCGCCCCCCCAATGTCCCTCGGTCGCCCGCCCACGGGGAGATGGACGGGCGCAGTGGCCAATCAGGCTGTTGCACCCAATCCCATCCCATGGTTGGGACCTGATTCTGGGATGGGGCTCGGTAACAGTCGTTACCCGCAGCCATTCCCAGCCCAATCCCAAATTGTGGCCAAACTAACAACGGTTTGTTTATTTATTTATTTATTTATTTATTTTATTTACATTTATTAGCCACCCCCTCATGCCCATGGCAACTCGGGGAGGCTTACAACACACAAAAATAACAATAAGTTAAAATGACCATAAAACAAAAGATTAAAACATCTAGAAAACCCCTAAAAACACCCCCCCAAACTTTTATCCCACCCCCCTTCCCCTCCTCTGAAGGCCTGGGAGAACAGCCAAGTTTTGCAGGCCCGGCGGAAGGCCAGAAGACTTGGGGCCAGACGGGCTTCCTCCAGGAGGGAGTTCCATAATCTTAGCCCGGCCACCGAGAATGCCCTCTCCATTGTGGCCGCCCGCTATATGTGGGGTACCTCCAAGAAGGCACCCCCAGTGGACTGAAGGGACTGCTCTGGGGCGTGGAAGGTGAGGTGGTCCCTGAGGTATGAAGGGCCAAGACCGTGTAGGGCTTTATAGACCAAGACCAACACCTTGAATCTGGCTCAGTACGCTATAGGTAGCCAGTGCAGCGCGCAAAGCACAGGTGTTATATGCTCCTGTCGGCTCGTCCCCGTCAGGAGATGAGCCACCGCATTCTGCACCAGCTGCAGCCTCCAAACCAGCATCAAGGGAAGCCCCACGTAGAGCGCGTTTCAGTAGTCCAGTCTCGAGGTGATGAAGGTATGGATGAGGGTGACCAGGTCGGATCTGGAAATATATGGACGCAGCCTCTGCACCAGATACAGCTGGCGGAAGACAGCCTTTGCCACCATCTCCACCTGCTGATCTCAGCGGAGGTCTGAATCCAGTAACACTCACAGACTCTGGATCTGCTGGGCTACAGGGGGGAGGACCCCCTCTATGAGGGGAGCCGCCACCTCCCTCACCCTATCCCCCGCTGTCACCTCTGTCTTATCAGGATTGTGCTTCAGTCTGCTCTGCCATAACCAATCCGTCACAGCCTCCAAACATTTGGACAGCACCCAGATGGCAGGACCTGAGTCGGTTGAAAAAGAGAGGTAAAGCTAGGTGTCATCAGCATATTGATGACAATGAATGCCAAACCCTCTCACGATCTGCCCCAAGGGCTGCATATATACATTAAACAATAACGGAGACAGACTGGAACCTTGTGGAACACCACAATCCAGGTCCTGAGGGCTGGAAGACTCAGCTCCCAGGACAACCCGCTGGCTTCTCCCCAAGAGGAATGATCGGAACCATCCAAAGACAGTCCTGTCCAGATCCCCCAGGAATCGCAATCATCTCAACAGAAGCCCATGGTCCACTGTATCAAAAGCGGCCAAGAGATCTAGCAGAATCAGAAGCTTTTAACATCCTGCGTCCATCTCCCAGCGGAGATTGTCCACCAAGGCCACCAGCGCGGTCTCTGTGCCATAGCTGGGGTGGAAACCCGATTGAAATTGGTCAAGGAAACTGACGCTGTCAAGATGAGCCTGGAGCTGCAGTGCCACCGCCCATTCAATAACCTTCCCTAAAAAGGGAAGGTTAGAGACAGGTCAGTAGCTGGAGAGTGCGTCCACATCCAAGGATGGTTTCTTCAGCGGGGGGCACAACGCGGCCTCCTTGAGATCGGGGGCCAAACTCCTCTGCTGAAGGGACGCATTAATTACCCTCGCCAGTACCGTCCCCAATGTCTCCCTGGAGGCTTTCACCAACCAGGATGGGCATGGATTTAATTCACAACTGGTGGTCCTAAAAGACCCCAGGACATCCACAGCATCGGCTATTGTCACTTCCTGAAACTCAGCACAAAAAGATGGACCAGATGGAGCCTCCATCACCTTGCGCTCCACCTCTACTGTCCCTAATCCAGTGTCGAAGTTGCTCTGGATCCGAGCGATCTTGTCTGCAAAGTAGGTGGCAAACTCCTCACAGCGGGCTTGGGACATGTCCCCATCCAGGCGGAGGGAGACTGGACTGACCAACCCCAGCACCACCCGGAACAGTTTCGCTGGATGCAACTTTGCAGACACTATGAGGGCGGCAAAGAATTCTTTCTTTGCCGTCCTCACAGCCTCAACATAGGACCGCAAATGGGCCCTATGGAGAAGTCAGTCGGATTCAGCATGAGTCCGATGCCAGCGTCTCTCCAGTCACCTACCTATCTGCTTCATACACTGCAGCCCCTGTGGTGACGAGACAGAGGTAGGAGATGTTTTGGAGCCATCCTGTCAATGGCCTTCCCGAGCAAGATGTTCCAAGCTCGGACGAGTTCTTCAACAGAGTGGCCGTCAAGGTCTAAGGTTAACACCTCCAGGGCCTCCTGGAACTGTTGAGGTTCCATCAGCCTCCGGGGGCGGACCAACCTAACTGGTCCATTCCCCTTCTGGAGGTGGTGTGCTAAGAGACTAGCCTGTAGAAGGTAATGATCCGTCCATGACAAGGGCATGAACCTCACATACCCCACTACCGGATCATCCGCCTCAAGGCTGGAAAAGAACACCAGGTCGAGGGTATGTCCCCCCACATGGGTCGGGCAGTTAACAATCTGGGACAAGTCCATGGTTGCCATGGCGACCATGAACTCTCGCTCTCCTACAAGGCCGGCATCGGTATGGGTATTGAAGTCCCCCAGGACCAAGGTCCTGGAGGAGTTCAACACCACCACCAAGACCAGATCTGCTAGAGTGGCAAGGGATGCTGCTGGGCAGGAAGGGGCTCGGTACACCAGCAGCATCCCGAGATTGCCCCCAGCCAAATCGAACACCACATGGAGGGCATTGATCCCCGGAATCTCCTGGACTGAATACCTCCTAACAGGCCATGTCTCTTTAAAAATAATAGCTACACCACCTCCCCAACCCCCAGTGCGGGGTTGGTGCTGCACGGCATACCCAGCTGGAATGAGGCCAGCCAAAATTGGCCCCACCTCCTCGTCCAGCCAGGTTTCTGTAATGCATACAAGGTCTGTAGCCCCGTCCAGGACCATGTCCTGGATTACCACTTCTGGAGATAGGGCCTGCACCATCCTCACAACCGTGGTTAGCTTTGAACCCTGTAAGGAATTCACTGTGAAAGAGCAAGAAGCAGTGATTATGAACATCTTTGGCCATTTTTAAATGGACAGTCTGTGGTTGCACTGCTGTGGGGCAGTGCAGGGGGGCAGTTGCAGACGTGTCACACCCATCCCCACCCATGCCTCTGCATGCAGCAACCTGCATTTTCACTGGTTGCTCCATGCAGGGGCAATGAGTGGAGGTGCTTGTTTTGAAGGAACGCATGCATGCCCATCCACCCACAACCGCTGTCATAAGAGACTCACCTACATGAGTGGGCGCATCTCATTGAGACTCTTTTTAAATGGGCAGGGAGGGTCTGTGGATGGCGGGTGGCATGCCGCCTATGCGGGCGGTGCATGGGTGCGGCGTGCGGGCATACATGGACATACACCCATCCCCCACACATCACCATGCATGAAGCAACCAGTGTTTTTCCCAATTGCTTCATGCATGGGGGTGGGTGGGGATGTGTGGGGAATGCATGGGTCATGGGAGCACGCACCCCCACATCCTCATGTATACACGAGATGCTTCCCTGTGTGGACGATGGGTGTCCATGCGTGGGAGCGTCTCGTGTAAAAAGGGCCTTAAAAAGGGCCTTCATCTGACTACCTGAATAATACAGCCCATAGACTTTTACACCAAGTTATAAATCAATGTCTGTTATAGTTTCTGTTCCTGACCATTTTTCATGGATGCCCCCCTTCCCCGTTGGGTGGGTGATGGGTGTAGGTGGGTGTGCGGTGGGAGCACGCAAACATGAACACCCACTGCCCATGGTGTTTACATGGGTGCACACCCATCCCCCCACCCACTGCCAGCCATTTACACAGATGCCCCGCCTCCCAATACCCGCTGGAACACAGAACGGGGGGGAGGGGAGGGCATCTGTGTAAAAATGGCCTTTATTATACATGTTTCAGGGCACCCATAGAGCACACCTGCAGCCCTGCAATATGTATAATAAAGTGTAACACCCATTTTATCAGTGTTAGAGTGTCTGTGTGAAAAGGGCTGAGGTTTCACATCCTCTCCAAAACATTTTCAGCGTTCATAAGGAGTTTTCCAGTGCTGATTCTGCTCCCCACAAATTTTGAAAAGACAACAAAATCTGACCGATTAGATGATCTTCAATATTTGTTCTACTGTTAGAAATAATTGTTTATTTAATTTTATTTATTTATTTATGTAAACTTCTTGTCTGCCCTTCCTCTATGGCACAGGGAGGCTGAGTTATGATCGAACAAAATTATCTAATTATTATTCTTTGTATCAGAGCAGTTTTAAGGAGGGTTTTGGGACTCAAACTCCCATTACTATTACCTTTTGAAAAGGAAAGTTGTACCCCATATGGTATAGTACTAGCAAACATAATATTAGTACATATAAATAGCCACTACATTTAAAAATAATCCATGAATATTTGTAAGTATCGAAAGATATATTTTTACAGTGTCACAATATAGAGCCTGGATTATGTAATCACATTAACCAATCACATTTCATTGGTTTTCATTAGTCATTTACATTTTCAAACAAATGTAATATTTTAGTAATAGGACATGTGTATACGTGGCAAACATGTACCAAAAATTAACAGCAGAAAGAAAAACAATTGTCTGAGTATATTCCAAATACAATATCAAGAAAACCTTGTGGTTTTTGTTTGTAGAACATGATTTCTGTAGATGGATTTTTAAAAATAAACTCTACGTATTGTTGAACAGATACAAATTTTCAAAACTGTGTCTCCCTGTAGTTTCACTAACATGTTAACCTACTTACAGCAATTAGTGCTTCATTAGTAAGGCTAACTAACTGTTGCTGTGCCCTGTAATGATTTGCCAGGTTTTCTATATACAAGTGCATAATCAATGTTTTCCAATTACTGCTATAGTGCAACCACTATTTCAAATAAACTAGATAATAATACAAACCCATTACTGAATCTGAAGTAGCACAGGCATTTAATTGCAAGGCAGTTCTTCTCAGCTTTTAAAATTTTTCACACTAATGAAGTGTCATACAAAAAAGTTGTATTGATTTTTCCACCACATGGCTTCAACCACAAATATGTAATTATCCCTTTTATATCTAGCAGGGGGATTAAAATAATCTATAGTATATAGCCTTTACTTATCCCTGATGGGTTTAGTAGTACTTTTACCCTTTTCAAAATATGCAGCTTTTTGATGAATGAACTTTCGGTAAAATGTTGCTTTATCTGCTTCATATCTTTCCTTCCTGCCCCACGCCCCCCCTCTTAAAGTCAGCTTGTGTGCAAGCATTGGAATTTTAAATCCTAGATTCCAAAACTATCTAAAGAATATAGAGCCACTGAAGTGAACTGAAGCTTTGCTATTGATTTCAATGATAGCTGGATAAGGGCCATAGAGGGTCAAAATCTTGCTCAGTTTACTCACTGAAGTAGTCCCAAAGGCATTACTCATGTGAGTAAAGTGGGAATAATTTGTCCCGTGATATAATTCATAGCTGGTATCCAAAGCATTTTCTATAGGGCAGCAATCAACTTGATAAATATACTGCAATATAAACAGCCCAATCATTTTCATTTCACTTAAGGGAGATTTTTATTAATTCCCGAGGTTTCGCTAAGTATGTAAACCTTTGTCAGGTTTTGCACAAATAATGATTTGTCTTTGGTTAAACAGGAAAAATGAATTCCCACATATTCAAGTGCAGATGGGAGGAATATCAATATACGTGGGATTTCTTATTTTCTCATCAAAGTTTGAGTAATAATGTTAACAGAAGAATGCTATTAAGAAAAAGAAAGAAAATTCTCAATGCAAAAAAGAGGCATTACTGATTAAAAAAAGAATAACTGATATATTACAGGGAAATAAAATGCATTTTTAAAAAATTAGCCTGTCTTGATGGATATTTTTACACATAAAATTATCATTCAAAATGTCTTTGCTAATATTTCTTTCCACTTTACTTGGTTAAATTTTGTTACAGCAAGTGTAAAAACAGCTTTCACATAAAAAAATAAAACTCATGGATTAAATGTCTAAAAGAACTTGTTCTTAACATAAGTGTGCCAAAAGCTGTATCTCCCTTTAGTTTCACTAACATGTTAACCTACTTACAGTTTGTTAGTTTTCCCACATAAAAGGTTTTCTGAGTTTTGCTGGTTCTCTGTATTTTGTGGCATATCTGCTTTAAGGAAAAGTTTGTGTGCAAATTAAAGAAGTATATTTCATGCCAAAAAACTATAAAAGATAAGTGAATATTTGAAAACCTGAGAATATGTTTGAATGCTTGTGAAAATTACAACCACAGCAAAACCACTGAACATGAAGTAATTTGTATTGCAGTGGGAATATCTGTTCTATGCAAAAAAATCTGGGGGACACGCATACTGAATAAGTGGAGGAGAGAAGAAATGACATAGTAAAGGACTGATATTAAATACTAATATAGAATAAAATATATATGAAAAATTAAAACATGCAAAAAGTTAAACATTACTGTGGATTATAAAGCAGTAGAAAAATTGAACAGTAGCAAAATTTTTGGAATAATATATTTATACATCTGTTAGCATATGGACCTAGTTTGTTCCCAATATATGCAAGTAATCACCAAGTAATATCTACATAAGTTTATTTAAAAAATAGAAAAGAAGACTGGAAAATTCTCCAGGTAGGTCACATTTTATATCCAAGATATTATTTTCAGTTGAACTAAACAATGCTTTTTTCCAAAGAACTGTGAGGAAAATTTATTTATTTATATTTATTTATTTATTATATTTTTACCCTGCCCTTCTCCAGAGACTCATAACATTGAAATTAAAAAATCAAAATCTAAAATACAATAATACCTTAAAATCCCTTAAAACCTCATCTTCCCACCCACCCACGTTTGGTACGTGCTATTAATTTTTTCTTGGTACTAGATTTTTTAGATAGTTTATTTATGGCTTCTTGCTCCTCTTTTGCCCTGAGAACATTGGGGGAAAGGTTTCCTTGGTCACCACATATTAATTCAGCAGGGTTCAGAATGAAATCATTCAACATTACGACTTGGTTAGCTTTTGTGTTGTTCAGAAATCGAGGATGAAGTAAAATGAATGAACGTATTGCTTAAAATAATCTCAAGACTTTTTCAAAAGATGGAAGCAAAAAAAGGAAAAAAATAAGCAGTGTATAAAGATTTTGACATACAAAAAGTATATATATGTCATGTGGAAGTGTGTGCTTCCAGGATAATAAAAGGCCATTACCTTGACCGTTGACATAAAGCCATCAGAGTCATATTTATTGATGAAACTTTCAGATCCCAATCTGCTGCACTGAATGAGCATCATACAGCTGTCAGCAAAGGCAGACCACAAAAACGATGATAGCTTGTGACATTTTCCTTTCATAATTTATGAAAACAAAATATCTTGAAGTTTGTAAGACATGAGAGTAGCGATTTTAAAAGTTCCTTTTACTACATCCTACCTCTCAAAGGAGAAGCAGCCTTTAAAAAAAAAAAAAATGACATTTCCTTTACTAGAATAATTTGCTAATAAAACTGTAAGACTGTCCATATGGCATTATTTATAGCTAAGACACTGTATGGCAAAACAAATGAGAAACATACCTCCCAACCTGCCCAGACTAAAATGTGGGAGGCAGTATGAGACAAAAACCTCAAAATGAGTGGGACACAAAAATATTATTATTGAGAAACTTAAAACACTGGAAGTGTCCTTCCATTAACTACAGTTAAACCTCTTTCTGCAACCACTGTTCCATTAGTCTTTATTTCAGATAGAAGTAATTCCCAAACCGGGCTCATGATTCCTGGGCAATTACCTAACCGGTCAGGGACTGTAGCGGGCCCACATCTGATGGCCTGCTAACAGACATACAGGTAAGGCTCTTGCCCAAGTATATCAGAGGTAAACCGCCCTCTGATATACTTGAAAAAGGTTTTATTATTTGTTTTTGCCTCTTTAGCAAGTCTCCTTTCAAATTCTTTCTTGGCCTGCCTTATTAGCACCTTACAGTTACGTTGTCAGTGTTTATGCTCCTTTGTATTTCCTCATTGGGGATAGCTTTCCATTTCTTAAAGGATTCCTTTTTGGCTCTAATAGCCTCCTTTACATCTCCATTTAGCCACAGTGGTAGACGTTTAGTCCTTCTGCTACCTTTTTTAACTTGTGGGATGCATGTAATCTGGGCTTCCAAGATGGTGTTACTGGGGGGGATAGGTTTGGAGGCAAGGGGAGAAGGGGAAGAGGCATGCAGCGCCCACTTACCCAGTATACCCACGCACACACCTTGACTCTGACTGCTGGGAGTATCTATTGGGGAATAACAGCTCGTCAGGATATTAGTTGGACCAAGTGGCGCTACAGAGCCTAGATCCTTATCATCATAGAGCACCAGCGTTGATGGAGTCTTGGCTACACCCACACTCACGATACACACAGCCCACACCGCATAGGGGAACAGGAAAGGAGGTGTGGGAGTCGTGGTGGGGATTTTAGGGAATGGGGACCAAGGGGGGAGGGTTCAGGGAGCTCTTACACGCCGAGAAGGGGGAAGGAGGGGAAACCCAGGAGGTGGAGGTCTTTCACTCTGCCCAGTCACATCACAAGCACAAGCACTCTCACAGACACCCTACAAACTTACTCCGGGAAAACAACAAGGGTCCACACCAATTAATCACTATGGGGTCACACACACCAAGACACAAATGCCACAAGTTTTTATATATAAGAATTTTAATTGTGTAGCCACAGCTATTACAATCTTGACAGTATTAAAACCAAATAGTAGTACAAGATACAATAACATTTTCAAAGTACAGTATCAGTGCCACAAGGCGCAGTTTACACTCACACACCTTGATCCCATCAAAAAGAAAAATTCCCTAAATTTATACTAAGTAGAGGTGGTTACAACCTGCGGGTCGAGGATGGCTCCACAGCAACACTGCCTCCAATAAAAACTTCCCAGACCTCCCTTTTTACCTTACACAGTTTATGATCCAACCGACTGCATAGCAGAAGCTTAGCTAATTCTTGGAGGTAAGGGGAAGCTAAAGAACCCCAGGTTTAAGCAAAACTGATTCCCGCAGGGTCATCACTTGGCGGGCAAAGACTGACACTGCCCTAGTCTTAGGAGTATCAGAGGGGCAGAGCAATCGCTCAAGCATCCTAAATCTGGGGATCCGCTGAAGGTCAAAGAAAGCAGTCCCCAAAAATTTGACTCTTAAGCCAGCCAGAATAGGGCAATCAAACAGGATGTGAGCTACTGTGTCTTCCTTGCCACTTTCACACAGCTGGCACTTCCTCTGCTCATGAGGAATACCCCGATAGCTACCATCTACCGAGGCAGAGGGGAAAGTATTAGTACGCATTCTAGTAAATGCGAGTCATTTGGCTGCATCCATCCACTTAAAAAGATAGTAAGGGGCCAAGCAAGCCGCATTATAAGGCACATAACCCAAGACCACCTTCTGCACATCTAGCAAAGCCCCTTCTGTTTGGAGAAATTGGTCATTTATTTGCTGATGGACTAATTTCTTAAAAACTTTAGAACCAACTCTTCCCCAGACCTCAGGGGAGAAACCAAGTAAGTGGATCAGGTGTGAAACCCGTGATAACCAGGGGTTTAATAGACCGGAGTCTCGGGCCATAACCAACAAGGATTTTTCAGTCCCAGAAAGCCCAACCACCTTCATCCAATAATTGATGGTAAACCGAAGGGCATGTGCCTTTACTGTTGGGAAGGTCATCTCCTTCCTAGATATAACCTGTGGCGAGCCACGTGGGATGCCCAGCAGAGAGGCCAAAAAAGAGTTCTGGATGCACTCTAGTTTGTCTAGTGCATCAAGAGACCAGGCCAGAGCGGCGTATAAGTCCTGGCTCAATACCTTGGCCTCAAATAGTCTTAAGGCGGGCCCTACCATCTTCCCTCCTTGGGTAAAGTAAAATTTCAATATTACTGCAGCAGAATGTCTGGCTTGTGCTTTCACGTGCTCATAATGCGGGCTCCAGTTGGCAGTGGAGGCAAAAATAACCCCTAGATATTTAAATTGGTTTACCCGGGATATGCCCTCCCCTTTGATATTCCAGGAATGCGAAATTTTAGTCGACTTTAAATAGTTAATCTTCAGATTTTCTTTCAAGCAATACTCCCCGAAAAGCTCTAACTGTCTGCTGAGTCCAATTCGGGTATGCGATACCAACACGGTATCGTCCGCATAGAGCATAATAGATAAACGTCTCTGCCCCAGTAAGGGGACATGTGTGTCCTTGGTGCTCATATATCGGA
>QEPC01008869.1:4025376-4040421 GCA_003113815.1 Sphenodon punctatus
GTTACTTTTCCTTGGTCCCCTGTGGGGGTTCGTTTGACCACGCTTCCCGGGACCTTCCCCCGGCTAGCCCGGGAAGCGTGGATGCGGCTGACCCCATGTGGGTATTGAGCGTGATGAACATCAGACGTTCAGGGCCCTTTGGCCCCACGGGGGGGTTGAGCGTGGTTCAGTGTGGTTGAGCGTGATCTCGTAACGTCTGAAATCACCCAATGACTAGCTTCAATACCCTGACTAGCTTCATCACCCTTGCTGACTTGAATGATAGTCTGATGATTACATGTACCACTGCTAAATTATTGCACCAGAATAAAACCTGCCTGTTGGAGAAAACATCGGCCCATAAATGAACAGCTACTGCTGTGGGGAAAACCTCCTTAAAAGGTAAGATGCTTTGTTATCCCCCACTCCATCCAGTCAGCCAGTCGTGGTGTTGCACACGGATGCCTCTGGAAATAGAACCCAAAGCTTAGCCCTCCCACAGCATCAGACTGAACCTGGAGTTTAGCTTCCAAAAGGAGCTGTTGCCTCCCAAAAACTTCTCAAAGGCCATACAAGATATGGAACAACCCATTGGCATGGCCTTGTCAAAGTAAAATTCTCATTGAAATTCAATACCTAGCAGTTTGAAATTCATTGGGTGGACCAGAAGCAGGCAGAAAGCAGATTTTATATTACTCTTAGCCAAGAGGGCACTAGGCCTTCATGACCACATCATTTTAACCACTGAGTCGAATGAAGCATACTGGGCTGAGAATAACTCGTGTAATATGGCATCATTCACCAACCCTTCCTTGGAGAATGATGAGGTAAAATTCCCCTCGGGTCTTCTTTGGTACCACCCCCAGGGGAGAGATCCTGAGCATGAGCATTGGAAGTGAGTCAAAGGGGTCCATAATCCTGCCTTCCCATACCTCCTTATCGAGTTTGGCGCAAACTATATGCTGGCTGCCAATGACTGACTTCAGCTTGGGGGCCCCCCTGCAATATCTAATACCTTCCGTTGGAATTATAAAACATAATTTGAAGCCATTGGTTGTTAGGTAAGGGGGATACGTGAAAGGAAAAAGGGAGGAGTAGAAGGCTATCAGACACTCAACCTCCGAGTTCAGCACACTAATGGATGTGTAGTACTCCCTCAGGATCTTGTGTGACCCAAAAACACGTGTGTGGGAGAAGGTCAAATCATCACAGGGAAGGTAATCAGAAGTGCTGAGCTCAGGGCTCTCACACCCCCATCTGTATTTACCCCACCATCCACTGTGCAAACACTTCCACTGACACTCCGGGGGGTGGGGGGAATCAGGTGAAATGGTTAGTGAGAATCAGGGGGCAAGGACTCCAGGGAAAAGCGAGAAGGGGAGACGACAATGCACAATCTCACTAGGGAAGGAGGAGCAGGGAAGGGCCCGGATTCAGAGGGGAACAAGGAGGGCTACAGCAAGCACTCCACACAGTTGCACACACTAATAATCACTCCACAGTTACACACACTAACACTCACCCCTCACAAGTACTCTAAGGCTCTGTGAAACGTTCCAAGGTTACCAACATGACACACTGTCTCATTAAAGGTCAGTTTTTCACAGCAATGCTGATCACTGGCAGTGCTCCTGTCTGTTAGCTTCCTTTTTATGCCCTGGGAGCCATGTCCTGTATTGTGTGCAGGTGCGCCGAGCACCGCAATGCCATGCTGCTGGCCGAGCGCGGGGTGGGGCCTGCCACCCCTCCAAACCCGGAAGCTGGTGCAGCACTGCTGAACAGGGGCTGGCCAGGGTCTAGCCATGACTGGGGAGGGGTGCTGCTTATATCCCCACTCACGATGAATGAGCCATGGCGCTCGGTTTCTGTTCCAGCACATCCTCAGATTGTCAGGCCGGGTGCATGTCATGGTCTGCCCTCCTGCCAAGTGTCCCCTGAACCCATGCCCTACTCCACTCCTGCAGTCCTATCCGCTCATGTTCTCACCTCTTGATGGGCTGGCCACGCTCTTCATGCAACTTCTCTGTCCCCCAAGTAGGTTACTCAGTCCCCTCACTGCATGCTGTCCATACTGCGCTCTGATTACTCCATTCTAGTCAGAAGCCTGTTGATTCATTCCTCTTGGTCCATGCTGATCCCCTCTCAAGGGTGACATGGATTGGGGGGGGTCATCACTAAAATGACATGAAGACGCCTACCACCTCCCCTTGTGCCTAGGAAGGTCTACAGGGACACCCTGACTTTTCTGTACCATTCTTGTCTCCCATCAGGGGGGTCCAGTTCCCCACTAAGCAGGGCAGGTCTTTGGTGAAGTAACTCAGGGTCCCTCTCCTTCTGGGAAATGCACTGCTCATACCCATCCAAGCAATTCTGGAGGGACAGCAGGATGCCCTGATTGCTGGAAGCACTGGTCTGTAATGTATCCCACCATGAACTCTAATTCCCAAGTACAGATGCGACAAGCTGTCCACCTCTCCTGCCTTCTCCACACCCCACTCCAGCTGCTGTCAGGCTCCAGCTCCAGTGGGGGAGCAGCAGTAGCAGCAAGGTGAGGGAGGAGATCTCCAGAGCCAGAATTCCCTCTGTTACCTTCCTTTCTTTTTTTGGCTTTGTCCATTTCCTCCTTTTCCCCTATCACCTTGTTGTTGCCGCTCCCTCTCCTTCCACAGTTAGAGGATGCCTTGTGGCTGGGGTGGTAGAGGGTCTTCAGCCCAACCAGAGTTGAAATCCCAGAGTGGTCAGAAAGCAAGTGGGGAGAAGGGGTGGAAAAGCAACACAAACTACTGGGAGTTGGGTCTTGGAGGGGTGTCTCTATCATCAAAGGGATTACCAGCCTCACCTCCTCCCTGGTTGCACCTCGATGTCTGTATATCTTATCTGAGGTGGGCAAATGGTGGCTTTGGAGCTACATACAGCTCTTGCGCACCTGTATTGTGGCTCTCACCAAAAGTGGCTGCCTAGGATGGTGGAGTCCATGCAGCCCCCTCAGAAGTAAGAGAAGCCAAGCCATCATTTTGGCTTCTAGAGCCTCCTGGGTGCAGGGGGAGGAAGCCACAATAAGTGTAATGTGTTGTGGCTCTTGGCAATAAGAACATTTTGGTATGCAGCTCTTGCGCATGGGAATCTTGCCCACCTTTGGTATGGATCATCCACAGTAGTAGCTAATGCCTACAGAGTTTGACCATACTGTCTCCACCCATTTTTTCCTCACCGCCTTTCCCAATGCCTGCTAGTCATTCCCCATATGCCTACTGTCTGCCCTCCTCTGCAGACTGCTGCAACCAACCTGATTGTAACCAAGCCAAGCACACGCACCTGAGATTTCGCATCCGCCTGAATGTTTGTCTGTCTTCTCCCCTGTCTCTCCCACTGTCCCCTCTCCCTGTCTCCCCCTACTTGTCTTTTAGATTGTAAGCCACAGGCAGGGACCGCATCCATTTCTATGTTCTGTAAAGCGCCAGGCACAAGGCTGGCACTATATAAATGTTTATAATAATAATAATAATATAATTAATAATAATACTCTTCTCATTCCCTGCCAGCTGAGGGACCAAATGGCTGGAAGTGAGAGTGGAACTTATACCGCATTCACACCTGACATTCAGCGCTTTTTAAATGATGCACAGACAAAGACACGGCAACAGGGAGGAGCCCGATGCCAGCAGTAGCGCTGGTGCAAATGGAGTTCTGCCACATCGAAAGGGATTATGTCACGGCTTTGCTCACGCATGATGGGGCTGGATTTTGCACCCTGTCATGTGCGAGGCTGCTAGCCGTGGCAGATCTCCATTTGCACCGGCGCTACTGTCAGCATCGGGTTCCTCCCCACTGCCGCATCTTTGCCTGCACGTCATTTTAAAAGCACCAGGCATCAGGTGTGAATGTAGTATTCGCTTTCTTCTAAACAGTATAGAAAAAGCCAGAGCCTCAGCTGGAATAAAGCAGCGTAGCTCAGTTGAACTGAAGCCCAGAGACATCAAACTATCTTGAGTCAGTTTAACATTGTACTTAGAGAGAAGAGTACCCAAATCATTAAAAGGATGATTAAAGTTCCAGTGGGTCAAAAAATAATGAATCAATCAATGTTTGTAATGTATTGTGGCCAGAATGTAGTAAAGCTTTTTAAGCCAATACACTGAGGAATTCTGGATTAAATGTATTCTGTGCCTGTGCTTATAATCTTCTTTGGAGTCATTCCTCTTGTCTTGGTAGAGTTTTGAAAATTAGGTCTCTTCTTTTTAATACATTGTGATTCTTTTTGAGATAGTTGCCAGATATAAAAACAAATTACTGCATAAAGATGAGGCAAAACTGCTAAGAAATGCCTCAGGATTGTCAGGAACTAGGGCCAAGGCTGGCGTCATAGTTGAGAGGAAGCCAGAAGGCAAGTTATATTGGGATCCAGGAACTAGGAAGCCAGAGAGCTATGCTAAAAACTGGGGTGGGGTTGGCCGTGAGGATCCAGGCAGGGCTCAGAAGGTTAGGACTGAGGTAGTATCAGGGCAGGATCAAGTCAGAAGGTAAGCTGGACAAAGGCAGGCATGGTCGGGAGCAGAAAAGGTCCACGAGACAATGCAGGAACTGAAAGTACGTACACATTTTTTACCCTGTGTAAAAACACATTTGTTTTTACACAGGGTAAAAACAAATGTGACAGTGGACCAGTTTGGCCTGCTGTGGCATTGGGCATGGACCCCCCCTGCATATGTGTGCAGGCAGCACCAGATGTTTGACCTGGGGTTGTGTTGATGGCTAGCCCAGACGGTGATCCTGGAAGTCTACAGGATCACAGTCCAGGCAAGGATCTGCCCAATTGGGCCAAAGCCAGACATTGGGGCTGCACATTATTTCTGGGCCAGTCTGCTGGCCTGGCCTGGGTCTTCCATGACACGCAGTGACCATGACAGGTGGGGGGCACCGCGCTGGGCACAGCATGGAGGTGGGGAAGGACGACTGCACATTCCCCATTCTTCCTGCCTCTGGGCTGTGCAGCCACTGGCCCAACCGGGCGAATGTTTGTTTTGCACCCTGACCTCATCATGTCCACCCAGGCTGCCTGTCCTGGGTTAGCCTGGGACCTGGCAGACCGGTGTCACTTCTGTTTTCACCCAAAGTCTACCTGCATGGTAACTGTAGCATTGCTTAATCAACTTCCTGTTCCTATTGCCCCTTCATATGACCCCGTGCAACCAATGGGGATGCAAATCATGTAGCCTATTGCCATCTGGGAGCAGGTTGTAACAGCAGATTTAGATCTGTGTCCAGCTCCCTGATGGTGACAATCCGGTGAGGCCCTACAGGTACTGATGACAGGTGTAACGGAAATTGGCACTCAAAAGTAGAAAAAGGCTGGGGATTTGTGCTCTACTGCTAAACCAATGGGTGTCACCATTTTTAATTATACCTTTTTCAAAAGTAGCGAACTTCCCCCAGGGACTGTGCACTTCTCATAAGGACACTACGTAACAAGTGGCACAAGTCAGAGCATGCAAAGGCAAACTCAAGATCTGCTGGCTTTCCAGTGTATCACACAACGGCGCGTAAGGAGGGTATCAGAGAGGTTAAATGTATTATATTTAAATACATTATATATCAAAACAGCGAAACCAAAGATAATAAAATATGTAAGAGATGCGGGCTGTCTTTCTAGTTTTAAAATCAAGCCACAGATATGCAAGATCAAATGTTTAAAGGTCAATTTCCAAAGAGATATCAAAACTGTTGCACACTATATTGTATGTTATCTGCAGAACTCTAAACTCATCCCAGTCATAACAATCAGAGCCTCATTAAGTCATCATTTAGGCCAGTGGTTCTCAAACTGGAAGATGTCCCCCACCCCTTCCATTCCCAGAGAGGCATATGTCCTGGAGGGAAAGGAGAAGGGGTACAGTTGCAAGTCCCACCCCAGGCTTTTTTCTGAATGAAATAGAGGAAATTTAAAAATTGGTGGCAGATACCAATTGCAATTCACGTTCCATAAGTGGGCAAACAAGCACTACTTTACAAATCTTCCCAGCTCACTGGTGCTGAAATTGGGAATTTACAATGGCAGCAATAGCACAGGGGTACAGCAGACCAGAGGAAGGTGAGATAGTCCAAAAACGTTGAGAGCCACTGATTTAGGCTAAACACCCACAGGATCACCTTCCGAGATGTGCTGATTTGCCTTGCACATCAACACAGCTGCACCTTTCAGGATTTGGCCCAATGAGAAATTTGCCTGATTAGCAACCAACGAAAGACTCCAGGCATTGAGACACATTTTTAGAGGTCAACTTCCAGACTCCTGGACCCCTACCTGTTGCAATTGTGGGGATGCACGAACTGGAGAGATAATAATTTATGCCAGGCTTTTTTCCTTGCATGACTTTAGTTTTGATATCACATCATGATTCTAAGCTTGGTGTACTATAAATTTTCTCCAAATGTGTAGTAATTCCTTGGTGCAGTCCAAAGTTATGATTCATTTATACTGGAGTGACAGCATAATACCTAGGTGTAAAAATCCATTAAAACTGTTCAATGTCTTCTGTTTATTTTTAGAACCAATTGAGACTTAACTGATGGTGAAAAATATACAGTCAAGTGTGTTTACTTCACCTTTACAAAGAATCCGTTATAGTCCCAATTAATTTGTTATTCCTGTCACAACAGGTACTGGATACTTCAAAACTGTCATTACCGATTCTACCTTTTTTATATAAGAGGGCTTCTGCTTATTTTTAACCCATTAGTAGGTACTACTTTATTGTTTTGTAAAATGCGGGATTGCACAGTTTCCCATTTTAATTAAAATAGATGTGATGAATAAATACATCTCCTAAGCAACAGAAACAGACTGTTTTTGAATTTCTCTTTCTTCTTGACACAATCAGGTGCTGTTTTCTGTGCTGAGTTTAATGCCTGTCCACAGGAGTATACATCTTGTGCATTGATATGATGGGCCAGATGGAAGACATTTAAATTAAAAATGTACTACATGAGGCACTCATAAGCACTGAAGTAGTTCTCAACTGTTTTTTCAGTGTTAATAATTAACAATACATTTCCTTGTAGAAAACTCAGAATAGGTTTTTGGAGGAAAAATAGGCTGTAAATCTTAAAACCAACCATGTACTTAGGAGGTTTATGTAATCAGCAAAAATAAAAGCAGTGCTGCAAGCAAATTGCAAACATAACTGCTAAGATGAGTGAGTGTGTGTGTATGAGAGAAGGAGAGTGGAGCAATAGTATGCAGTTTCCATACTCTTTCCGACACTATAGTGATTTGCAGGGAATTTAGAGGAAGGAAACAAAGCTGATTTAAGGGGTTAGAGGGCTGGATATATGAAGGAAAATTTAAAATATTCTCAACATGTATAGCTTGACAATAGCTTGACTAATCAGTTTGAGGGGTAAGTTAGCCCCTTTCAGTGGGTTCAGGGGCAAATCCTGCCCTTACTGGCAGAGTGATGGGAGCAGAGAGAGAGATTTTCTCCTGTAGGGATTCTGCTGTCCAGGATTGGTTTCCATGGGGATGACAGGAGCATAACACTATGGGGTACATTTTAGTACTCCTTTCAGCAGCAACTGCGTAAACATGTATCAACCGCCAGCTATTACTAATTATTGACTGAAATGATAGACAGCCAGGGGGTGGAAGATGCACCCTATAATATGTTCAGACCCTGCTTTCTAGATAATGTGGCGACTAAAGTCCTTTTCACACGGACACTCTAGCACTGATAAAATGGCTGTTACATTTTATTAGACATGTTGCAGGGCACCCATAGAACACACCTGCAGCCCTGTAACATGTATGATAAAATGTAACACCCATTTTATCAGTGTTAGAGTGTCTGTGTGAAAAGGGCCTAAGTTGCCACATTAGCTGCGATCAACATCTAGCATTTTCCTATTTGCTATGGTGAGGGTAACATGCCCTGCTTATTACGCTCCCTGAATCCAGAAACCCATGTAGTTTTTTGGAGGGCGGGGGAGATCCAAATTCTGTGACCACAAAACCCAAATTTTGCTATCTGAAAATCCAGATTTTGTAAACAGAATCAATTATACACATTAAGCATATTTTACATGTTATGCTCATTTTTAAAGCAAATTGGGTTTTCAGTGTGCCATTCCATCAATGGGTATTTTCAGACGTTACGAGATCACAGTGAACCACGGTGAATACCCACCTGTGGTCACTGTGGCGCGAACGTCTGTTTGGCGGCCGCCAGATGTTCGCCACGGTCAATACCCACATGGGGTCAATTTGAACCACGCTTCCCGGGCTAGCCGGGGGAATGTCCTGGGAAGCGTGGTCAAAAAGATCCCCAGCGGGGACCAAAAAAAAGTAACATCTGGCCGGTTGCCACGGCCCGGGATCCCCGGTGGGATCCCGGGCCACGGCACATCCAGCCCGACGCGGTGGCCGCAGTGGCCCTGCCACCCACCCGTCTTCCTGGAAGGCGGGCGGTGGGGTGCGTGGAGGGGGCGGGACCGTGTGGCCGCACGTTGCGCTGCATGGCCCTGCCCCCTCCCAGATTCCCCACTGGGATTCCCCTGGCACGTCTGATATGGCGTGACGGGGTGACCCCGGCGGGGAATGAAAGGGTTGTTTTCGGTACGGGGCCAAGCGGCTCCGTAACGTCTGAAAACACCCAATTTTGGACTTCGTCAAACACAAAAGACCACACTGACCTCTGAGGGGGGAAGGGAGAGGGAGGAAGCTTCTATTCCATAGGGGGGTATTTTCAGACGTTACGAGATCACAGTGAACAACGGTGAATACCCACCTGTGGTCAATGTGTCTCGAATGTCTGTTTGGCGGCCACCAGATGTTCACCACAGTCAATCTGCACAAGGGGTCAATTTGAACCACGCTTCCCGGGCTAGCCGGGGGAATGTCCTTGGAAGCGTGGTCAAACGGACCCCCAGCAGGGACCAAAAAAAAGTAACGTCTGGCCGCTCGCCACGGCCCGGGATCACCGGTGGGATCCCGGGCCATGGCGCATTCGGCCGGCCGTGGCGGCCGCATTGGCCCCGCCGCCCGTCCATCTCCTCGGAGGGCGGGCGGTGGGGTGCATGGAGGGGGCGGGGTCATGCGGCCACGCGCTGTGCCGCGCGGCCCCGCCCCCTCCTGGATTCCCCTCCAGGATCCCCCCGGCACGTCTGATATGACGTGACGGGGTGAGCCCGGCGGGGAACGAATGGGTTGATTTCGGTACGGGGCCAATGGGCCCCGTAACGTCTGAAATCACCCGGGGTCATGGGCTGTTTTTCTTTTGTACTTGTATTAGGGAGTCTCGTGGTCCCACAATATATGCCAGAAGTTTTCAGTGCTGCCATCCCATTGGCTAGTTCTTAATGCTAGCATGCCAATGGCTAGCTCACAGTACTCCCCATTCAAGTAGTACTTCTTTGGGTATTTTCAGACGTTATGAGATCACAGTCAACCACACTGAAACACGGACAATCCCACGGCGGGGCCAAAGCGCCCCGAATGTCTGTTCAGCGGCCGCCAGATGTTCACCACAGTCAATACCCACCAGGAGTCAAAAACCACCAGACTTCTGGAGCTCCAGCCAGGACCATCGCTGAAAGCGTGGTCAAAGCGATTCCCACCAGGAAACAAAAAGTAATGTCTGAACAGCAACCACCAGCTGGAATCAAACAAAATGATTCCCAGCTGGGGACAAAGCACACAACGTCGCTGCCAGGCAACCAGCAACAACACAGGTCACAGAGGGAGATTTAAAGGGCACACAGCAGCAGGGAAACATGGCGGGATGGAGCAAGGCAGAAGGGAGAGGAGAGTGGCGGGTGAGACAGCAAGGGAGGAGGTGGAGGAGGTGCAGGCAGAGGAGGAGGTGGTCGTGCTGCATATGGAGAAGGTGGAGGGACAGCAGCAGCAGCAGCAGCTGCAGCAGCTGGGACGGGCCACCCTGGAGACAACGACCGGACCGGGGGAGGAGGTACCCTGGAAACAGGTAAGTGGGCCAAAGGGGAGGGGAACCGGTGGCACAGGGGTACTCGGGGGGGAGGGCCGGCTGGCAGAAGGAGGGGTGGGGGGGCATGGGACAGGGGCAGAATAGCAACCAATTCCCCCCCCCATGTCCTGCAGACATGGAAATGGGCTCGGGAGCCCAAGCCTCCGGAGGAGATGGGCGCAGCCCAGAAGGAGGAGGAGGAACCAGAGGGACTACGGGGGAGATGGTCCTACCACAGAGGGGGGAAATGGGGGCTCCTGGAGACCCAGGACTTCATCTGCATCTGGGGGACCCTGGAGCATCAACTGGAGCTCGCGCTCAATCAGAGCAACAAACACGTGTTCCGGGAGATCGTGTGGGAATTGGAGGTGGCAGGGCATCACAGGACCATGGCACAGTGCTGGTTGAAGGCCAGGGAACTCAAGAGGGGGTACAAGGCCATTCAGGACAACAACCAGCGGTCCAGGCATGGAGCCCGGACCGCCTCCTACTATGATGCCCTGGACCACATATTCCACATGAAGGGCTCGATAGTGGCCCCATGCCTTGTGGGGAACACCATGATCCAGGGCAGGGAGTGGACTGAGGTACCCCCTTCCCTCACCGCCCCCAAGAAGGCACCGGCTCCAGGGCCCCCGACCCCCAGGAGGAACACCCAGGGACCTCGGGGACCAGCAACCCCTCCCCAGCACCAGCCCAGAGAGCCCCCAACCCCTGGCAGGACAGGACGACTCTGAGGCTGACACACTGGTCACCCTCAGCCAGTGGACACAGGGGGACCCTAGCTACATGGAGGGGCTGGCCTCAGAGGGATCGGAGACAGACATCGAGGGTAAGCGAGCAGGTGGGAGGCGAGATGGACCAGGGGCGAGGGGGGGAGGAGGGAAAGGGAGGCCCAGCCAGGGGGCAGGCCCCATCCACTCCAGACACACCAGACCCCTGAACGGGGGCCCGGTGGGCTGCCCAGGCACACCTAAAGCCCTCCTCCACCCCCTCCACACCTATCCCCATGGCACGGCATGGCCCAGCACCAGAGACAGGAGGGGAAGGAGGCCAGTGGGGAACAGGCCCAGCAGCAACCAGAGGGCCCAGGTGAGGCACACAGGCAAGGAGGGGGGCCCCAGAGAGGCCAGGAGAGGGACCCAGTTCACACAGGGCAGGGGTGGGGGGGGGCCAGGGTGCTGGGGAAAGCTGGGGGGGCCAGCCTCCAGCCCAGGGGGGGCTCACAACCACCGTCTGTGTACTCTACAGGGCAGCCCGAGGGGCCCCAGCAACCCAGGGCCATGTCCCCAGCACAATGGATGAGGGAGCACCGGGCATGGCTACAGCACTGGAGGGAGGACCAGGTGGAGGACATAGTCTGCTTCACCACAGAACAGGGGGAGTGGATGATAGCGGGCATGGATCGAATGGAGGTGGCCACAGAGCGATCCCTGCAACAGACAGAGACAAGGGACCAGAGGCTCCAGGCGTAGGTGTGCCTGGAATGGAGGTGGAAGCGCTGGGAGCACAGCAGGCAGGTAGAGGCGTTTGGGCAGCTGGAACAGGCCATCGAGGGGATGGTGTGGGAGCATTCCGCTAAAATGTATAGGTCCCACGACATTGGGACCTCGCTGCTCCTGCACGCTGGCACCATGAGTGCCTATGTGATGGCAGCCACCCCACTGGGCACCCTGCCTGCCCAGGCCCCAATTCTGGGCCCCTCGGCACCCCCACCACCTCCCCAACTTCCCCAGCCACTGCCACACCAGCTGGGGCCACGCATCCACTTCCCGGTCCTGGTAGGCCTCCAGAGGGAGCAGCCACCAAGGGGGGGCCCTCCGGCCCCAGGTCATCCCTCCCTCCCACCACCGCCTGCTACTCAGGACACCGAAGCACAGAACCTGTGAGGTGGTGTGTGGTGGTGGTGGTGGTGTGGGGGGCACATGTATGTGGGTGAGGGAATAAATGTCTGGGCATCACAACTGCCTCCCTCAGTCTGTTAACAGGCCCGGGGGTGGGGACAGACCAATGGCCATAGAGGGGCTCACCCAGGGAGCTGGTGGGGGCCCCAGGAAGGTAGGGTCGTGGTTGAGCATCCTCCTGGATCAGCCTCCTGGCTGATATGCCTGGCCAGGGTGGCATGAATGCACTTGGTGTGCTAGTACTCCCTCAGGTTGTCTGCGTTCATGTACAGAGGCACGGGTCCAGGTGGGTGACAGGGCTTGGGGTATTCAAGGGCTGCCCCCTCAGTCTTGCACATGTTGTGCAGCACACAGCAGACACCTATCACCAGGGCCGTGTAGTCCAGCCAGCCAGCGAGGCTCCTCCAGCGCTTCTTGAGGGTCCCAAAGACCATTGATGCCCTGGACCGTTGGCCATGAAGATGTCTATGAACCACCCCCAGTGGTCCACGACAGCCTTCAGCTGCAGGGAGTGGTAACCATGTCTGTTAATATACTCCACAGCCTCTCCAATGGAGGATCTCTATGTGGGTGCCGTCCACGGCACCCATGAAGTTGGGGAACCCTCCAGCTGCGAAGCTGGCCTCCTGGTCCACCAGCTGGATCACTCGGTCCAGGAGAACACCCTCCACAGCCTCACAGACATCCTGGAGGATACAGGCAACGGTGCTCACCCCGACACTGAAGTGCTGCAAGACGGACCGGCAGGAGTTGGGCGTTGCAAGAGCCCAGACTCTGATGGCCACCCGCTGGACCATGGGGATGGGGGTCCTCATGGGGGTGTGCTTTTTCTCCAGCCAGGGTGTGAGCAGCTCCGCAAGCCGCAGTAGGATGAGCCTGTCCATCCTAAAGTGCACCCTCCAGGCAGCCTCGTCCCACTGATCCTGCACCCAGGACCACCACCCCTGAGCCCGCTCCGTGACCCACACCCGCCAAGCAATGGGCATTGTGAGCTGAGCAGTGTGCCCCATGGTCTCCCTTCACCACTGCAGGCACCTGGCCACCGCACGGAGCACAGTGGCGGCCGTGGATCAGGGCCTGCCAGTCCGCCCTGGACACCTGCTGTGCCCTGAGCCAAGCCAGGGAGCGCCTGCAGATGTGGTGGGCTCTCTGGGCCCTAGCAGCGCTCCAGGCCATGCCAATCAGCAGCCGGGCGACCAGGTGCACCTGCAGTCAGGAGGCGCAGCTGATCGGTGCGCAAGTGGTACCACTCGGCACAGAGCGCTAGGTGCATCCCACAAGTGCCCAACCAGACTCGCTCCATGGTGCCGGCTGGTCAGGGAGGTGTGCAGCCAGCCCCATTATAGCCTGGCCCACGTGTAGGCCCGCCCCCGGGTCGCAACCTGTCAACCATGCGGGGGCACCCATGTGGGCCTGGGGTGCCCCCCGGGCTGGCCCAGGTGGCTCCAGGTGGGCAGGAGGGCCAGGGAGGTGGGGGCAGCCCATTGGACGCACTTGCTGTCCCTGCCTGGGGCCTTGCGCATGGCCCAGCATGCGCCCAGGCATGCTGGTGGCAGCTGCTTTCCTGCTGTCATCATCACCTCCCACCTCTCTGTGTTGGCAATATTGTGTCCTTGCCGGCCTGATAAGTGTGTCAGCTGTCCTGTCTGTGTGCTCGGTTCCTGCAGCTGTGCTGGGTCCGCACTCCATGCCTTGCTTGTTTGCCATGCCTTGTTGTGGCCTGTGGCCTTATCGCTTGGCCTTGGGGCTCCCCTGCATCCCCTCCCACCCCTCTGGGGAATGTGGGTCCCCCTTTCCATGGTGTCAGTCCCCCAGACTTGCTGGACCATGTCTGGCTGTGCTTCCACCAGGCTCCCGGCGCTTGGTCACCTTCCGTGGCCCCCCACTGCTCACTTCTGCATGTCTGAGCCCACCGTGGCAGAGCTGGTGGTGCTGTCAGGTGTGTGGTCCCATTCTGATCTGCAGTTGGGGCTGTCCATGCAGGATCCGTTGGAGGTGTACTACCTGATCACCCACCACATGTCCATGCTGGGGTACCACCGTGGCATGGTACCCCAGCATGGGGCATGCTTCATTCCCCTGTGCCTTCTGGGGCCCTGTTGCTGGCCCTGCTGTGAGCTCCCGCCTCCGCCCTGCTTCTGTGGCCCACTGCCGGCTCCCTCCTTGATGTCCCACCCATGCTGCTGTGCTGCCTGTTTCCCAGGGTTCTGCTGCCCCTGCCTGTGGCTCCGGGGCCCCGCCAGGGGCCTCCCCTCTCTGCCTCTGCAACCATTGTTCCCCTCCATGTCTGCCTTCTCCAGTGTCCATGTCCAGCTCTCCGAAGCACCCCCCAGCTCCCCTGGGTGCTGCTGACCTTCCTCATTTGCCTGCAATCCCTCATGTGCCCCAGACCCCCCCCCCTTGGGTGCCTGTGTGACCTCGGGGTGCTGGGGCCCCCGGACTGCACCTCCCGGGGTGTGTGTGTTTGTGCCTTTGGACCGGCTGCAAGGATCCAGCTCCCCTGCCTCCTCTCCATCGCACCCTTGCCGGTGCTTGGGGTCTGTGTGTGCCTCCTGGACCATGCCCGGGCCACTGCCTGTTCTGTGTGGCCTCCCCCTGTGCCTGTATCCTGACTTTTCAGGTTCCCCCCATTCCGGGACTGACTGTGTAGCTGTGAGGGTGTCCGTGTGGGCTGTGCTGTTGTTGGGGGTCTGACTGCTGTTCCCCATGCCTGGTCCTGTCCCTGGCCCGTTCCCCCCCTGTCTTCCCTGTCCCACTGCCCCCCTTCCCCCCCTGTGCCCATTGTGCCATGTGTGTTGTCTGCCCAGCTGTGACCCCCTTCCCTTCCTTTCCTGTCTTGGTGTGTGTGCGCCCGGGCGTGTGTTTGTGCTGTGTGTTCCATTGTGCCCTCATTGTCTCTGAGCCTGTTGTGTGTGGTACCCCGGTGGATCCTTTCCCTCTTCCCCCTCCCTTCCCAGTTCCCTTGTGTGGGCGTTCCCTTTTGGCGCTTTCGGCTTTGTTTGCCCTCAGCCAGCCATGTCTGTGTCCCGCCCCTCTCCGGTGCCTTCTGGGTGTTTTGACCACAGCCAGGAATTGGCGTCACATCTGTTGTGCTGCCCTTGGCCATGATCTGGTGGCCCGATTCCCTGCCGTGGTCCCGGTCCCGTCACATCTGTTCAGAGCTCTCCTTGACCATGGGGGGGGGGGGG
>QEPC01008869.1:4043000-4053223 GCA_003113815.1 Sphenodon punctatus
GGGGGGGGGTTGTTCGGTTCACCACCACTGGGGATCCACTGTGGTGAATCCAGACCGCGTAACAACTGAAAACACCCTGTGTTGCCATGAGCAGTTTCTGTAACAATTTGGGAAATAGTAAAATTCAGCAATAATGTCTGTGATTGCAATAATTCAGAATTCATGGGGCTCTGGATGTAGCTTGCATACATACACATGGTAGTAAAGTGCAAAGCAGGGTGGAAACCAATGATGTAGAGACAAAAACATGTTTATAGTGATTGAGACTATGGGTGCTTTCAGACAGACAGCTGCCCTGGTGCTCGTTGTGCCAGCCCGCCTCACCCTTGGGCTGGCCAGTTAATTGAAAAGTGCCCTGCTAGATGTGACACAGCCCCATTTCCAGTGCACCAGAGCATCCCAGAACACCGTCAATGGAGTGGGTCGGCCAAACCTGGGGCACTGGTCTGAAGCGGAGCTGCTGTCCTGGTGGACCCACATTGCAGCTCCGCTTTCAACTGGCCATTGCCCTGGGCAGCACCACAGAATTGCTGACGCCAGCCTAGAGCATTGAGTGATCCACAACTCTGTGGTGTGGGGGGGGGGGCATGGGGGCAGACCGACAGGCTGGAAAAACCACTTTGCCCATCTTAAACGGATCCAGGCTGGGCTGCAAACGGGTGGATGCAGGGGTTCCTACTCTCCTGGAGCAGCTCCAGGGGCAGGCAGCCTCCACGTCCATCTGTTTACACCCAATAAGGAGGAGTAATGGGATGAAGATGAGAGAATGTCAGTAAATCTTCCTCAGACTTATTTAAAACCAGACTGGCCAAAGCACTGGAGAATATAGTGTAGGTAATTACTCCATCATGTTAAAATAGGTAATTGCTCTTTAAAGCTTGTTTACAGAAGTGTTGCTGAGGAAAGGATTTGATGTTCCCTCCTGCTGACCCAGTAGCAGGGGAAGTTATTCACGTTTGAGACAAACTAGCTCATTTGATGTGAAATGAGGCATTACACTTTTTATCCATTACAAGATTTTTATTACAATTTGAATTATTATGCACTATAGCTATAACTATGTAAAATTAAGCCCAAATAACTTAATGGAATCCAGAAATTAGAGATGGGGAAGACTTATTGGGTCACCATTGCCAGTTTCCTGACATTTAGTCAGTTTCATCCCACTAATTTTACCTATATCTCAGTAGGGTCACTCCAACCATTTGCAATTTTACACACAACCAAATTTGTTTTAACATCTTTCTTAAAAAACAAACTAAAAAATACAAAAACACCCAAATCTATATTAAACTAAAATTACTTGGTTCAGAGTTAAACACTCAAAAGTTAGAACATGCCTCTATAAGGTTATCCATGCAGACATATTACTGAAATCTATAGTAGGGATGGGCGAACGTGGTTCGGTAGTTCGGAGTTCGGCCCAAACTCGTCCTGTTTGGAAGACCGAACTTGAACCCGAACCCGAACATACCGATCATACCGAACAAACTGAACGGCAAAATGGCCAAACAGTTTGGTCAGTTCGGATCGCATTCGGGTGAGTTCGGGTGGCAAAAAAAGGTTCACTGGAAGGTCAAACATGACAGGGAGGTGTCAGTCACTGAGGAGCAGACTTCCAGGCACCAGGGGTGGAGAGGCTTGCAAGAAACGAAACTAATTATCTGCCTCCCCCCTTCCCAACACCTTCTGAGCTAGTCACTGTTCCTGAACAGCAGGCGTTGAGTAGGATTTTTAGATTGCTTTAAGTTTCATTTCAGTTTTGTACTGAAATGAAACTTAAACCATAAACTGAAACCTTGTGTTATGCACTGTACAGACTCATTGAGTATGTAATGTATGTATTTCACTACAGACTCCTCTTCTGTTTGTGATTCCCCCCCATCCCATATATATGGGATGTATATATATCCATATATATCCATATATATATCCATATATATGGATATATGGATGTATATATATCCATATATATCCATATCCATATATATATATATTTATATATGGATATGGGATGGGGGGGATAGATAGATAGATAGATAGATAGATAGATAGATAGATAGATAGATAGATAGATAGATAGATAGTAGAGAGTTGTAGGAGTTAGCTTAGTGATAGAGATAGCATTAGTGATTTAGTTTTAGTGTTTGTAGGAGTAGGTCTGTGTACTTATTAGATAATCCATTTAGTTCATAGCATTTAGAATAGTTAATAGCAGTTAGATTTAGTGTAGATAGATATATATAATATTAGATTAAAAAAATAATAATAAAAAAACCCCATACAAAAACAAAAAACCAAATAAAAAACAAAAGAAAACCATATGAAACCCAATAAAAAACCAAAACACCGTATAAAAACAAAAAAAAAACCATAACAACATTTCCCGAACGGCCGAACCGAACAGCCAAACGGCCTAACCGAACAGCCTGTTTGGACAACCGAACCAAATGGATGAACCCAAACCCGGCAAACTAGCCGAACAAATGAACCGAACGGACGAACCGAACGCAGCCGAACCGAACGAACGAACCGAACGCAGCCAAACTGAACGGACGAACCCGAACCGCGATCTGTTCACCCATCCCTAATCTATAGGAGCTGGGGCTTCATTTGGAAGAAGTGTCTTTAAATGTTATTTTAGGTCCACCTATTCATAGTTCACATGAACAATTGTAACCACTCTTGGTGATAGTACAGTTGTAATCACTATTGACGATATACACCCTAGTGGAGTCCTTTGCTCCGTGGGTTGATGTGGGTGGAGATGGGTGTTGGCCGGGAGCAAACACTCACCAACACCCACCGAAACTGGTGTTTACACAGACGCCCCCACCCATCTCTACCCAGGGAAATGCTCCCCACTCACCAGTCAACACCCATCTCCCCCCAGAGGAACTGGGTGGAGGCATCATGTGTGCACAGGGCCCATGGTGATTGGCTGCAGTGGTGCCCTGCAACAGGCATAAAAAAATGTAACACCCATTTTATGGGTGTTAGAGAATCTGTGTAAAAAGGGCCTTGAACTGAGAGTTGGCTATTCACCAATGAAGCTACAGGTGTTAACAAGCCTCTGTATCTGGGTCCTATGGTCTGGGAACAGCATAGGTTGCTGCATCCAGGGATGCATTTGCTACAAAAGCTGCTGCCATAGACATCTTGCTAAAGGTGTCTTTCCCCCTCAGGCTGCAGTTTCATATTGTAGGCTCTTTCACCCAGGACAACCAGGCTCAAATGAAGCAGAAGATGTACTGTCCATGGATGCTTTAAAAGCTCAAGCAGCAGTCTAAAAGTTCCTTCATAGAAAAACATCCGCCCTTCTCTCATTCTCTGGTCCCAAGGATACATTTCTTCTTCTGCTGGTACCAGCATATCTTTGATTTTACAGCTGAAACTGTTGCAGCAGCAGCAAACTTTGACCAAAACGAAGGTTATGCTTTTCTCCCCTAGGAGGAAGATCTATAAATGGTTTATAGGGCCACATGAGCTTGAACAGGTCACCTCCTATAGATATTTAGGGTTGGTCTTTCAGGCTAACGAGTCATGGATATTGCACACTACGGTGGCTATTAGGCAGGCCAAACTGACGGGGAGATCAATTTGTAACTTTTTCAGAGCCAGAAGGGGGTATCTGGTTCCCCTGACTATTAAGGTGTTTAAGGCTAAATGTTTGGGGCAACTCCTTTTTGGAGCTCAGTTCTGTATGGCTGGGAGGTTTACATTCTTTGAAAGGGTTCAGACTATGTTTTTGAGGTCTCTCCTTGCCCTGTCTAAACATGCCCCTAGTGTGGTTGTCCACAGGGAATGTGGGTTGACCCCTATTGAGACTCAGGTGTGGTGTATAGCCATTGGTTACTGGCTGAAGCTTCATTTCTGTCTCACTGCCCCCCTGGCTACTCTGGTCCTCGGTGAGGACAATATATGGGTAACCCAGGTGAGGATTAAGCTATGTTCTATGGGTCTCCCACTCAACAATTTATATTCCCTGAGTTATAAGGGCACGAGGAACCTCTTCAATCACCGCCTGACCGATATTACCCTACAAGAGGAAACAGCTACCCTCAGAGGCATGAAGTCACTAACTCTAGTTATAGAAGGATATGAGCATTTCCTGCCTCCGGCCTTGTATTTACAGCATCAGTTGAGCCCCTGTGTGCGCAGATGCTTCACAATGGCAAAGATGAATGTCTTTCCCTCAGGAGCGACGGAGGGATGCTTCCGGGGGACGCAATTGTCTCCTTGTTTTTGCGACTTCCCTTTGCGGGTGGTAGATACTATGGTACATATTCTACTTCACTGTGAACTGTATGCCAGTTTTCACGCCAAATGGGTTTCCCCTCATTTGAACCTCTGTCCACATAGATCTGACCAGCAGGCATTGGTGATGCTGCTTGCAGGCCGTGATGAAAATATTACTAAGAGTGTGGCTTATTTCCTTATCAAGGTTTTAGCATTTAAAAAGACTAGGAAGCTTTCTGTTTTTGTTGAGGAGGGGAGGGTGGTTTCATGATAGCATGATCTCTGATCTCTATGGCAGTTTCTTCTTTTATTATGTTTGGATTTCTATTTTTGATTATATTTTTGTTTGAAGTATGTTCTTTTTATTTTTGTTTTTTTCAGTGTGATGGCTTTTGTCTATACACTTAAATAAATATTATTATAGCAAACTTTGACAAAGTAAATAAGCTGCCTTTGTCCTTTGGGAAAGAGTACAGCTTTAGTGAGACTTTGCTGTGTCTCTGTACTAGAGGGGGTTCCCCCCATTCTGTCCCGCCCTTGAAGAAAGAACACAATGGGAGACGCTTCTTGGACTTGGTAGGAAGGTATTCTATTTCACTTTAGAAGTAGGGGTGTGAAGCACTTACCTCATTCATTTTTGTTTTCTGGGTTAAAAACCCATCAATTTTTGAGCTTTTATTAAAACCTCTTTCATTTTCATTGTGTTTTTCATTTTAAAAATAATAAAAAAATAAATAATAAAAAAACAAATTTAAAAATCGCTGTGCATGTGCAAATGGCCGTCAGGTCCATTTTACGCAAGCGTACCATTTTCCAAAATGACAGCAGCAGCATCACTGCCATTTGGGAAAAAGGAAGCCGTTCTGCACATCTGTGGTAGCCATTTTGCACATACACAGACCAGCTGCCCTTTTCCAAAATGGTGGCAACACTTCCAGCGCCATTTTGGAAAGGGGCCATGTGCAGAACAGCCCCGTCAGCCATTTTGCACATGTAACAAGGAACTTACAGCTAGCTCCCGGCCCTTTAAGAAAGAGCACCAACAGTTGGGTGTAGGTGTGATTGCTAGACATAGGACCATGCTAGAGCCAGTACAACAGTGCAGACGCTAGCTTGAATAGAAGATCATAGTATTGGCCAATCAAATAGTTCAGCCCCTAGGAGTCTTGAGGTTTTATAAGGAGAGCTCTCAGTTTAGTCAGGGAGGTCAACAAGGAAGGAACTCTGTGGAGAGCTCCTCACTTCTCCCAGTCACAGACAGGGGACTCTCACCTCAGATACAGGAGAGACAGCTCTTCCACATCAGAGAGCTATAGAAGGATGTCAGAACCCCACAGGAGGAACCAGACAGTGTGGGACTACAAAGTGGGATTGTTATGATTACTGGTCCAGAGGGGCTTGAGGACTTTATTAAGAGGTCAGACAGTGGGGAATCATGACCCCACTAGGATGAGAAATGGCTGTATTATAGGAGTTTGTAAATTGGAAGCAGAACTGGTTTTTGTCTAGGTTTTGTGACTGGCTTCTCTCGACACAGAAAAGTGTGTTTAAACGTACAGGCAGAGCATCTGGATGCATTCTCCCACAAGCCACGGAGTACCCACTCTCAACCACTCATGAAGCAATGCTGAGAATCTGGAGTGAGCCATGCAGGAGAAGCCAAATGTTCGGTAGTTGTCTCCATGGTTGCAGTTGCCATGCTAGGAGCTGTCTATTTGATTCAGTCCCCATGCACTCCACATGTGTGGGTGCGCCATGGCAGAGTCACTCAGTGTCCACAGGACCCCCGCACCCTCCAATCAACTTGCTCATCTGAAAACAACTAATGTTACTTGTCCTGTTCAGTTTAGAGTTTAAATCAACCCCCATCTGTGCGGATGGATCAGGGGTCGCTCTCCAAAGTGAACATTCCTTGGACATACAGAGAAAGCAGTGCTAACAAAAGGAAAGGAAATAGCTTGCAGCTCTATTCCTGCTGGTGCATCTTTTTAATGAACTATATTTGTTTATTTATTGTTTTCTAACCTTTAATATTCTTTATTCCCTTCAGTTTTTCTAAAAAAAATAAAAAATATTTCTGACTTATTCCATAGCATGAAGCCTACTTCAGCTTCCCCTGTAAAAGCTCACAAATAAGCTACAAGGTTTTTTGTGTGTGCAGTTATGGTCCATCATTATTAAATGTCTCTTGTTGGACGGAAAAGGTGCTTCATCACAAACAGCCATTCATCAGCACTTGCCAAGCCAGCTCACATCTGACCTCTGCAGCAATAATGCCGCATCAAGTAGGCCAACTACCCAGTTTAGCAACAGAGCAGGGAGCACAAGCTGGCTTCAAGATTAAGTGCACTGTTTCAGGTTTCCATTCCCTGGAGCTATGCGGGCTGATGTTGTATTGATTGCAAAAGTTTACCAGTAAGTATCACAAACAACAATAGCCAGGTCAACGATCGGTGATGCCTGAATATGAATTCCCTTGTGGTGCCTGTGCACTCTGGGCTAAGGCACTGCTATCATGATGTCTGAGTGCAGGTTGAATAAAGTTTACAAGGAAAGAGAGAGAGTGAGAGCCTGCAGTTTGAAATGACATTTAGGCAAGTTACATGTGGGAACAGAATGAGAGACAATGATGTAATTATATATTCCCCAGTTTCCTACTGCAACAGAAACCTGTAATCCCTGAATGTTTATATGTTTTCCAGACCTTATGTTCACTACACGTAATATTTTCAGGCACTAAGGAACATATGAATGATTTGAATAGAGGTGCACACCACTTACCTTTTTTGTTTTTGTTTTATGGGGTAAAAACCCATCCGTTTTGGGAGGTTTAATAAAAAAACCAAACCCATTCATTTTCATTTTATTTTTCATTGATTTTCATATTTTTTTAAAAAAAGAAAAAAGTGGGGGGAAATCATTGTGCATGAACAAAATGGTCAACAGGTCCATTCTGTGCAGGCATGACCCTTTTCCAAAATGGTGCTGGTAGCATCAGTGCCATTTTGGAAAAGGGCAGCTGGCTTGTGCATGTGCAGACTGACCGGATGCCTGTAGTTGGCTTGAGCCACAGTGGGTCTTTGGTCCTTTAAGTTAATTAGCGCCAGCATGGTGGAGGTACAAGCAGAGCTACAGATGCTGCACCAGAATCAGGAGAGCACGTAATGGAGACTACTGTGTCTGGGCACTGCTGTAGCCAGGCCAGGACTGGAGGAAGCTCAGTGCTCAAAAGGTTGCTGTGGAGGAAGGAAGCAGAGAGGAAGGCTCAGAGCCAAGGCCAGAAGTAGGTGCCTGGCCCAGAGAGAACCAGATACCTTGTGAGTACAAGCCAAAGGGGGTTGACTGTCTTGGGACATTGTATGCATAGAGACTGGGCTAAGAAATTACTATGTAATTGTAAAGACTGAGACTGTCTAGAGGGACATTCTAGACTGCCTAGAGAGACTGTCTAGAGGGACTGTCTAGAAGGAATAAAGAAACAAAGGGTGGGGAGCTAATTCCCATATCGAGAGTGTGATTTATTGGGCCCCAATCCTGCATGACTTATACCTGGTGCGTGCCACCCCGTTATAACTGGTGGAGAATGCAGGCATCCCCAATGTTGGCCATCAAGTCAACACTGTAAAGGGGGATTGACCTGAAGCAGGGAGGCTGCATGAGTCTCTGAGAAGGAGGATTGTGCCCAGACAGTGGGAGATTTATTTATTGTATTTATTTATGTATTTTAATTAATTAATTAATTAATTAATTTCATCAACGTTTACCCCGCCCCTCCTGCCAAAGGCAGATTAGAGTTATCCTGGAGATACTTTCCCAGAACCAGGGCTCAAGTATAGCTAGGGGGTTCTGGCTGGACCCCGGTGGTGAGGGATGCCAAAAGGACAACAAAATGGTGGCTGGAGGAGTGTGGCATAGTTGCAAACCATGGAGCAGCTTGTGGAGCTATGTGAAGCCAGAGCTGCAGTGTTGCAACATGAAAACATTGGGATAACATACCCTAGTGCCTAATAACTCTGCTGCATCAGTAGAGGAGACAGCATGGGATTTGAAGTACTGGGGATCCTATGAGGGGGTTGCCCATAAGGTTTGCTGTAATTGTGGGAAGAAGGGACACTTGCAGAGATAGTGCCCCTCCTGAGAGACTAATAGCAGATTGTGGACTCTGGATAACCAGAAGTGGAGGTTGGTTGGATCCCAGGGTACAGAGAATCCAAACACAGTAAGAAGAATAAAAAGAATATACATCAATGTCTATATGCAAATGCTAGAAGCCTAAAAAGTAAGATGGGAGAATTAGAATGTATGGTGCTAAATGAAGATCTAGACATTATAGGCATCACAGAGACATGGTGGAATGAAGATAACCAATGGGACATGTGACTGTAATACCAGGGTATAAAATATATTGGAGTAACAGAGTAGAAGTTGGTGTTTGGGTGGCTCTATATGTAAAAGACAACATTGAGTAAAGTACAATTACATTTTTAAAGGATGCAAACTGTTCCCTAGAATCTTTATGGATAGAAATTCCAGGTATAAAGGGAAGAGTATTGCAGTAGGGCTATACTATTGTCCCTCTGACCAGGACAGAGAGACTGATAAAGCAATGCTAAAAGAGATTAGACAGGTTACTAAAGTCGGCAATGGGTGACTTCAATTACCCTACTATTGATTGGGGGAATGGGTCCTCAGGGCGGGATATGGAGGACAATTTTCTGGATGCCATAAATGACTGCTTCTTAGAACAGCTGGTTCTGGAACCAATGAGAGGAGGAGCTATTCTAGATCTAGTCCTGAGTGGCACACAGGACCTGGTGCAAAGAGTAACTGTGGTGGAGTCACTAGGCAATAGTGATCATAATATGATCAGATTTGACATAATTTCTGGAGGGAGAAAGACAAACAAAAGTACAGCAGTGCACTTAACTTTAAGAAGGGAAACTATGACAAAATGAGGGAATTAGTTAAAAAGAAACAAAAAAGCACAGTTGCAAAGACTACAAGTTTGCAAGAGACATGGAGGCTGTTTAAAAGCACCCTTCTGGAAGCGCAGATTATATGCATCCTGCAAGTTAAAAAAGGAAGCAGGAAGACCAAAAGTCTTCCACTGTGGCTAAATGGGGAGGTAAAAAAGGGTATTAGAGTCCCAAAAAAGGCATTCTTTAAGAAATGGAAGGCTAGTCCCAAAGAAAAGTATACAAAAGAGCATAAACACTGGCAACGTAAATGTAAAATGTTAATAAGGCAGGTCAAGAGAGATTTTGAAGGGAGGCTTGCTAAAGAGACAAAAACAAGCAACAAAAACGTTTTCAAATACATCAGAAGCAAGAAACCTGCTAGTGAGTCAGTTGAGCCATTAGATGACAAGGTAGTAAAAGGGGCACTCAGGGAAGATGAGGACATTGCAGAGAAGCTGAATGAGTTCTTTGTGTCGATCTTCACTGCGGAGGATTTGGGGGAGGTACCCATGCTGGATCCTTGCTTTGTTGGTGAGGAATTGGAAGAGCTGTTACAAATCAATATGACTTTGGGGGTTCTAGGACAATTGACAAACTGAATACTAACAAGTCCCCAGGGCCAGATGGCATTCACCCCAGAGTAATGAAGGAACTGAAATATGAAATCGCAGACCTACTGTTAGTAATTTGTAACCTGTCACTAAAATCTGCCACTGTACCCGAGGACTGGAGGGTGGCAAATGTAACCCTGATATTTAAAAAGGGATCCAGAGGTGATACTGGAAACTACAAACCAGTAAGCTTGACGTCTGTGCCAGGAAAAATGGTGGAAACCATAATTAAGGACCGAATTTCAGGGCATGTTGACAAACATGGCTTAATGGGGAAGAGTCAGCACGGATTTAGTAAAGGTAAATCATGTCTCACTAACCTGTTGGAATTCTTTGAGGGTGTAAATAAGCATGTGGACAAGGGAGACCCAGTAGATATAGTGTACCTGGATTTCCAGAAAGCATTTGATAAGGT
>QEPC01008869.1:4060656-4072241 GCA_003113815.1 Sphenodon punctatus
TTGGGGGGGGGGGGGGGGGGTGCGCAGGGCTTGCGGAGGCTGGCAGGGGTGCGTGCGGGGCTTGCGGGGGGTGACTTTGGGGCTTGCGGGGGCTGGACGAGTTGTGGTTGGGGTTTGGGGGAGCTGACGGGGGGTGCGCGGGGCAGGCGGGCTGCCAGGGGGCCAGGCAGCAATAATGCACAAAGGTATAAAGGAGCGGTGAAAATCGAAATATACAGCAACAATACACTACTCCATGTAACAATAAGTTTCAATAGTTTACTGATTAAATGGCTAGAGAAAATATCAGAATGCCATATACAATGAATATAATTGTAACATGTAATAAGACACTGGGAATATACCAGAGGAAAATACAAGTAGTACAAGCAAGAAAGGACAATTATGGAATAAAATTAATAAACTGGAGTGAGCTGACTGTAAATGGGTCAATGAGAAGTCTTAAGACCCCCCGACGTTTCACTATAGAATATAACTTCTTCAGGGGTTTTATTGGGTTGACCCCTTTCAGGTACATCAAATAGGTTCCTTTTCTGTAGCTGATTCTGTAACAAGTATAGCCAGATCAATATTGGCTACGATTTCAACAGTTAACAATGTAACAAATATAGCTTCATAAAGTAATTAAAGTAATATATATAGAATCCATAGTATGATAATGTATCTATGTAATAAAGCATCATTAAAGCATTTATCATTGTATTGAGGAGCCTAGGCAGATAACATGTGTCGGACATCATGTATATTTATACATATATATAACTGTATATGTAACTCACTGCTCAATGCAGTGGACCCAGATTTTTCTTCCAATCGTGAGGACGCTGTGTATTTTGGCCACAAGCAATTAATGTTTAAACAGTCATAACATTTTATTTTCCTGATGGATCTTCTTCAAACTTTGTGCATATGATGGTCCTCATAACTTACAGTCATGGTTAAATTTTCAGAAATGTAGGGCAAGCAGTTTCCTCAAAATCAGGACTTCAGCAGTCCCTTGTTTATAATGAACAGTGGCTGTGCATTTAAGTTTCTTCCAGCTACTGCTGGAAAAAAACAAACAAATGAGACAGAAGTCTGCAAGTCACCAGCTCATCAGTCGGGTGGCCACCAGATGTTCACCCACTTCCACTTAGGCGCGGGTGGCTACTACTGGATGTGTTGTCTGGAGAAGGCCAGCGACGTGGTGCAGGCCAAACAGCAGCGACTGGAGTAAGCACGTTCCGACCTCCGGGCCTCCCGGATCAGCTGTTTGGCAGCCCTGGTGGCCGCTGTTTGGCAGCAGCTCCTTCTAGCGGTCAGATCCTGCTGTGCTCAGCCAAGCCGTGGCATGGAGGGATTTGTGATGGCAGCCTCCCCACCCAGATTCCAAGGGGGAGGAGAGGGTGTTCATTTGAACTGTCCTCCCCACCGGCCCACAGTGTGGCAGCTGGAGTGGCATCCAGGGTATCCACCTCTCCCCATCTCATTTATTTTCACCCAAGACACCGTAATCATCCATTGTTTAGTTAGAGAGAAAAGGCAATAAAGTCAGAAGCAAAGTGACAGGCCTGTTTACAGACATAAGAAAGAATGAGTCCAAAAATAGTTTTACTAAGGAAACAACTGCCACTTATTAAGTTACTGCTCAGATTACTGCACATTACCCTTCTGATGCTTTTATTGGCCATCAGAGAGATAGCATTAGTGTCATATTCTGTCTTATTATTGTAAAGATGCAGTATGTTTAATAATACCTCATTCAATATCTCATTGTTTTATCCCGTCTAGACAGAAGTTCCACATACACTCGGATTTCAAGTTATATATTGAGAAGACATATACGCGTACTTCTTTAGCTGAATATTGCACAGAAAGAATGAGGTCAAACACAGATGATGCTTATGTTCATTATGCCTTGATTTTTTTTTATTTTTGTGTAAGGTAAAAAAAATAATCCTAAAAGCAAGGCTGAGGTAAAAATAAATAAATAAATAGTAATCTGAGAGTTTCATTTTGTTTTTAAAAGCATCACTCTTATTATAAGTCATTATGCAGTAACACCCAGACTAGCTCATGCCTCTCTTTGCATTATTATTAATTTCTATAATACTTTCAGTGTTCAAAGTGCTTTACAATCCTCATCTGGGTTACTCTGACCACAATCCACAAATCACTTACTCCAGAGTAGTGGGGGTACTCCAGAGTAAGTGGATTGTGGCCCCACAAAACAACCCTGCAAGACAGGCCATTATTATTTCTATATCATAAATGAGGAACTGAGGCTGAGAGATAGTGACTTGCCCAAGACCAGCCAGCGAGTTCATAGGTAAGGGTGTTTTTACAAGCATACCTTTTTCACCCGGACTTAAGAGTCTGGGTTCTGCAAACTCCTGCATGGGGAGTTACAATACCCCCCGCCCCCTGAGAATGAATATTGCCTGGGTACCATTGCAAACAGCAGCACCGGTGACTTCTGCATGTTTTGAGAACGGATTTGTAAGTTCTCTAATTCTCATCCAGCTGAGCTTTTTCAGGTGGTGAGGCAGCTGGTCGGTCCAGCCTCCCTCCGCCTGGAACTGGAATCTTCAAGTGCCCACTGTGACATGTTTGTTGATTACTTTGCTGATAAAATCGCTCATATTTATCATGACTTCAACGTCACACTTATTACAATAGTAGAACCAGAAGTTATGCAAGCTCCAGCTTGCCTGGTTGTGGGATCAGTTTCAGTGGGTGTCGTCCACTGATGCAGTGGATGTTCTTGGGGCAGTCAGAGTCACCTCTTGTGAACTGGACCCATGCCCATCCTGACTGTTTAAGGCCAGCCTGGAAATGCTGGGGCGGTCAATGCCTCCCTTCGGAAGGACAGAGTGCCAGGCTGCTTCAAAGAGGCGGTGTTGCGACCTCTGCTCAAGAAACCATCACTTGACATTGACTTCCTTGCCAGCTATTGGCCAATCTCTAACTTTCCCTTTTTAAGGAAAGGTAGCGGCTTGGCAGCTGCAGGAACATCTGGACCACATCAGTTTTTTGGATCCCTCGCAGTCTGGCTTTCTACCAGGCTATGGCACTGAGACTGTGCTGGCTCTGGCTGACGACCTCTGCTGTGAATTGGATCAGGGTTGGCTGACCCTTCTGATTCGGTTAGATCTGTCAGCTGCTGTTGATACCATTGACCATAAGATGTTGGTGACTGAGCCAGGGTGGGTGAGATTGTTCTTGAATGGTTCCATTGCACCCTGGCAGGAGAATTCAGTGGGTAGTGCTCAGGGACTGTTCTTTGTCTCCCTGGGACCTCTCGTGTGCAGTTCCGCAAGGTTCTATTCTGTCCCCTTTCCTGTTCAACGTGTATATGCAGCCACTGGGTGAGATCGTGAGAAGGTTTGGCGTTCGGCATCATCAATATGCTGCTGACACCCAATTCTACCTCTATTTTTAATCTGACCCAGACCCGGCAGTCTCAGTGCTTACTTGGTGTCTCGTGGCTGTGGGGGATTGGATGAGGGTGAGCCGGCTAAGGCTGAATCCTGACAAGACAAAGGTGATGCTAGTGGGGAGGGCAGTGGGTTTGGTGCCACCCATCATTGATGGGGTCCGCCCTCCACTGGTCCCTCAGGTTCATAGTCTGGGAGTGCTCCTCGATTCCCAGCTCCACCTGGACATCTAGGTGGGGGCTGTGGTGAGGAACAGCAGCGACTTGTGCAGCGGCTTCAACCGTATGTCTCAGACTTTGACCTGACCACTGTCACCCATGCTTTCATCACCTCAAGACTGGACTATTGTAACACACTCTACATGGGGCTACCCATGGTGGCTGTTTGGAGGCTGCAGCTGGTGCAGAATGCAGTGGTCCACTTCCTTACGGGGACAGGCTGCCTTGAGCACATTACACCAGTGCTCCATTCTCTGCACTGGCTGCCTATAGTCTTCTGGGCCTGGTTCAAGGTGTTACTGCTTACCTATAAAGCCTAGGCCCTACCTATCTGTGGGACCACCTCACTCTGGATCGACTCCTACAGTTAGCCGGGAACACCCTTCTTGAAGTCCCCCAGGTATCTTGGGGGGCAACTATGGAGAGGGTGTTCTCGGTAGCCGCACCTAGGCTGTGGAACTCGCTTCTGGCAGAGGCCCTGGTGGCGCTGGACCTCTCCTCCTTTAGATGACAATCTGTTCCACCAGAAGTCTGTTCCACCAGACTTTCAGTGAGGGAGATGGGTGAATGGTGGGGGTTTGAGGGTTAGGGTGGTAGGGCTTTTGTACATTTTCTTTGTCGTCCTCCGTATGGATCATACTGTTTTTATATTTATTGTATTTATATTATTATATTTTTATTTTTATTAATTGCTAGCCACCCAGAGCTGCTTTTAGCAGGAGGGGTGGGGTAAAAATTGTATAAATAAATAAATAAATAAATAGGGATTTACCAAATCCGCTTCTCAAAACATGCAAGAGTCACCGGTGTCTCAGTTTGCAATAGTGCCCAAGCGGCTTCCGATTGGGGAAGGAGAGTGTCTAAACTCTAGGGATGCGTGAACAGATCGCGGATCAGAAGTTCAGTCTTTCGGTCGCCGAGTTCAGGTTCGGTCATTCGGTTTGGTGGCGTTCGGTTCGGTTGTTCGGAAATAGGTATCGCGTGATCTCGTGATTGCGTTGGAAACTGGAAACTGGAAATTCGAGTGCGTGCGGAGCTGTGTGGTGAGAGAGTGTGTGTGTTGTGACTGACTGGGTGTTCGGTGTGTTTTGGCTGTGTTTGTGTTGGACTGTGTGTTGGTTTCGGTTTGACTGTTGGTTTGGCTGGTTGGTGAGTGTTGGTGGGTGACTGTTGGTGAGTGCCTGTTTAAAAAAGAAGGTGGCCATTAAACACCGGGCCTGGGGGAAGGCCAAGGTGGTGGAGCCGGTGGAGGAGGAGGAAGAGGTTCCTGCCGCTGCTGCTGAACCTTCATTGGTAGAGGAGGAGCAAGAGCCGGCGGGCACAGGAGGTGCTGCCACCCCTGTCAGGTTTCTTAACTTTTTTTTTACTTTGAGGGCAAGAAGAATACTATCCTTTAGAGCAAGTTCACTGGCATGTGGGTGGGTGAGTGGGTGGTGGGCAGTCAGGCACAAACAGTGGGTATCAGTGGATGGCAGCGTATGTCTGCCACAGAGAGAGAAGGTACTGTGTTTGGGGGGCTCTTCCAGCAGTCAGGCACGAGCACCCCCACCCAAACATGTGCCAGGCTAGCAAGGGTCTCCACTCTCCACTCGCCATCCCTACGCACCCCCAAATAAGGGCAAGATTTGCTCGTGCCAGCCAGGGTCTTTTGGATTTGCACATGCAAGCCAGGGTCACCATCTCCCGTTGCCATCCCTAGCACCCCAAGGAGGGAGGACTAGAGGCATCATCATAAATGCATGAAGATATTACTTAGGTGTTGTTTATGTGTTCCTGTTTCAGAGAGGATCAGGATTTGGAATCCTCCAATGCCGGTGCCAGGGGCAGGCGTAGGACACAAAGGTGGAGGTCACCAGTACCACCTCCAGACACTGGGTGGACAAGTTCTGAAGACTGGCGGTGGTACGTGAGGCATGAGGATGGATCTGTAGAATGCAAGGTAAGGCACAGGGGCTGGAACAACAGGGAATGGATTGTCCTATCACCTGTTAGGAAGTGCCCTGCAGAGAAAGATTGGCCACCCACCCTCTTGTGGAGACAGAATGCAGGCAGGACTTGACAGACCATTGGCCTGATGCAGTATGGCACTTTTTACATTCCTATCTTTTTATGTTCTTTATGTCTGCCATAAAAAGTTCCGGAGGCAGTGCAAGGGGACCACATCAGGGCTGATAGACCACAGTGAGAAGCTCCATGGACTGACAGTGAGGCAGCAGCCGCAGAACTCTAGTGTGATGGCCGTGGAGCTGCAGCATCATCATCGCCAGAAGAAGGGGGGAAGGCATGGCAGAAGCAATGCCATATAAGCCCTTCCCCCTCCTCCAGCTCTGATTTTGAGTCCTCCAGGCCCCGGGAGACTGCAGCGGCAATGGCTAGGGCCTTTCAGGCCGAGGTGGAGAGGCCCACCCAGGACTTTGTGGGCAGCCTACGACTGCATGCAGCCACCATGGAGAACTTCCTGGTGGAACAGTTCCAGGTGCTCGAGGTGGAGAGAAAGAAGGTGGAGGCGTACGGCCAGTACGTCTCAGCTGAGATGGAATGCCTGGAACTTTACCACCAGTCAGTCTCCAGGTGGCATGCAACCATGACAGGGGCCCTCCAGAACAGGTTACGAAATGCTGGAGCACAGGGTGCCCACCCCTCAGTGCTGTCCTGTGCCCCTTTTGCCTTTCCCCCAAGTTCCAGGGGACAGGCCCAAAGACAAGTAGGCTAGATCCCAAAGTTGAAAGTTTCTTTTCTTTGTATATATGTTTGGTTTTGGTTTTATACTGTTGTTGTTCTTGTTCTTTAAAAATTGTTCATAAAGGTTATATTTGTTGTTACAACCTTTGTTTGAACCTTCCAATCTTTTATCCCTCTGTGCTGACGTTCTGGGAGGTGGCAGAATCTCATACAGCTAGTCGATCCCTACCAGCAGCACCTGGCACCTCCACATGTAGCATAGGTAAGGAATTACCCAAAGATGTTCCAGCAGCAGGGTCTCAACTTGCAGATAGCAACCCAGGAAGGGCAGGGCTTGTGTCTGTGTGTGTGCCAGAGAGAAAGAGATACAGGCTCCTTGGCAGCGGGCAGAAGGCAGCAGGTGCCAGTGGTCAGAGGGGCTTTTTTTCAGCAGTTTCAATGGGCATCCACGGGTGGGTGCTGAGGAGTAGGTGGGTGGGGGGCACGTTGGTGTGCGGGCCAGGCACCAGGCTTCTGGATGCAGTGGAATGGAAAGACAGCCCCCAGTGACTGGAATAATGGTCCCAGAATCTCATTGATGGTTCCTGGGACAGGTGGGCATGACTGATTCAGGTACAGTGGAATGACAGTCTATGGGAGCTGAATGATGTCCCTAGAAGTAGTGCATGGTTGGGCACACTTCATTTAATCGTGCGATAGGTAGGTATAGGAACGCACACAGGCAGGCACATAATACGTTCCACGTTTTGTTATATTCCATCTCATTCTGGTAGGTTTGCTGCTGCTGGATGTGGGCATTGGGCACAGATGGGAGTTCTTCCTGGTTCTGGCAGGTGGCAGTTTGAGCTGGCCTCCCCTCCACCCCATCTCTCTCATTCTAGTGGGGAGCCTCTCTCTCTCTCCAGCCATATAGTGCAGATGACAGCATGAGTGGGATCGTGTCTGTCTCTCCTTCTAGCAGTGGGGAGACTTTCTCTCTCTCTCTCTCTTGACAAGAACCTGGGCAAGCAGACAGGCACCTTGGCATGAGAGGCAGGAAGGCAGGCTGAGGCAGGCTTTGAGTTTGGTGGCAACCTGGGATACAGAACCCTTGGCACAGACAGCATATAGGCCTGGGGGCCATTGGCACTAGCAGCAGCAGACAGTGGGTTGCCAGGGTACAGAACCCTTGGCACAGACATCATATAGACCTGGGGGCCATTGGCACTAGCAGCAGCAGACATTGGTTGCCAGGGTACAGAACCCTTGGCACAGACAGCATATAGGCCTGGGGGCCATTGGCACTAGCAGCAGCAGACAGTGGGTTGCCAGGGTACAGAACCCTTGGCACAGACAGCATATAGGCCTGGGGGTCATTGGTGGCAGCAGCAGCAGACATTGGTTTCCAGGGCAGGCAGGCAGGCAGCATGGCATGAGAGGTAGTAGGGCAGGTGGACTTGGGCAGGCTTTGAGCTAGGCAACCTGGTGGACAGACAGGTAGGGATGGGCGAACGTAGTTTGGAAGTTTGGAGTTCAGACCGAACTCGACCAGTTCGGTAGACCGAACCCAACTTCCAAACCAAACTTGATTTTTGAACCAAACCGAATTTCCGAACTCGGCTTTGTTCACCCATCCCTAAAAGATAATATTCCATTTAGTTCAATGGGGTTTGTATTTCCAAACTTTGTTTGGAAGTTCGGAGTTCAGACCGAACTCAAATAGTTCGGTCAACCAAACCGAACTTCTGAACCGAACCGAATTTCCGAACTCGGTTCTGTTCACTCACCCCTACAGACAGGCATCTTGGCATGGGAGGCAGGAAGGCAGACTGAGGCATGCTTTGAGCTTGGTGGCAAGCTGGGTGGGAAGACAGGCAGCGTGGCATGAGAGGCAGTAGGGCAGGCAGGCTGGGACATTGGCAGCAGGGCGCGCGCGAGAGAGAGAGCCAGTCAGTGTCACATAGGTGGGCTGAGATTGTGTAGCCACTAGCCATAGGCCAGCTAGCAGACTTACAGTTTCCCAATGCCACCCTGTGTCATGAGGTCGATCAGATAAGGTGGCCAAGGCTGTCTAGTATGACCGAGGGGGGGGCAGGGCGGGCACCAGGCATTGGGAGGGAGGGACAGCACCTCAGTAACAGTAGCCCTAGCCCAGATTGAGGAGGAGGAGCCCCGTCCCATGACTGCCCCTGGCATGGGATGGCGTGTGCCACTGCACCATCAATCCTTGTCCAGGGGCAGCTTGGGGAATCCCAGTAGCGGAAGGTTCACCTTAATGAACAGCAACTGCTCCACCAACTTGGCCCCCAGTCTCAGGCGGTGCGGGGAGCAAATGTCCCCCGCCATAGAGAACACCTGCTTTCTGGGGATACTGGTTGGTGGGCAGGGCTGGCCACACGTTGGCCTTGCCAGCCCAGTAGGCCAAGGGATCGCTGCTGGGATCGATGCATAGCTCCTCCTCAAGGTAGGTCTCCACAGCTGCTGAGGCACCATCGTACTCCCTCTCGTAGTTCTACCTACCACCTCCACCACTGCCCTCAGTCATGCTGCTTGCCCTATTGTGCATGACGCCATGCTTCCCAGAGTGGCCTGCAGAGAGGCTGAGCTGCTTCTGCTGCTTCTGGCACTGCTGCTGCTACCACTAGGACTGGGGGCAGGGATAGACCTGCCTGGCTGAGAGGGGTGGCTGCTCCCACTCCTACCATCTCCAGTGGTGTCCTGCTGTATAGCCCACTCTGCCTGCTGGACCCTCTCCACTAGCACATCCTTCCAGAGGGCATAGAGCGCTGTATGGCATGCCATGCTTCCCTTGACCCTGGGGTACAGCATTGTTGCCAGGACATATTCCTCCCACTGCAGGAGCGCATCAAAACACGCCTCCAGCCCTGACTTCAGCTTCTGCACCAGGTCAAGTGCCTCATTGGCCAGCTTCCTGCCCGCAGGGCCATAATCCCGCCCCACGAGAATCTCGTCCAGCCTCCTCTGAAGACTCCGGACCAGAGGGGTCACCTGGGTGAGGGTGGCGGTGGAGCTGCTCACGGTCTTCATTACGGCCAGGAACGGTCTCAGGATGAAGACCTTTTGAGCCAGAAATTTTCATTCCACCCCATTAAACCCTTCCGCTGCCCTGGAGTCCGTCTCCAGTTGAACCTGATGCAACCTGGACCAGCTAGTGCCCTGGGGAGCCTTGCTTGGCCTACTTCTCCCAGAGGAGCTCTCTGTCCTTCACGCTCCAGTTGAAGAACCCTGCCAGCTTCCTCCCCCAGTCAATCAGGGAGCTAAGGGTGTCTTCCCCAATCCCCTTATCCCCCAAGCCCAGAGCATCCCTGACCACCAGGTGAAGGGTGTGTGTGGTGCAATGGATGCTGGTGAAGCCCCCATCATGGAGTGTCTTTAGTACATTGGCCGCGTTGTCTGTCACCACACACCCCTTGGTGAAGGTCGCGCCTGGTGTAACCCACTCCCTCACCATGGCGGCCAGGGATAATTCTATGTTCCTGGATGTGTGGGGGCTGTCCATGACTTGTGCCTGAAGCAGGGACCACCTATATCCTGCTTCGGGACCCCTCCTGCCACTCCCAAAAGCTGCCTCGGGGTCCTGCCACCAGTGTGCTGTTATCGCCAGGTATGTGTGCTGGGCATTCCTGCTGGACCACAGGTCCATGGTGAAGTGGACCGTGGACCCCCAAGCCCCTGCCAACTGCTCCCTCACCCGCTTCTTCAAAGCCCTGTAAAGGTCTGGCACCGCAGTCCGACTGAGGGTGGTGCGGGACAGCAGCTTAAACTGGGGGGCCAGGAATCCAATCAGCCGCTGGAAGCCCTTGTCCTCTACAATTGAGAAGGGCTGCCCATCCAGCGCAATCATTTCGGCCAACAGGTGCTTGGCTTTCTCTTGAAAGCCACGCTGCCCTGCTGCTGATGGCCTTGGCAGCTGCCCCCACCCCAGCTCCTCCATGGTGGACTGACGCTGCTGGTGAAGCTCCTGCTACTGTTCTTCCCCCCTGCTCCTGCTGGTAGAGGTGGCAGCAGTTGGTGCAGAACACTTTCCCACTGAAGGAGCCGGACAACTGGCCGCTGCAGTCGGGAAACCACTGGCATCCACTTCCCCTGCCTTCCCACTTAGCAGCAGAGCATTGTGGCATGACTTCAGGTGCCTCTCCATTGCAGTTGTGACAAGGTTGGCGAGCACCTGCCCACGCTTCACCAGCTTATTGCAAAAAGTGCACTGCAACTCTCTGGGATCATCTGCCCGCACTAGCTTAAAATGGTCCCAGACAGAGGATTTTTTTCCCCCTCCTGTCTTCTGGCCCACCCTGGGTGACACACTGCTGCCAGCGCTGCTGGGAGGGGCCGAACTTGGTGGCACTGGTGACAGAACTCTGGGAGGAAGGTCAGCCATTGCCTGAGCTCCAGACATCTCCTCTGTGGCACTAGTGTCTGCCTCTGACTCACTGTCCCCGATCACGGTGATGTCCCGTGAAGGGGAGTACTGGGACCCTGAGGCTAGACTGCCCATGCCCGCCATGCTGCTGGCACTCTCCCTGTGCCCCCCTCTATAACTGCTAGTGCTGCTGCTGCTACTCCTCTCCCTACTGCCATTGCCTGGGGATCGGGCCCTGCCTCTAGCTGCCAGGGTGGGATTCACCAGCTCTGGACTGATGGGGATTGCCTCGACATTGGTGGCCCTGGAGGAAAATCAGAAGCAGCAGCACCTGCTCCTACAGCCGCAGCAGAGACAGCCGCAGCCTCATGTACTTCAGGCCCTCCAGTGCCCTGCGTGGCAGTGGAGGGCACTGCCAGGAGGTGACGCTGAGCCGCTGAAGCCTGTTGACCTAAAGCAGGCCTGTGGAGTTTGGGGGGTGGTTATGTGCTCTGGCTGATGCTGCTGCCTGCTGCCACTCTGCGGGCACAGCCCCTACTGCCTCTCCCACGTACCCCATTGCCTATCTTACGGGCAGCAGACTGGACTCTCCTACTTCCCTTCTCCATGTCTTCCAACTCAAACACACACAAAGATTTTATATATATATATATATATATTTTACTCAAATTTTTAATCTAATATATATATAAAATCTAACTGCTATTAACTATTCTAAAACCTATGGAACTAAATGGAATATCCTAATAATTAACTACAAAGGCCTTGTCCTACAAACACCCTGTATCTCTATCTATCTCTATAACTAAGCTAACTACTATGTATATCTATCTATCTATCTATCTATCTATCTATCTATCTATCTATCTATCTATCTATCTATCTATCTATCTATCTATCTATCTATCT
>QEPC01008869.1:4072521-4089907 GCA_003113815.1 Sphenodon punctatus
AAATGGGTTGGATGGGTGAAATAGGAGGACGATAGCAATGGATTGAGGAGAACAAACTGCTGGGAGAGGGAGCCTTCTGAAAACACCTGCTGTCAGGAACAGTGACTGGCTCAGAGGGTGTTGGGAAGGGGGGAGGGCAATCAGTTTTGTTACTTGCGCCCACCTCACCGCAAGCCCCATTGGCTCCATGCAGCCTAGCCTGTTGCCAATTACAGACTGCGAAGCCAGTGGTCTGAGGAGAAAAGGGATGGTGATTGGGCAGGCTGGCTGCTACTCCAAGCCTCTCCACCCCTGGTGCCTGGAAGTCTGCTCCTCAGCTGACCCCCTCCCCCTCCCTGTGCCTGCCTGTGTCATGCAGTGCTCACCAACTGGCAGTGGTCACATTTCTCCCACCCGAACTCGATCAGAATTGACCAAACTGTTCGGTTGTTTCAGAGTTTGGAATCAAGTTTGGTTCGGGTTTGGTCATCTGAACCGACCAAGTTCGGGCCGAACTCTGAACTTCCGAACCGCGTTCACACATCCCTACTCAACTCCTCATGTGGGAGTTTGCAGAACGCAGATGCTTAAGTTCAGGTGGAAAAGATTTGTGTGTTTAAAAATGCTGTAAGATAGGATCTAAACTCTGGTATCCAGGTCCAAGTCTAACACCTTATTCACTGGGCTCTACAAGAAGCTGGTGCATTCTTTGCCAAATTACATATACTATTTGCCTATTTGTTTTTTTAACCATTAAGCTGTAATCTTAATGTTACAAAGGCAAAGCCATTGTTGTCTGTTCTGTAGAAATCTTTCAGACAAAAGCCAATGTACTAATATGTTTATCCTTTTCTATTGAAAGAGTTGTTACTAAGTGCAAAATAATGTTATTAAACATGTTAGCAAGCTAAGGCAAGCAAAGTAAAAATAAGGACACCTTTCAGTAACATCTTAGTGATTTAGATAGCTAGGTAATGTTAGTTGTCCTTAACCAGTTGAGCTCAACACTGGGTGTTCTCAAATGTGATGCTACCATGGGTGTCCACACTTACCCCAGTGTGGTCATCCATGATGGTGCATTTGTTCCCACTCGCCAGATGTTTGCTGTGGGCAGGAACAAACAGACCTTGGCAGGATTAACTCCAGATTGTGCATTGGGCTCCCTGCCAGTGCACATCCCAGAGTTAGCCCTGCCACGATCCAGAGAAGTCATCCTCGGACCATGGTACAGCAGGCCAGCACATCTAATGGCTTGCTCTATCTAACGCCAGCTGGTGGCCGGAACTTTTCTGCGTGGGCATCATGGCCTCATAGGCCACTGCTTGGCGTCAGGAAGGGGGCCAGGCCACACTGAGCAGTATGGGGGGTGGGGCCATGCAAACTACGTCTGCCTGTTCGCCAATCCCCCTGCACTCACCCCACATCCCCTCCCCAGCCCTGGTCATTGTCATGTTTGTTTGACAGCAGGACCAGAACTTGCCTGGAGTGAGGGCTCTCACCCCAGGCAGGATCCAAGTGCAGCGACAACTAGCACAGTCACGTGTAAAAATACCCTCTCATGCATTCACCTTTTTAAAACCTTATCATGAATGTATATATCAAATAACATCAATTTTTAAGAAGGGGTGACCCTGAAAACTACAGGTTGGTAAGCCTGACATCAGTAGCGGACAAACTGGTGGAGACCATTGTTAAAAACAGAATTACTAGACATAGACAAGCATGATTTGATGAGTTAAAGTCCAGCATGGTTTTAGCAAGGAGAAGTCATGTCTCGCTAATCTATTAGAATTTTATGAGAATGTCAACAAGCATGTGGATGGGGTGATCTGGTTGATATAGCATATTTGAATTTTCAAAAAGCATTTGACAAGGTCCCTCATCAGAGACTCCTGAGCAAAATAAATAGTCATGGGATAAGAGAAAGAGCCCCGTCATGGATTGGTAGCTGGTTAAAAGATAGGAAACAAAGGGTAGCAATAAATCATCATTTTTCACATTGGAGAGAGGTAGATAGTGGGGTGCCTCAAGGTCACTATTGGGACTGACTGGTATTGTTTAACATATTAATTAATGATCTGGGGAAAGGGGTAAAGAGTGAGATGGCTAAATTCGCAGATGACACCAAATTATTCAAGATAGTTAAGACCCAGGAAGACTGTGAGGAACTCCAGTGGAATCCTGCACAACTAGATAAATGGGCATTAAAATGGCAAATGAAATTCAATGTTGATAAGTGCAAGGTGATGCACATAGGGAAAAATAATCCTCACTATACAGACATGATGCTAGGTTCAAATCTGCATGTAACCATTCAGGAGAAGGATCTTGGAATTATTGTGGCAGCAGTCAGAAAGACAAACTGAATTCTAGGCCTGATTGTAAAAGGAATAGAGAATAAAAGGGAAAATATCATAATGCCATTATATGAATCTTTGATACGACCCCGCCTTGAATACTGTGTGCAGTTCTGGTCACCCCATCTCAAGAAAGATATAACAAAACTGAAAAAGGTTCAGAGAAGGGCAACAAGGATGATAGAAGGGATCGACTGAATTCCATATCAGGAGAGGTCCAGCAGGTTAGGACTGTTTAGCTTGGAGAAGAAGTGATTAAGGCGGGGATAGAAGTTTGGAGTGACATAAAGAAAGTAAACAGGGAACTGTTGTTTGTCCTTTCCTACAATAAGAGAACAAGGCGACACTGGGTATTTTCAGACGTTACAAGATCATGCTCAACCACAATGAACCACGGTCAATTCCACGGCAGGGCCAAAGCGCCCTGAATGTCTGTTCAGCGGCCGCCAGATATTCACCACAATCAATACCCACATGGGGTCAAATTCAACCATGCTTCCGGACCTCCGGCCCGGACCATCTCCAAAAGCGTGGTCAAAGAGATTCCCACTAGGAAACAAAAAAAAGTAACGTCTGGACGCCAACCACCGGCCGGAATGAAGCAAAATGATTCCCAGCCGGGGACAAAGCATGCAGCATCGCTGCCAGACAACCAGAAACAACACAAACCGCGGAAGGAGATTTAAAGGGCACACAACAGCAGGAGAAGATGGCGGAATGGAACGAGGCGGGAGGCAGAGGAGAGCGGAGGGCGAGAGAGCAAGGGAGGAGGAGGAGGTGGAGGCGCAGGCTGGGGAGGAGGTGGTCATGCTGCACATGCAGGAGGTGGAGGGACAGCAGCAGCAGCAACAGCTGGGACAGACTGCCCCGGGGACATTGACCAGACCGGGGGAGGCAGCACCCCGGAAACGGGTAAGTGGAACGAAGGGGAGCAGATCCGGCAGCACAGGGGCACCAAGGGGGGGGTGGAACAGCCGGGCAACTGCCTGGCAGGTGGGGGGAAGGGGCAGAGACGCGGGACCGGGGCAGACCAGCAACCAACCCCCCCATGTGTCCCACAGACATGCAAACAGACCCGGGAGCCCGAGCCCCTGGAGGACACAGGCCCTGCCCAGGTGGCGGAGGAGGAGGAACCAGGGGAGAAGGGGGAGAAGGCCCTACCACCAAGGCGGGCAGTGGGGGTTCTGGGAGACCCGGAACTTCATCCGTGCATCTGGGGGACCCTGGAGCATCAGCTGGAGCTCGCGCTCAATCAGAGAAATGAGCACGTGTTCTGGGAGATAGTTCGGGAAATGGAGGCGGCAGGGCATCACCGGACCATCGCACAATGTCACTCCAAGGCCAAAGAACTGAAGAGGGGGTACAAGGCAATACGAGACAAGAACCAGCAGTCCAGACACAGACCCCAGACTGCCCCCTTCTATGATGCCCTGGACCGTATACTCCATATGAAGGGCTCAATAGTCGCCCCATGCCTCGTGGGGAGCACCGTGGTCCAGGGCAGGGAACAGGTCAAGATAACCCCTCCCCTTTCTGCCTCACAAGAAGGCACCTGCACCAGGACACCAGGCCCCCAGGAGGAACGGAGAGCTGCAGTCCCCCCTGGAGAGCCACCACCACCTGGCCGGACAGCTGGACTCCAAGGCCGGCACCCTCATCACCCTCAGCCAGTGGTCGCAGGTCGAGCACAGCAACACGGAGGGGCCGGCCTCAGAGGGATTGGAGATGGACATCGAGGGTAAGCATGCAGATGGGATGGGGGGACGGACCTGGGTTGGAGGGGTTGGGGACGGCCTGGCCAGGGGGTAGGCCCCCTCCAGCCCTGACACCCCATGACATGGGTCTGGGGCCAGGGGGCCCACCTGGCCGACCCAAGAGCCCCCCACCAGCCGCACCCACATACCACCACAGGGCATGGCACGCCCCAGCACCAGAGGCAGGTGGTCGAGGAGGCCCGCGCAGAGCAGCCCAGGCAGCGGCCTGAGGACGCAGGTGAGGTACACAGGCTGGGGGGGGCGGGGAGGCCTGGAAGGGGAACCCAGGCCATGTGTGGCAGGATGGGGGGCCCGGGGCGAAGGAGGGTGGCACTGGGTGCCAAGGGGAGCGGCTTCCCGGGGCAGCAAACCATTAACTGCTGTGTACCCTACAAGACAGCCAGAGGGACCACAGCAACCTGGGCCCATGCCCCCAGTCCAGCGGATGAGGGAGCACTAGGCACGGGTATGGCGCCGGAGCCTAGGGAGGACCAGACAGAAGACATTGTTTGAACCTCCACAGAAAGGGGGAGCAGATGATCGCAGCCATGGACCGCATGGAGGCGGCCATAGAGTGCTCCCAGGAGTGGGCAGAGGCAAGGGACCAGAGCCTCCAAGCAGAGGTGTGCCTGGAGCGGAGGTGGGAGCGCCGGGAGCACAGCAGGCAGGTCGAGGCGTTTGGGCAACTGGAACAGGCCATTGCAGGGATGGTGCGGGAGCATTCCTCCCAGATGGACAGGTCCCATGACATTGGGACCTCCCTGCTCCTGCATGTGGGCACTATGTGTGTCTATGTGATGGCAGCCACCCCGCCAGGCACCCTGCCTGCCCAGGGCCCTGGGCAGGCTGGGGGAGCACCCCCACTGCTCCCCCAGCCCTGTGCCAGGCCTCTCAGCGCCCCCACCACTCCCCCAGCCACCTCCATGCCAGCAGGAGCCCCACATCTGCCTCCTGGTCCCTATATGCCCCTCAGGTCCTGGGTCCTCCCTCCCTCCCACCACCGCCTGCCCCTCTGGACACCGAGGCCTCCCAGGACACTGTTGGGGACACAGACAGTGGGGGGGGGAGCTCCCNGCCTCCCAGGACACTGTTGGGGACACAGACAGTGGGGGGGGAGCTCCCAGAGCTCTGTGCCGCCCACAGGGCACTTGAGGGGGTGCCCCTGGAAGCGCAGGGGGAAGGGGAGACGAGGGGGAAGGGGAAGGGCGATCTGAGGGGGGGAGCACCATGCGCTGGGGGGGCGATGGTGGTGGTGGTGGCATGTGTCAGCGGGAGAGAGAATAAATGCACCAAACACAGCGCCTCCTCCTGTGGTCTGTTCATGGGCCCAGAGGTGGGGGGGATAGACCATGCCCATATAGGGGCTAGACCAGGGAACCCCCGAGGGCCACAAGGGGGTGGGTCGGGCGGTGGCCGTGGCTGGCCTCATGCCTCAGCCTCTTGACTGATGTGCCTGGCTAGGATGGCACAGATGTGCTTGGTGTACCGGTACTCCCTCGGGTTGTCCGCGCTCACGTATAGAGGCAACGGGCCGGGAGGGCGGGTAGGCATGGGGTATTCAAGGGTGGCCCCATCAGTCTCGCACATGTTGTGCAGCACACAGAAGGCACCTATCACCAGGGTCGAGGTCTCCACCATGTAGTATAGTCGGCCAGCAAGGCTCCTCCAGTGCTGCTTGAGGGCCCCGAAGGCCCGCTCGACCACGGTCCTGCTACCACACAGGCGGGAATTGTACAGTGCCTCCGCAGGCAACCAGGTATACCTTCATCAGCCACCGGGTGAGGGGGTAGGCTGGGTCCCCCAAGATACAGGGGGGCATCAGCACCCGCTCGATCTGGGCCATCCCCATGTCTGCGAAGTCCCCGCAGTACATTTGGGCATAGAAGGGGGAGATGGTCATGATCCGGGCATTGTGGCTGCGCCTGGAGTTGCCCATGAAGATGTCTATGAACTGCCCCTGGTGGTCCACCACAGCCTTCAGCTTCAGGGAGTGATACCCGTGCCTGTTGACATACTCCGCAGCCTCCCCCATGGAGGGGCGGAGGATCTCAATGTGGGTGCCATCCATGGCGCCCATGCAGTTGGGGAAACTGCCAGCCACAAAGCCAGCCATCGCTGGCCCCTGATTCACCAGCTGGATCGCCCGGTCCAGGAGGATGCCCTCCACAGCCTCACAGACATCCCGGACGATACAGGCAATGGTGCTCACCCCAGCACTGAAGTGCTGTGAGATGGACCAGCAGGAGTCAGGCGTTGCCATGGCCCAGACCCCAATGGCCACTCGCTGGATCATGGGGATGGGGATCCTCATGGGGGTGTGCTGCCACTCCATCCAGGGTGTGAGCAACTCCGCGAGCTGCAGTAGGGTGAGTTTGTCCATCCAGAAGTGTGCCCTCCAGGCTTCCTCGTCCCACTGAGCCAGCACCCAGGACCACCACCCCTGTGCCCGCTCCGTGATCCATAACCGCCGGGCAATGGGCATAGCGAGCAGGGCGGCCCGGCGCATGGTCTCCCTCCTCCATTGGAGGCACCCAGCTGCCTTGCTGATCGCCGCAGCCCTGGTATGGCCATGGCTCATGGCCTGCTGGTCCGTCCCAGACATCCGCTGAGCCCTGAGCTGGGCTAGGGCATGCCTGCGGGCCCCTGCAGCACTCCGGGCCATGTTAACCCGCAGGCGGGCGCCCAGGTGTACCTTAGTGGCCAGGATGTGCAGCTGATCGGTGTGGACATGGTACCACTGGGCACAGAGTGCTAGGTGCATCCCACAGGCAGTCAACCTGTCCTGCTCCATGGTGTGGTGAGCCCCAGGGGGCCACGGGCAGCCCAGGTATAGGCTGGGACGGGTGGTGCCCTGCCCCCGACTGGCTGGGCCCTCTCCTGCAGGACAGGCGGCCCGGGACGGCAGAGGCAAGCTATGGAGCGCTACTGCTGTCCCAGCTGGGAGCCGTGAGCATGACCCGGCGTGCAGGCTGCAGCTGCATGCCTCCTGTCATCACCTCCCACCTCTCCCTGTTGGCAACATCGTGTCCTTGCCGGCCTGATTAGTGTGTCAGCTGTGCTGTCTGTGTGCTCAGTTCCTGCAACTGTGCTGGGTCCACACCCCATGCCTCGCTCTGTTGCCATTGTTGCGGCCTGTGGCTTTCTTGGACAGCCTTGGTGCCCCCCCGACCCGCCTCCCACCCCTGGAGGGAATGTGGCCCCCCCTGTCCATGGTGTTATTCTCCCTGGTGTGTTGGACCATGGCTGGCTGTGCTTCCACTGGGCTCCCTGCTCCTGGCCCACACAGGGTCCCCCATCCATGGACCTTCCGTGAGACCATGGCCCTGTGTGACCTGTGGCATACCCCAGCCATGCAGTTGCTCCTGGGCTGCCCGGACAGCCTGTCGGGTGCTTATGCGAGCCTGAGCTCTGGCCTTCGTTACTTTGGCTATGAGGCGAGCACCCAGGATTGCTGGCTGCATGCTGAGACACTGGGGCTGGTTCCCTTTCCTGAAAGGTGCATCCCAGAGATGAGGTGCTTGCATGTGGCCTGGTCCACAGCGTAGACTGGGTCTGCCCTGTCTGTGTGCAGCCTGGCTGCCTACATGGTCTGTCTTGCGGAGGGGGGCCCTGACCTGGCCGTGTCCTACTTTGGCTGCATTCACGGGGCCCATGGATACCAGTGCTCCTGTGGGGCAGTGTATCACTGGCTGTTGGAGCTGGGTCACCTTCTGTGGCCCCCTGCTGCGGACTGCTGCATGTCCAAACCTTCCGCGGTGGAGCTGGCGGTACTGTCTGGTGTGTGGTCCCGTTCTGATGTGCAGCTGGATCTTTCCATGCAGGATCCATTCGAGGCATACTACCTGATTGCCCACCACATGTCTGGCTGGGGTACCACCGGGGCATGCTTCATTGGCCCCACCTCGTTCACCAGGCGGGGCACCCGGCCCCATGGCCCTTCATAGCCCCCAGCAGCTGACTGTGAGTCCCCCTGTGCTTCCCAGGCCCCAGTTCCTGGCCCCCGTGTGGGCTCCTGGCTCCTCCATGCTGCCGTGGCCCGCTGCCTGCTCCCTCTGTGTTGTCCTGGCCGTGCTGCTGTGCTGGCTGCTTCCTGGGGTGTCGCTGCCCCTGTCTGTGGCCCCGGGCCCCCTCCGGACCCCCCATGTCCACCTTTGCACTGGGTGTTCGCCTCCGTCTCCGTCTTCTCCAATGTCCGCCTTCGTCTCGCTGACTGCCCCCCCGGCACCCCTGGGTGCTGCTGACCATCCTCCTCCTCCTGCAGCCCCATCTTCGCCCCAGCCCCCCCATGGGTGCCCATGTGACCTCGGGGTTTTGGGTCCCCCGTACTGTTCTCCCCCTCCGCTTCCTCCCGGGATGGGGGTTGTGACTTTGGACCTGCTGCACTGCTCCGGATCTCCTGCCTTCCCTCCATCGCTGGCGCTTGGGATCTGAGTGTGCCTCCTGGACTGTTTCTGGCCTGTGACCTGTTCCATGTGTGCTCCTGCTGTGCCTGTGGCCGGGTCTCCTGGGGGCCCCCGTTCTGGGTCTTCCTGTGTTGCTGCGGGGGTGCCCATGCAGACTGCTCTGTATTGGGGTTCCTGGCTGCCATTGCCTGTGTCCAGCTGTGCCCCTGTGCCATTTCCCCCCCTTCCCTGTCCCTCGCCCCCCCCCCACTGTGCCCGATGTGTCGTGTGTATTGCCCATACCGCTGTGTCTCCTCCCCCCCTTCCCTTCCTCTCCCATGTGGGGGTGTGTGCGCCTGGGCGTGTGTTTGTGCTGTGTGTTCCACTGTGCCCTCGCTGTCTGTGTGCCTGTTGTGTGTGGTACCTCGGCGGCTCTTCTCCCTCTACTCCCTCCCTTCCCATTTTCCTTTTGTGGGTGTTCCCTTTTGTCCCTTGTGGCTTTGTTTGCCCTCAGCTGGCCATGTCTGTGTCCCGCCCCTGCCCAGTGCCTTGTGGGTGTTTTGGCCACGGCTGGGAATTGGTGTCACATCTGTTGCACTGCCCCGGGCCGTGATCTGGCGGCCCGATTCCCTGCCGTGGTCCCACTCCGTCATGTCTGTTTTGGGCTTTTATTGACCACGGGGGGTGGTTGTTCGGTTCACCACTGGGAATCCACTGTGGTGACTCCGGACCACGTAACATCTGAAAACACCCACTCTCTGAAGTTAAATGACAGCAAATTTTAAATGAATAAAAGGAAATATTTTCCCACAGTGGACAATACAATTGTGAAACTCATTGCCAGAGGAGGCTGTGAAAGCAAGCAGCATAACTAGCTTCAACCAGAAATTGGATAAATTCTTAGAGGATAGAACCATAAACGCCTACTAGTTGGTGCTTAAACCCCTGGTTACTGGTAGTTGGGAGTGGATAGCGGATGATGGGTCACACCTCCATGACTTGTGCTCTTGAGCTACCAGAGCTGGCCACTGTCAGAGACAGGATGCTGGGCTAGATGGACCACTGCTCTGGCACTACTTATGTTCTTAAATACTATTTTAGGTGGACCTGGGTGGTAGCGTCTCATCTACAAACATGGGTAAGGATGTTTTTACACGCGTACTTTTTTCACCCGGACTTAAGAGTCTGGGTTCTGCAAACTTTCCTTAGTCTATTAAGAAGTAGTCTTACCACATAAGGAACCAATCATTTTTCAAGGCCAATGGGAGATGTAGTTAGTCATTTTACAACTCTCCCACCTCTGCTAATGCAGATATACAGTCATTCATGATTAAATTCTCCAGCTATAGGTGATGTGTAATATTTTATTAAAAACACACACACACCTTCATCTGGTGTGATTGTTATTGTTTTTATTAAGCTCCCTGTGCATGTGTCATTCAAGAATATCCTTGGCAAAAGATACCTCCTATTAATGGAGAATGACCTCCACCATAAAATTTGATCCTGATGAGAACTTTCTAGCTTGGTATGGATGGGGCCCACTGTTAATTGCTAGGAAGGCAATAATAATAATTATTATTATTATTAATAATAATAATAATAAATTAATAATTAATTACAAAAATTAATTAATAATTAATAAAGTCATTACTGCTGAATTCCCATACAGCAAGACGACATAATTTGTGTAAAGAGCATTTTCTTTTACCGTGTCTTCTTATCAGTTCCATTAAAAGTCCCTTCCCCTTAGACACAATATTCATTGCTACATTCAACAAAAATAAAGTAGGATAAAATAAATAAATACATTAGCTATGCTGGAGCTGTTCCTAATATCCCTAAAACTGCAATTCATGGCTTTGGACAAGACACAATATAAACACCAGGCAAGAAAATAAACACAAATGATTTTTTGCATCTTAAACCATTTGATTGGTTTGACATGAATAAAAAAAAGTTTCTTTGGCATATTTAGTTTGTCATATTAAGTCTGTGTTAATATTTTCTAATCATAGTGACCTCATCCTGCCAGAATGCACAGGCCCCTACGCCTTGCTGTAATGTTTTCTCATTAGCTGCTCAGCATTGGCCACACCAGTTGTAGCAACTAAGCACTGCCCCAGGCACCACTGGAATTAATTACTAGAAGAAACACTGCTGTTTTGAATTGTCATCTTGAATTTATCACTTGCCACTTAATGTAACTCATCTGACCTAATACCTCCTCTGTGTCACCAGGGGCTTTGGCACCAGCTTCACCAGGGTAATAGCAGGGGTGTTCTGTATACCTAATGTGCCTGTATAACTGAGCACACATCTGCTTGAGGCCTGGATAAAATCCTACCCTGGAGGCAAAGCATGCTAACAATGCCCCTAGCAAATTGTAGATTACCCATACGTCATGTTACATCTGAAGCTAAGAATGATTCAGAGGTAGACTCAATATATCCAATTTTTGCTTTTTGGAGATGATAATCTTTCATTTCATTAGATGTAACAACAACACTAACTGTTTGTTTCACTCATGTTACATTTTTGAAAATAATGAAACTGCTATTCATGTATAGATGCATGTGGCTCCATGGGGCCTTGTAGAGTTTGGCCGGTGGCATTTTCTTATAAATTGTAAAGGAATTACTCATTAATTACTCACACAATTTAGCACATTTCAATTACAATTCAGTTACGCTATGGATAAAGTGTAACTCAGCTATATACCAGTATATGTTTTTTTTCTTTTTCCATTTGTCTAGAACAAGACAAGATTTTGATTTTCTGTGTAAAAAAAATCTGAGGAAATTAATATTTTATTTTTTTTAAAATGACAACAACAACGTTAAACATATTGTTCAAGATCACGTCCTAAAACACTATTTTTTATCTGTAAAAATAAATTAAATTGACATTTTTACAATTCTTCTGACAAATTAAAGATGCCCAGAACTTCTGCTTTCCTACAGAAAGATCAGTATTTGTGGTGAAATGCTTGCACAAAAAATTTACAGATATATTTCACCATTGTTGAAAATTGGCATGACTACTTAGTATAATAACCCAAGAGTATCATACAGATAAAAGGAAAAATATAACAAACTTGTATTTTAGTAGCATTTTAATAATGATGATTCTCAATACATTTCTCAGACAAAAAGATTTCCTCATGCTACCATGCTGTACACTTAGCACAGTGAACTTAGAGAGATGTATAATGCAACATAAACATTAATAGTTACACAATTTTGTTTTAGAAAGACTATTTATAGAGAAAATACAAAATGTCTCCCAAAAGTATACTTAGACATAAGCCACCATAATCTTCCTGCTCATGCAGCAGGAAATCTAATACAGCAGCTCAATAAACCTGTAGGAAACAAAGGTTTTATGTAGCATTAAGCGTCACAGTATTAAAGTACCACATATTACATTCAGCTATTCCTACAAAGCTATTTTTAAGAGCCAAGGAAACCAAAAGCCATTTTGGAGAATGATAATATTGTAATATGTAGGAGAGAATTAAACAGTTCCAAAAAATTTAGAGTCCTGCTGAAATTTTTGCCACGTGTAGGAATGACATTCTGAGATGTTGCATAAAATTTTCAAAGACACCTAAATGACTAAGGATAATTTCAGATGTTACGTGCTCCCGGGTCAACACAGTGGATCCCCAACAGTGGCTAGCCGCCCAACCCGCGGTTCTGACAGACCCCAAACAGACATGATGGGAGCGGGACCACAGCAAGGAAACAAATAGCCAGGCCACAGTCCGGGATAGCGCAACAGATGTGACACCGGTTCCAGACGGTGGCAAGAACCCCCAGAAGTCACCAGGGTGGGGCGGGACAGACATGGCCATCCGAGGGCAAACAAAGCCAAAACTGCCACAAGGCACCGCCCATGAGAGGGAAACAGGAAGGGAGGGGGAGGAGGGAGGTGAACGGCCAAGTCGCACACACACAACAGGGAGAAGGAAGCCACTGACAGAGCTGAACACAAACCACACACATGCTGGCGAGCACATGCACAGCCGAATGGGAAAGGGAGCAAGGGGGAGGCACACAGGGGCACACAAGGGGGTATGGGGAACACCACACCGGGCAGCCCAAGACAGCGGCAAGGACACGGTGTGTGTGTGTGTGGCTGAGGCCTACAACGGGCAACAAAACAGGAGGGGACCAGGGCTGGAACAGAGTGGGGCACGGGAGCAGGCACCCAACACCCCAGGGACAGCACAGGCACCACGAGGCACCCAATAGCAACACGGTCTGCTGTACAGAGATGGGTCCACATGGTGACAGAGCAGGGTCACACGGGACGAGTCACCAATCTGAGGACGACAGTGGGGAGGGCAGAGGCAGGTCCCAACAGCAAGATAACTGGTCCCGGATGGCACTGCACAGCCCGTGAGGGAAGCGAGCCCCAACTCACAAACAGCTGATGGTGCAGCCCCCCACAACTCAGGGATGCCGGGTGGCACGAGCAAGGAAATCCCAGTCACAAGCAGTCACGGAGGCAGCACGGGGGTGGGGGCTGAGCATGGACACTAGCATGGAGTCAGCTAAGCAAAGGGTGCAAAGGTTAACGGGGATCCCCAGTACAGGTGTCGTATAGCAGCGAACAGCTGACCAGGGGGCGGGTCATGGAAATGAACCCCAAGAATACAGATGGTTATAGCGGTCCCACACAGACGACCCCGGGGTGCAGGCAACCCAGCACAGCCGAGCGAAATGGGGGGAGCAGATGGAGCCAGGACAGCAGCGGGTCCACAATGGGAATGATGGAGCAGGTCACAGAACGGAACGTCCAGGGAGGTGCAGGGAACACCCGGTGGAGGCGATAGTTGGTACACAGATGACCCAGGGGGGACCTACAGCCAGCTGCATGGGGTCACGAAGGGGTGTGTGACGGGGTGGCCCAACAGATTAACGTAGTGGGGCCACTGCAACATGCCCCAGCGATAGCCCATCCATGCCATGTGGTGGGCAACAAGATAGTAGGCCTCAAAAGGATCGGGAGCGGTGAGCCCAATCTGAACATCGGCATGGAACCACACCTCCGACAGCACTAGCAGCTCAGGTCTGGTGGGATTGGGCAAGGCATAGTCAGCAGCAGGGGGCCATGACAGCTGTCCGAGCTCCAACAGGTGGTAATACGACGCCCCATGGGAACGCTGGTAGACATGAGCCCCTAGGATGCAGCAGAAGTAGGACACAGCCAGGGCAGGGCCGCACTCTGCCAGACAGGTCTGGAAGCTGTACAAGGCACAGACAGAGAGAGCTGACACTGTCTCAGGATCAGACCACGACACCAGCGACCCCCTCAGCTCCAGAATGTGCCCATCCGGAAAGGGATGGAGGCCCAGCTCCACAGCATGGAGCCGGCACTTGCAAGCAGTAGCCACATATCCAAAGTGGCGGAGGCCCGAGCTCAGACACCGAACTGAATATCTAGCTCCTTATCTAGACCAATACCCAGGGAGGGATGGTTTTACCTTAAGGAGAATTATGCTGGAAGATATGGATGTGCATTTAACACGGAAAGTAGTGGGGTTTCTAAAGGAGGCTTTTGATGCCAGAAATAAATTTCTAAGTTTTGAATCTATGGGTGTGGATCATGGTACCTAAATTCATTTTGACTTTAATTTTAATCTACAAAATTAGTGCAATCATTATTATACCAGCTGGTAGATTTGAGTTTTTAGTTGCTAATTGCTACCTTATCATTACAATACTTAAATCTATTCAGGCACTTGGATTAAATTTGGAAATGTGTAATGTTGAATTTTTGTTTGGAATTTTGTTTTGCACGTTGCAATATGATTGATCTGTTTTACTGAATTTTTAGAGGGTATTTGAAAATCACAATGACCATTTAGTTAAGTTATAAATAAAGATTTGATTTGATATGACACCGATAGGCATCTGGGAGAGTAGACGGGGAGGCAAGAAACAGTTGAACGCCAGGGGAATGCCACAGGTCAGCTAGAGTCATGATGTCCCTGTAGGTCCAGCAACGCGGACCGGCTGCGGAACCGCTGAGCGGGAGCTCTGATGCAGCAGCATCAGTCATGGTGCAACTGGCAGAGGGTCTGATAATCAAGGACAGTGGGGCCTCTCAAACCATGGTAGGCAGGGGAGGCAACCAGGGGAGCTCTAAGGCCACGTGATAAGGGTAAAGGCAGCACAATGGGACAGCAGGGAAGCGATGTGTGGGGAGCGGACACAGCACAGCTGCAGGAACCCAAGGCCAGAGATGGCCTACATGCAGAGAGCAGTGATACACACACAATGTTCATTCACCCTCCACGGCCCTGTTATGCCACCTACATGCTGGGGGCACAGCCCACCCCCCTCCCATGCACCCGAGCACCCACCACCCCACTAGGCAGTAGCGACTGGCACCAGGGGGCACAGCACCTACAGGTGGAGCCCCCCGGTACGGGTGAGTAACACATTGCCCACAACCAATCGACGCAGCACCTGGATACAGGGCCCAATGGACAACCAATGGTGCGTGTGCTGGCCCCAAGCCCCTTATAGCGAGCCAGAACCTGCAGCACAGTGGCATGAGTGTGCCTCTGAGCAGTGCACCTGACACCGTCCGGTGCTCCTGGGGCACCTACCAGCTAAGGTCCTCGCAGGTACCTGACATGGATGCAAGCCAGCGGTGTGCCTGCTGGCTCCTACTGCAGATAATAGCTGAGTGGTACCGCCAGCACACTGAGCTCCAGCAGGTCACCACAGAACTGTTCGGGATGTACACTGGAGTGTGTGAATGCCTGGTCCGGTTTGCTGCAACCAGTCTGCTCACCCACCACAGGCGCCACTGCATCGAGGCCATGTGCACGGTGCACCAGCTCTCTGGGATGTACCGCAGGGCCCTGAAGATTGCACGCACCCATCCGGTTGCCCTCAGGCAAGCAGCTGCATGCCACTACTGGAGGATGGCGGCCCTCTTCAGTGCCATCAGGCTCGCTATGCCCATCGAGGGGCGCCTCTTTACCATGTCCAGGGCCCAGCAATGATGGGAGGGGGCCCTGACACGATGCAGCTTGGAGGGTACACTTCCAGATGGACCAGCGTATCCTCCTGCGACTGGCAGAGTTTCTGTGGCCCTGGCTGGAGGGGCTGCACACGCCCATACGCTCCCCTATCCCAGTCGCCCAGTGGGTGGCCATAGCTGTCTGGACCCTGGCCACCCCGGATTCCTGCTGTTCCATGGCTCAACACTTTGGAGTGGGCCTCACGACCGTCACCGGCATCATCTGTGACTTCTCTGAGACTGTGGAAGTGGTCCTCCTCTACCGTGTAATCCAGCTCATGGATCCAGGGACTGTGATGTCTGGTTTTGAGGCTACCGGGTTCCCCAACTGCCTGGGAGCAATTGATGGCACCCATGTGGAGATCCTCCGCCCCCTAAGATGATGCGGCCAAGTACATCAACAGGCATGGTTATCACGCACTCGTTGCAGCTCCAGGCCATTGTTGCTCACCGGGGCCGATTCACTGACATCTTCACTGCCCATTCTGGCCGCAGCCATGATGCCCGGATCCTCGCCATCTTCCCCCTCTTCACAAGGATGTACAGATGGGACTTTGTCAACATGTGGATGACCCGGATCGAGGGGTTTTTGATGCCCCCCTGCATCATTGGGGACCCAGCCTATCCGCTGCTTTGCTGGCTCATGAAGGCCTATCCGGTAGCCCGGAACCAGAGGGAGGCCCTGTACAATACCCGGCTGTGCACCGCAAGGACCGTGGTTGAGAGGGCCTTTGGTGTCCTCAAGCAGAGATGGAGGTGCCTGGCCGGGCACCTGGGCTACTCAATGGAGACCTCCGCCCTGGTAATTGGTGCCTGCTGCATGTTGCACAACATCTGTGAGACTGATGAAGTGGCCCTTAGGTATCCGAGGCCACAGCAGCCAGCTGGCCCTGTTCCTCTATACGTGAATGTAGCGAACCCCAGGGAGTACCGTTATGCTAAGCGGATCTAAGCAGCACTTAAGGTACATAACACAGTTGCCCCAGGCCTGAGACCCCCAGGCTCTGTGGGGCGGGACCCCTGCTATGCCCATGCCCAGGAGTGCCTGAGTCGCAGCCGCAGAGCTCGGGCTCCCCGGCGTGTGTATCGGACATGATGAACAATGGACATGATGGGCACAGTGAATAAAAGTGTCTTTATTGTATGTACAGTGATCCCCGTGCCCTAATTCCCCCTCCCCTTACCCGTGCCCCCCGGCCTCTCCTTCTTCCTGGGGTGGTCTCTCCATCACCGTGTGGGCTGCACCGTGGTCTGTGAGTCACCCTCACCCACACTGGTGTCCCCCCTCCAGTGCTTCCTGTCTCTGTGCGGGCTGCTGGCTCTCCTCTGTGACTGCTGCTGTGGGCTGGGCTGGGCCCGGGACTGCCTGCTGCTGCTGCACCTGGCAGGGTGGCTGTTGCCATCTCAGCCCTGGTGGGACAGGGAGGTGGATCCGTGGGCCCTGTGGTCAGTGCTGCTGCTGCTGCTGCTGCTGCTGCTGCTGCTGCTGAGAAATGGGCACCGGCAGTGGGAAGGCAGGTGAGTGTGGGGTTGCAGCCGGAATCGCGCCTGGGGGTGCTGCTGCCATGATGTAGGCACTCATCATGCCCGCATGTAGCAGCAGCAAGGTGCTGATCTCGAGGGACCGGTCCAGCTTCCGGGAGTGCTCAGTGGCCCCGCGGTCAATGGTGTCTGTCAACCACTGTATCACCTCCATCTGGTGTGTGTGGTCCCATCTCATCAGCCGCCTCTGCTTCTGCATCTCAGCTAGGAGGTGCCTGTCCCATCCCTCCACCTGCTCCACAGCCCTGCTGGTAACTGCCTCCATCCTGTCAATGGAGGTGATCATCGCCTCCCCCTGCTCCACGCTGGTCCTCATTATTTCCTCCACCAG
>QEPC01008869.1:4097063-4110695 GCA_003113815.1 Sphenodon punctatus
ATAGTGTTGTAGGAGAAAGAATTTATTCCCCTTTTAAAAAAAAAACCCACCAAAATTCAAGGGGGAAAAAAACTTCAGTTTAAGAGAAGAGTTAAGGGTCTTACAAATTCAGCCATCCTCCAAAAAGCATGGAATTTGAAAATTAAGGCTCCTAACTTGAAGGGGTATGCAGAAGACAACCCTACCATTTTCGTTTTAATTTTCATTTACAACCCCCCCTTCATATTTTTTTTTTGGGGGGGGGAGGTTTAAAATGACCCTACTGTTTTTGAGTTGTTTTTTAAAATTAAAAATTAATTAAAAAAATTACTGTGCCTCTGCAAAGTGGTCACTGGGTTCTATGTGGGGCTACCCTTGGTGACTGTTCAGAAGCTGCGGCTGGTGCAGAATGTGGCGGCCTGTCTCCGTCCAGGGATGGGTTGCTGGGAGCACATTACACTTGTGCTCTACAATCTGCACTGGTTCCCCATAGTCTTCCGGGCACAATTCAGGCTGTTGCTTTTTGACCTTTAAAGCCCCAAATGGCCTGAGGCTGACCTATCTGAGAGACTACCTTTCCTTCCATGTCGCACTACGGCCCCTGCAGTTGGTTGGGACCACCAGCTAATCTTGTCTATACAACAAGGGCCCTCAGAAAGGTGTTCTCAGTTGCTGTCCCAGTACCATGGAACTCCCTTCCCCCAGAGGTCTGTCAGAGCCCGAGCCTGGTCATATTCCAGAGGAAGTGTCAAACTTTTCTTTTTGGCAAGGCTTGGCAGGCGGAGTTAGGGATTGGGGGGGGGTTAGGGGTAAGGTGTTTTTTTCCTTTGAATGAAGTTTTTAAAGGGAGTTTTATTGTATTTCGTATTTTATGTAAGCCACCCTGAGCCTTAGGGGAAGGGCAGGATAGGACAGAAGATGAAATAAATAAAATAAATAAAGACAGGAGCCTTAGCATAGGTGAATTTGTAAGATCCTCAACTCCTCTCCTTAAACTGAATATTTTTTTGATCCTAGAATTAAACTTTAAGCAGTGACATTTCTGCTCACAGAAACCTGTGATGAGTGACTTTCCACCATCCTTGATCCTAGTTGGATAGTATTGGAGGGAAAATTCCACATATTGGGGGAAGGAGAAAGAAACCTTAGGGTTTTGTTTTTGGTTGGTTGTGGGTTTTGTTTTTGTTTCTTTTAATATTATTGATATAAATCTGTCCAGGAAGCTGAGATGTACTGGGAAAATAGATTGGATGGCCAAGTCAGGTGCATAATATATGCATTTATCACATGGCACCACCTTCGCTTTTGAGGCACGTACATATGTATCAGAGCACTCATGCCTAAAATTTGCTCTTTGCTAGAATGGAGGAAAACATATGTTTAAATTTACAGAGGAACGCTACACAGTAATTTAGGTCAGACATTGATGAATCCTGCATCCAGCTGTAACTTCCCAATTACCAAAACTGACTAGAACAATGGATTGGAATTAAATACTGTACAAATCTTAGAAACAAATACATGCTGCAAAACTTTGCAGTACACAAGGCACATGCCTTCAAACAACGTTTTGTTCTGCATTTACCACATATCTGATTCTGATTATTGATCTCACTCATATGTCAGTGGAACAGCATACTTTCATTTGTTTTATTCTTTTATTTAAAAAATCTTGATCGTAAATTAGAAAAATATACTGTCTGGAATATATACATTCTTTGCAATAGGAAAATATCTCTAAAAGCAAATTGTGTGTGTTCATTATTAGGAGACTGGGTTTATGCAAGCAATTGTCATGCAAGCATAGTTGTAAGTAATAATGTGGCCTTTAATGACGGAATGATGGACCTGCCAAATACTAGCTCCTGCCATACACTGCTTGCATTTCCCTGCTGGAGAGCAAAGAGCTGCCCATCTGGGAGTTATTAACATATCCTCGTCAATTCAGAACCGACTTTAACATAATCCATATTTGTTGGAGAAAGTCCAACATCAGCTAGAGAACAGCAGTCACGTGACTCAGTGACACATTTCAAGCAGCACACATAAAGCATGCTTGGGCAGCTAAGCAATTCAGAAATGCAAATAACAAAAGAATTCTTCTGACTAGATAAAAAGGACAAATCCCTTTTGGCAAGACATCTTATATATTCTTAATACTGAATGAAAACAAGAGGGAGCGAGAAAGAATGGCTATCCACTGATTTTAGGGGTGTTCTTGCATTTTATTTCAAGCATTCTCTGGCATTCGGTCTAACGTTGAACCTTGTACTTTTGCTGCGCCAGGCAATGTGTCTTGCATGAGATTTGTGGATGAGAATACAAATTCTCTTAAATCAGCAGTGACATGTGACATGTCTGCTTGTATGATACAGGTGAAAATGTACATCTTTAAAGACTTTTTATTTGGTTTCATCATCAAGGGTGGCTTTGATTATAGAGCTGTTCAGTTATATACGTTTCCTTTTAGAAGCTGATCATTTAAAAAATTTGCATAAGTGTATTGTTCATTACAATTTTTTGACAACCCACAGTATGTATGGTGCTATGATTGATAAGCATATGCTTTAGTAGGAATCGCATTCTGGCTGGGACCAAGAATTTCTGCACTTCTTTCTTAGAAAATAATAGTTTGGATTCTGGATTTCCTTTGAGTTCACATTTTATGATGATGATTGTTACTTATGAAATCCCAGTGGTATGCTCACCGTCTTTCAGAAAACCCATAGAAAAAGAAAGTCTCTGTGCTGATATGATTTTACCTATATAAAGGGTGTGTTCAAGGGGAGGGGGGGGACACAAATTTAGTGAGATTTCAGGGGGGAAAACTATTGAGTGAGATTTTAGAAAATTGTTGGTTAGAGGTCAAAATAAGGGCTTCATTTTAAGAAGAACTGTTTTATTTCTAGAATTATAGATCCAATGTCTTTACACTTTAAAAATGTTTATAAATGCTCCATATAAAACCAACAAGTATTCTTTTCCATACTAGTGGCAATAATTAGAGGTGAAGAGAGACTTATTTGGGGGATTGGGAAAAAAAACACCTTCGAATTGAGGATTGGGAACAAATAAGAGGAAGCAAGAGAGACCTAATGAATGGCAGAGCAAAGATACATCAGGCCTTCATATGCACCCTCTTCTATTACAAAGATGAGAGGATAGTCAGTTAAGCTGAGAAGGAAAAAGTTTAAAACCGATACAAGAAAATGCCTTTGTTAGTATACACTACATGTGAGCAGCATCTGGAATCGCTGTCACAATATACCCTCGAGACCAAGATCATAGCAGAATTAAAAAAGAAAAAAGAATAAAGGTTATACATCTAAAAGGTTAGATAACACAAACAACTACAGCTATATTAAATAGGAAAACATTTTTGGAAGGATTATAAACTCCTATACTACGGAACAGTCAGCCACTAACAAATTGTTTAGGAAGACATTTCTCCAATGGGTATATTAATCTATAAGTAGGTCCTCACTATGGGGTTCCTTGTATTTTCCTCCACAGCATCTAGAACGATTTAATTTAATTATTTATTACATTTCTACCCCACCCCTCTTGCTTCTGGTTTCCCAGGGCGGCTTACAATAAAAAGTAATATAAATACAAATATAAAATCATAACAATTATAAAAATTCAATTAAAAATCAACTCTTAAATACAATAATCTGTGACAAAACAAAACTAGCTCCTATCAGTGGCAGGATATCAGACTTGATTGACCAAAAGCTGATCTGACAACACCATTTCTATGTTCATAGTCTGAGGACAAATTCTAGGGCCAATTCTAACCCCTTGTGTGCAACCCCTCATGAACTCCACACGCACCCCCAGTATGGGGGCTATTGTGCATGAACAAACTTCCCACAAAGTGCCCATAAACAACGTGCAATACACACATATATGAGACCATGTGCACATATGAGGGGTTATGATTGACCCTACTGTCAGGAACCCATTGTAGAATTTTCTACATCTTCTTTCCTCAGGGAAATTATAATTGGTCTCTCCTTGAAGAAACAGAAGGAAGGTGACTCAGAACCTAAATACTGGTAGCCAACAGAAGGATCTTTTGAAGGTAATGGGCCATGTGAAGGGTGTTGTCAGGGCTCCCTCTATTACCATTCATCTCCTCTTTCGCAGGAGTACTGAATATTCATTATTATTATTATTATTATTACACCCTTCCCACCAAAGGTGGCCCAGGGTGGCTTAATATTAAAATACAAAATACAGCTATAAAAACATAACCTTAAATAAAAAAAACACGATTCCCCACAACCTCACACCATCCCCCCAACCCCTCTCTCCACTCCAGCTTCCCAACCCCCTAGACCTCCCACAACTCCCCCCCAGCCCCCACTGCCAAACACCCTTGTGAAGAGAACGGATTTGCACTGCCTCCTAAAGGCTCTCAACACCAGACATAAACAAACCTCCCAGGGGAGGGAGTTCCACAACTGTGGAGTGACGGCTGACAGCGCCCTTCTCGTCATAGGGTGAAAACAGACATGATGCTAACCACGCTTTAACCACCCTTGGTGGTTATTTATGCATGTTGCAGGGCTGTATTGGTGCCCTATGCAGCCCTGCAACATGCCTAAATGACCACCAAGGGTGGTTAAAGGGTGGCTAGCGTCATGTCTGTTTTCACCCATAGAGACCAAGTTAAAAACTGGTACCTCCAGACAGGCATCCACAACTGACCGCTGCAGCTGGTGCAGAATGTGTCTCCTGACGGGGACGGGCCATAGGGAACTCCGGCCTCTGCACTGGCTGCCTATAGCATTCCAGGCCTGATTCAAAGTGTTAGTTTTGTCCTTTAAAGCCATACATGGTCTGGGCCCCTCCTATCTAAGAGACCACCTCACTCCCCGGACCAGTGGTTTTACCTCTTTTTTGTTGACTTTATTGTTTTAGTAATCCCTTTTATGTATTGTTTTTATATATTGTTTGTGAGTTGCCCTGAGCTGCCGTAGGGCTGGAGGGAGTGGGATACAAGTCCAATAAATAAATAAATAAATAAATAAATGCCATGATGGGACATGGTAGGCCAAGTGATCTTTCAGATAAGTGGGTCCCAAGCCGTTTAGGGCTTTAAAGGTCAAAACCAGCACCTTGAATGGTGCCCAGATAACAACAGGTAACCAGTGGAGATTCTGAGGCACTGGTGCCAGTGACTTGTCCCCATAAGGATCCAAACCGCCGCATTCTGCACCAACTGCAGCTTCCAAACAGTCTTCAAGGGCAGCCCCACGTAGAGCACATTGCAGTAGTCTAGCCTTGAGGGCATGGAAGATGGTTGCCAGATCCAAATCAGAAAGAAAAGGCTGCAGCCTTCTCACCAGATGAAGTTGGTGAAACACTCTCCTGGCTACTGCCACCACCTGAGATTCCAGGTGCAGTGATGGATCCAGGAGCACTCCAAGGCTGAGAACCTGAGTGACCAAGGGATGGTGGTGGACCCCATCAATAATCAGGGTCCCAATCTCCCCCAAGTCACAATGCCAGCCAACCATCATCACCTCAGTCTTATCAGGATTCAACCTCAGGCAACGGACCCTCATCCAGTCCCCCACAGCAGCCAGGCAACAGGTAAGCACAGAGATTGTAGTACCTGGGTCGAATGAAAGAGAGGTAGAGCTGGGTGTCATCAGCATGCTGACAACACCTCACTCCAAACATCTGAATGATCTTGCCCAGTGGCTTCATATACACGTTGAACAAGAGGGGGGACAAGATGAAGTCCTGCAGGACCCCACAAAGGAGATCATGAGGCAGTGACAAGCAATCACCCATCAACACCTGCTGAGACCCTCCCCAACAGGAAGGAGCTAAAACATTCAAGACCAGTCACACGCACCTCCACCAGGTCCCGCAATCGAGTCAACAACATTTCATGGTCGACAGTGTCAAAATTCACTGATAGATCTAATAGGATCAACAGAGTGGAATTCCCCCTGTCCATCTCCAAGCATCGATCAAGACCACAAGTGCAGTCTCTGTGCCATACCCAGGATGAAAGCCAGACTGAAAGGTATCCAGGAATCTGATAACATCCAGATGGGTCTGGAGCTGTTGTGCCACCACCCACTCAATAACCTTCCCTAAAAAGGGAAGGTTTGAGACAAACTGATAGCTGGCAGGGGAGTCAGCATCCAGGGATGGTTTCTTGAGCAGAGACCGGACAATCGCCATTTTAAGGGAGTCCAACATCCTGTCCTCCCAAAGGGAAGCATTTGACAACCCCAGCCAGCAACGACCCTTATGTCTCCCAGCTGGCTTTCACTAACCAGGACAGGCATGGATCTAATTCACAACTAGTGGGCTGTGCAGCCCCAAGCACATCTTCCACATCGGTGAGCAATAGTGACTGAAACTGATCCAAATAAAAAAGGACAACGCTGGACCTCTATAGCCCCAAACTCCAACATTGGGTATTTTCAGACGTTACGTGGTCAATGTAAACCACAGTCAATTCCCTGTGGTGGCTTGGACCACGTAACGTCTGTTGGGGGGAACGGATGTTCCTCCCCAGATGTTACCATGGCAGGGAATCACATTCACCACACGAGCGGCCAAAGTGGCGGGACCGGAGGCCGTCGCATGGTGAAGGCGATTCCCCATCATGGTGACCCCCGCTGTCACGTCCGGACGGCGGCCACGGCCTGGAATCCCCATAGGGATTCCGGTCCATGGCCATAGCGGGCGAGCGCTGTGGCGGCATTGGCCGCGGCGGCCACCCATCTCCCCAGAGGGTGGGCGGCGGGGAGCGTGGAGGGGGCGGGGCCGTGCGGCCACACGTTGCACCATGTGACTCCTCCGCCTCCACGATTCCCCGCTGGGATCCCCCGGCATGTCTGTTAGGGTGTTACGGGTCATCCCGGTGGGGGATGAATTCATTGATTTCGTGACGGGGCTAATTGGCCCCATCACGTCTGAAAACACCCTCTGCCACAGAAATGATTGTGCCAAAGTCGTGGTGAATATGAGTGACTTTGTCTGCAAAGTAGTGCGCAACACTATAGTGTGGGGGAGGGGTTCCGTGCTGGCAGACCATGGGCCACAGAAGCCACCAGGTTCATTTAAAACTGATCCAGGTGCAGGTGCAAGTGGGCATATGTGGGGGTGCACCCCTGGACTTGCTCCGGGGTTGAGCACCCTGTGTCAGTGTAAAAATACCCACTGTTTCTTAGTCTCCAAGTTCCTTATCTGTAAAATAGGAACAATAATGACCTACCTGATAGGGTTGTTGTGAGGGTAAACCTGATAAGGACTGTAAAGCACTTGGAAAACTGAACTCTATATACACGATAAATAATAACACAGCCACAATGAATTTCAGCAAAAATGAGCAGAATGAATTAATCACTAAGGGGTTTGTCCCTCTACCATTGAAGTCAATGGAATTTCATCATTGGCTTTAATATAATATTGGGTACTAGATTACTCTGCTAAATTGTTAAAGAAAAATGGATATTGTATATTATTGTTTATGAGAAATTCTCTTTGAATCACCTCCTGCTTTTTCTTATAGGAATCAAAGCCACAGAGTGCAATTCAATATAATGAGCAAATTTGAGTGCCTGCTACCAAAGAAAGTGATAAAGACTGTAGCTGCTCAAGGAATAAGTCATCTATACAGATTAGCCATGAAAGGGGATGAAATGATTACAATAGAGTGGGACTGAAATTTTTTATCTAGTATGGCTTTTCTTGCACATTTATTTTAAAATGTGATATAAACCCAAATGAGATGGCAATTGATTCGAAAGCCTTGGTACATTACATATATTTTGCTTAGATACTACAGCCAATGTGACTAACAAGTGTGTGGAGACCCAATGCCTAGAGATATGTGCTAAATAAATTACTAGAATTTAAAAAGCTGCTTGGAAGCGTTTTGAATATAGCCAATTCTCAGGGGCATAGCGATAATGGCGACAGTTGATGATGCACTGGGATTCATCAGCCTGGTGCAGGGGGAAGAGGATGCTGTCCAGAGCAGCTAAACTTCCTGCCTTTGGGAGGGGGGTTGGAGGGGCCCCATTCCATCTTCTGCACCAGGGCCCATTCCAAGCTAGGCCCTAACATGTCCAGGGCAGCCTGCAGCTCCATAAATGGTTAAAACAAGCAATAAGGCCTTGTAAGGATATATCGGCCAATGTCCTTACAAAGCCTGAAAGGGCAACTCTCTAAGAGTATTTATTTTTATAATGTTTATTGTTTGGCCAAATGGCTGTAACAGGTCACAGAATTTAAAACAAAACTTAAAACAGGAGCAAAAAAGCCAAGAGAACTTTTTAACACAATTACAGAGAACTTTTTAACACATCAGCATTTTAAGAGAGAGGTCTGGCCTCATACCAGGACATTTTCGGGACAGAAAGTGTGAAGCACAACGGGGTATTATAGGCACCTCTGGCAGCATTTCGGGCTACCCCCACACTACCTTTTTTGCCCCCTGGGGCCCGGGCCTAGCGCCCTCCCCAGGGCAATTGGAGACACACCAAATTGGATTTACCCCGACATTGATTGTACTATGGTAGGCTGTAGAGATTTGAGCTGTTTTTTCCTAAAGTTTTCCAGCCTGAAAATCCCCAGGGCAGCCCGTCACATTATAGCTTTATCCCTATTGGCAAGTATAAATGAGATCCGGTTCTAAGAGTAGCCATGGACACCTCCCTGGCTTGAGATGCTGAGCCTTTCATGCCACCCAAAGAGCTAAGATCTAATCAACATTCTTGACTCGCCTTCTCTTCCTTTGTTCACTTCTTTCATTCCTTGCAGCTATCCTGTGCTGCATAAGAAGCTCTTGGTTTATACAGTGCCTCAGAACTATCTTAGCTAGCTGGAAGGGTCTTGTTGCTGGTTCGCCTGACAGGAACAGATCTGGATGCACTGTTCTTGTTCCAGTCCCTAAGCCATCAGGATTGGGTCACTAGGCTTAGGGACTGGAACAGAGACAGTGGAGCCAGATCTGTCCCTGTCCAGGAGAACCATCTTGGCTAGCTGGAAGGGTCTGTGTTGCTGGTTGTCCTGGACAAGGGCAGATCTGGATCCAATGTCCCTGTTCCAGACCCTAAGCAATAAAGCCTAGTAGTGACCCAATCCCAAAAGTGTGGTGTCTACCTTGTTCATCGCGTGTGTACTGCAGCAACCTCTGAACCCCTCAACACAAGACACTACACCTAGCTAGATCCCTACCAATCCTGAGAGGAAAGTTTTCAAAGGTGACTTATAAAAAATACCCTGTGTTGGAGGTGCTCATTGTATTCTCTGTAAAATCACCATAACTTCAAAGGAAGTTAAACAGCATGAAAGTGCCAGCACTCATGTAGGGCTTGGTTATGCACTTTGATGTACATTATTCCAGGATGTCAGCAGATAGACACCAAGGTCCTTTTAAACTCTTAGCTCAATGCAATGTGATGTGATATTTACTAACTTCAGAATCTGACTGGTTAAAAAAACATATATATAAAACCTTCTTTTTGTTTCTTTTTAAATCCAGGGTTACTTGATTTTGTGGCTTCTGATGTTCAAACTAATATCATTTATGACCTTTGAAGACCTTAAGGGAGATGCTTTTTTTCCTCCCATTGTTCAGCCGTTCTGGACAGATTCCAGCATATGTCTGTGAGCTACAAAAGGATCGTGTAAACAAGAGTTCCCCATTAAACTTTAGTTTAACATTAGGACTGCTGTCCAAAGATTACATTTAAAGATAACTGAAGTGTTACTATATTCCTTTGTGCAGTTCAGTCATGACCCTAATTAATGTGTCTAAGTTAGACATGTATTTCTTCAAGTAATGGGTGGTTTTGTTTGGACAATTAGACTGAGCTGACAAGGAAATTTTCCATCAAACTGGGTCATAAAAAGTACATTATTCAGTATTATTATGAGTAAAGCAGTATTTATTACCTGAACTTTACAATACACCATTATCAATCATTACCTGCCATTAAGGTATGTTAACAGGAGATCAAAGAGACAAAGCCAAGTTAAACAAGCAGGGATGCATAGAAGGCTTTTTAGAACTGCTCATTTAAATCAAAACAAGTTGAATCTATTATTTGGCTTAAGTTCCTTTTAAATAAAAAAAAGAAACTGACTAATGGCTGCAAGATCAAAAATAAATAAATAATTAAATCTCAGTCTTTTACATTGGTTACAAAATAATGATTTTTAGGAAATTTGACTAGAAATAAATGCCCAGAAAAAAAAGAATATACAGAGTCAATTCACAGATTTGCTGGTAGGCAGCAAAGACTAATTGTTGCTTTCAGTCTCCAGGTATCGTATTGCTTGCAAAGCCACTAAAGTATCAATGAGATTGATCTCACAAGAAGGCCAAATGCTTTTTGTAGCATTGTAAAATACCAGAAAACTCACTGGTTGAACAAACACTTGAAACTCATCATCCAAAGGAGATTTTATCATCTTTGTTACTTGGTACGATAACCTTCTTCTGGTACAGAACAGACTTGAACAGGTATTTCAAAAAGAGTCAAATTCTCCCTTATTTTATATTTGGGGCAATTTTATTGTAACTATGCTGCAGTCCTCCATCATTAATGTCAATCAGAGATGTGTCGTTGACTTTAATAGGTGAGAAGGAGTGTACCCTAAATACCTTTTGTGGCCTTTGTAAAAGTAAATTTATATTGCAACAGGGGTGCATCAGGAATAAATCAGAAGAGTTTGGCCAAAAGTGACTCTCATATTTTAGATATGAGCCACACATCACCTACCTAGTTATGCAATCCTAGCCAACAAACTGGTCTAACATGAGTAATACTATAGTAGGTACTCCTCTGGCCTTTGGAATCCTTCCCTGCAGAATCTGAGCACCTCACAGTTGTAGTATTTATATTTATTATACTGTTTTATCCCGAGGACTCAGGACACGTACCAGCACACAAAATAAAATAAAAAATTAAACAAAAATAAGACAGGTTAAAAACTCTTAACCCCAACTTCCCCTTATCCCTGCTTGCCCAATGCCTGGCCCAATAAAAATGTCTTGCATTGGGCACTTTCTCATGTGACTTAACGCACCCCATTTGCCTCCATGAGAAACTCCAGGAGGCAAATGATGTGCGGCTTTTGTCATGTGGGAAAATAAAACCATGCAGCTTTGGCAGCGATCATGATCAGGATGCAGAGCTGGAAAATCGAGCTCTGCATGCCACACATGATCACCGCCAAAGCCATGTGGCTTTATTTTCCCACGTGACAAAAGCTGCACATCATTTCCCTCTCTGAGTTTCTCCCAGAGGCAAATGGCACGCATTATATCTTGCCAGAGAGCACCCATTGTCTCCAGAAGATAAGCAGTCTCAGATGAACCTTTGAGGAAGGGAAAGTTGTAGGGCAGCCACCAAGAATGCTTCTCTGTGTGCCCTTGCTGTACAAATTTGATGGGCAGATGGTGTATGCGAGAGGGTGCTCCCGGCAGACCTCAGAAGCCATGATGGGATATAAGAGGTTTGGCATACATTCAGATATGTGGGGCCTAGGACCATATATCTCCGCTCTTCCTCTGTCCCCTCCCTCGCTCTCCCTCGTTTCTCCTGCTCGCCTAACCGCCTTCGACCCTTCTCCCTCGCTGCCCCTCACGCCTGGAACTCCCTCCCTGCCCACATCCGCCTTGCCTCCTCCCTCCGCTCCTTCAAATCCCTCCTCAAAACCCACCTTTTCCTTGCTGCCTTTCCCAATGCCTGTTAGTCTTTCCCCTTACTCTTACTGTTGGCCCTCCTCTGCTGACTGCTGCCACCAACCTCTCTGTAAACCAAGCCAAGCATACGCACCTGAGACTTCACATCTGCTTGAATGTTTGTTCGTCTTCCCCCTGTCTCTCCCACTGTACCCTCTCCCTGTCTTCCCCCCCCCCTTTTTGTCTTTTAGATTGTAAGCCACAGGCAGGGTCCACGTCTAATTCTATGTTCTGTACAGCACCAGGCCACATGACTGGCGCTATATAAATGTTTATAATAATAATAATAATAATAATAATAATATATCCTTGGAAAAGCTTAGTCAGGTAGGGAAATAGTGTTACTCGAATTTAGAGGTGGGACTTAGGCACAGAGAAAGACTAATCACTTGCACAGCACATTCAGAATTGGAGCCAGCGTACCTTACCAAAAGTCACACAAGAAATGTGTGTGACTGTGCTCCATTCTCCTGACTCCTAGGCTAATATTCTAGACCAACTTTCCTCTCTTTCCCCCTACTCTTTATTAATTTATTATTATTATTAATTATTATTATAGTGGCTGCAATGTGCTTGGTACTATATGGTCATAATAAGAGACAGGTTCCTAACACAAGTAGCGTGCAACTGCAATCTAGAATTCTTCTATTCTTCTTCCACTCTTCCCTCCCAGATATATACTTTAGAGACAGAGTCAAGAAAAAAAAAAGAATGCATCCAAAGCTTTGCCCATCCATGTACCAAATGAGTTTGTGCCAAATCTAGTTCAAAAGTCCCAAACAATCCAGATAAAGGAGGTGGGGGGGAAATCTGGAGAAAGGCTTGCTTCCCCCTACTCATCTCTTTCCAGAGCCTGGAAGCACAACATTAAAATGCACCAACTCCACCAAAAGACTATTTTTCTAATATTCTAAGACCTTACAACAGCAGTGCGTTGAAAATCACATGAGAATTTCTCACCACTTATGTAGATGTCAGAGCTCTGTATCATTTGAATATATTCAGGTATATCAATTTATAAGCACCTGCCCCAACCAAACATGACATCTATTCCATTGATTTCTAATATATTCCCACCAGCACCCAACAGTCACAGAAACATTGCAGTTTAAAGGCACCAAAAAAGAACTGTCCTCTAGTCTCCCTTGCTTTTTCCCATCTCCTGCCATCACTGTCAAATTGTTTTTCATTGTGATAGACCCATCTAATTTTTCTACTTAGGGTTGCCCAATCAAAATTTCAAATTAAAGGTACACTACGGAGTTCTGAAATTCCCTTGGAATGAAGGATATCTGGCAGCTGTAGTTCTAAAGTCTGGGTGTTTTTAGACAAGCACCTCCCCTCCCATTACCCACCCATCATACATGTTGCAGGGCTGCATAGGACACCAAAGCATCTCAGCAACATGCATGATGTTGTGGGTCGGTAATCGGTGGTGGGTCGGTGATGGGTTGGTAATCGGTGGTGGGTCGGTAATCGGTGGGGAGACACTTGCCTAAAAACACCCACAGTCAAGGGCAGACAGCATACCCAAATATTGTCAGCAGCAGCAATTCCATCATATTTAAAGCTAATTAATTGCAGTGAGCTTCTGACTTGAGACTACTAGCCTTCAGGGACTTTCAATCTAATTTTACACATACTGAAAGTCTTTATTTTTATACTAGTATTTCATCATTAGAGATCATTTGAGATATCCCAGAATATATATATTTTATATTTATTTATATATATTTATTTATTTTACAAATTTATATCCCGCCCCCTCCTGCCATGCAGCTCGGGGCAGCTAACAACAGCAATAAAAACAATTAAAATTACTTAAAATATAAATATAAGATACATCAATAAAACAGGGCTAGAAAACAATAAATAAGTAGATAAATGGGCGGGGGATTAAAATCACCCCCCCCCCCCCCCCCCCC
>QEPC01008871.1:9805-20916 GCA_003113815.1 Sphenodon punctatus
TTTAATCATACAATTATTGCTGTGTTGTGTTGCTCATTGCATACTTTCCATGCTAAAAAATATGCTTTGCTAATACAGTAACCAATAGCCAAGATTCACATTGCCGGGGACAAAGCACGCAGCGTCGCTGCTAGGCAATGAGCTACAACGCCAGCCAGGGAGGGAGATTTAAACTGGGTGGGCAGGGCACACAGCAACAGCACAATGGGCACACCACAGGGACGTGGAGTGATAGAGCCAGGCGGGAGGGAGAGGCGAGCGGATGGCGATAGAGGAATGGAGGACGAGAAGGACGAGAAGGCGGTGGCGGGCTCAGCACTGTCAGCACTGACAGCCTTGAGTCTGACCCCCGCCTAGGCAGGGCAGCGCGGATATGCTTAGCGGCTCCGGTCCCACAGCCTTCACATACAGTGACACTGTTTCTGACTCCGGCCTGCACCCGGGTGTCTGCGGGCACTGCAGCAGCTGCATTCCTGCTGTCTGTCTGTCATCACCTCTCCTCCCACCCCTCTGTGTTGGCTGCCGGTTGGGTTGGGTGTCCTCCTCCTCTGCTCATGTCCCTGGTCTGTGTGTTGATTGTTGAATGCCCTCCTGTGTGCTCTGCTAGTTTCAGCCAAGCTAGCACCTGCGCTTTCCACATCCCATGCCTCGAGTCGCTTGTTCTCAATTCATTACAATGTTGCAACTGCTGGCCGGTGGGCTTATCTACTGTCCTTGGAGTTCTCCCATCCCCTCCCGTCCTGCCAGGACTTGCAGAGCGGAGCATCAGACCCCCATTTATTTCAGTAGTATCAGCCAGGTGCGTTCTGCTGCTAGAGACCATGGCTGGATGCTGCTCTTCCCCAGGGCTCGCAGGCATAGCAACCCATAGCTGGAGCTTCCACGAGACAATGGCCCTGTGTGATCTTTGGCATTCCCTGGCTGTGCAATTGCTTGCCAATGCCAACTGCCCGGACAGCCGCACAGGTGCCTATGCGAGTCTGAGTTCTGGGCTCCACTACTTTGGGTATGAGTTGAGCGCCCGTGACTTCCAGCTGCATGCGGAGACACTGGGTCGCCGTCCCTTTCCCGATGGTCGCATCCTGGAGATGATGTGCTTGCATGTGGTGTGGTCCACGGCAGAGACCATGTCCACTCTGTATGCGTGCAGCATGTCCTCCTTCACAGCCTGTCTGATGGAGGGGGGCCCTTCCCTGGCCGTGTCCTTCTTTGGCTGTGTCCATGGGGCCCGTGAGTACCAGCGGTCACGTGGTGCAGTCTATCACTGCCTGTTGGAGCTGGGTCACCTTCCATGGCCCCCAGCTGCCGACTGTCTTACCGGAGCCCACCGCAGCAGAGCTGATGGCGCTGGCTGGTGTGTGCTCTCGATTCAATGTGCAGGTGGGGCTGGCAAGGCTGGATCCCTTCGAGGCATACTACCTGGTCACGCACTACATGTCTGAGCTGGGATACCATCAGGGCATGCTTCAGTGACCCCACTATGTGCACCTGGTGTGCCACCCAGCCCCTGGCCCCCTTCTTGGCCCCCTGAAGCTGGCTGTGCCTGTGAGGCCCCCTGTGTCTTCCGTGCCCTCAGTGCAGCTGGCCCCGCTGTGTGCTCCCGCCTCCGTCCTGTCGCCATGGGTCACTGCCCGCCTCCTCCATGATGTCCACTCCACCATGGCTTCCTCCAGTGCTTCCCTACTATAGCTGTGATTCCTCCTGTGCCGGAGCCAGTGCCACCCCCCACCAACCACCCGTGGGTGACTCTGTGACCATGGGTCCTTATCATGCCCCCCCGCTCGAGACTGAGAGTTATTTGATTTCAAGCTTATTTGATTACTGCACTGCACTCCAGTGCTGCACTCCAGTGCAGTGCAGCAGTGCAGTAGGCTGGTTGAACTTGGGAGGGAGGAAGTAGTCAAGGACTTGGGAGGGAAGTGCATGGAGGGAGTTCAATGTAACACAATGAAAGGGCAATTATATTATTATTTTTGTTTTTCATAATGTATGTTGTTACTGTCTGTATCCCAGTGTAACCACACAAATCCAGCTTCTTCTTATCTAAACCATGCTGCCATTCAAGAACCATTCAATAAATAATAATTAGTATTTATTTGTTTCAGTCTGTTTTCAAACTTGCCATCCAGGTTTGCATGCCACTAGACAATCGTCCCCTCACCCCCAGCCAAGACTGTTTTACAAACAACTTGAAATTGAACTTGTTGCCAGCCATCCAGTGATGCAGTACCAGTTATTAGGAGGGAGGGGAGTTGAGTGGACTGAAGCTGAATGTTATTGTTGTGAAGTCTCCGAGTGCCCTGCCCCCACCTCAAAGAGTTGGGAGGAAACTGTTCACTACTAGTAGCCGGGTAGCTAGCCAAACATCCCCTCCCCCACCCTCAGGGCAAGCCTGAGCTGAGTGAATGACTCACAGACACATAAGACTCAGCCTAAAAAGGCTGGCCCAGGGGAGTAGCCCAGCTTCAGTGTATGTTATCTTAACAACACATCTCTGACTTTGAGTGTGTGGGGGGAAGGTATGTTTCAGAATGAGGAATTACTCTCAGTCATTCCTGTGAGTGGAATGGCTATCAAAGTCCTCGCCACCCACCCACCTAAGCTGTCCAGTCCTCCAGAGACCACTTCCTAAATCCATCTCAAAGCTCAACACATGTTGTTGTTTTTTTAGTTTTAGCTTGCTGTAATGGAATGTCAATGTTACACTCATTGCGTAGTTTCTTGTTTTCCTGCCCCTAGTTTAGCTGGAATCCAAAGACCAGTCCTCTCTCAGCCCCTCAAAGTGAGTAAGGATTGAGAACTGCTACTGCTCTTCTAAGATGATCTAATGTGTCATTAAAAGCTTCGCAATAAAACGCCTCAACAGCTGGCCTCAGTTTTGCCAAGTTACTGTTTTGTTACCAAAACTTCTTAGCAAGGGGCAACTATAAGCACTGCATCCTTGTCTCTTCCTCTGTTTTGGGAAGAGACTTATATGTCCAACAAAGATGTTTGATACCTTGTGTAGGTGACATCATGCTATGTTATTCTTTGGCTGCATAAGTGGGTGCTGCTTATAAGTATGGTTCTGGGGAGTCAGACAGAGTCACTCACAGCGCCTGTGTGGCAGGGGAGGGGAGGGGAGTAGTTAGGGGAGGGGATCCAGCTTCTTCTTTCTTAACCATGCTGCCATTCAGGAACCATTAAATAAATAACAATTATTTTTAATTTTTTTAAGTCTGTTTGCAAACTTGCCATCCAGGGGGGCATATTGTTAAGTCTCCGAGTGCCCTGCCCCCACCTCAAAGAGTTAGGAAACTGTTCACTAGTAAGTAGCTGCCCGGTACTTAGCTAGCCAACCATCCTCTTCCCCACCCTCCGGGCAAGCCTGAGCTGAGTGAATGACTCAGTCACAGACACATAAGTCAGCCTAAAAAGGCTGGCCCAGGGGTGAGTAGCCCAGCTGCAGAAGGCATGCCCTGCCTGCAGCAGAAGTCACCGGTCCCAGCCGATGGGTTAATGGTTAAGTTTCCCTCCCTTGGCAACTGTGACCTGTCTGTAATTGTGTTCAAACCCCATTGTTGCATTTTTTCCTTTTTTTTTTTTTTAACTGTAAAAGCAGTGTACAGTCACAAGATGTCTTTCTATGGCTATTAGACAATTACAGTCAGCAAGTTAAGGTGTTTCATTGCACAAAATACTGATAATAGTCGTGCTTTGGCTGACGTGTGCATCTGCGGCACCACCCAAGAATTGCCATGCTCATAGTCCCAGCAGAGACTATGCAGCTTCTTCTTTCTAAACCATGCTGCCATTCGAGAACCATCCAATAAATAAAAAATCTTATTTATCCAATAAATCAAAAATCTGTCCCCACTGCACACATCCCTGCACAAAGTTAGAAATTACAATTGACTCCCCATCCTTTTTTCCACCCCCACCCCAGCCGGGAGAGTGATTTGATCAGACTTGCACTCCAGTGCAGTACGTTGGTGGAACTTGGGCCCCACCGCAAACTTTGAGTTTACCGGGTTACCCCCACCTCCAAGTATAGGTCCAAGTATGGAAAGTAGTACAATTGTCTCCCCGTCCCCTCCCCCCCCAGTCAAGAAACTGATTAGATTTCAAACTTGCGCTCCACTGCAGTAGGTTGGTTGGGAGGGACTGGAAGGGACTGAGTGAACATAGGAACTCCCCCGTCCCAATCGCAAAGAGTTAGGACATTTAAAGCCACTTAAAGCCAGAATTCTGATGGCATAGTTGTTAAGGTTCCCACTTGCTATGCAATTTGAAGCTGCCATACCACAGGTTCAAATCCCCACTGTCCATGTCACTTTGTTTTGTTTTATTTTTTTGTGGTCCCAAATCGATACCAGTGTAAGAGATGGATTGGATTGGAGGCAAATAGTTCAAACAAAATGATAACTATTATCATTCAAATGAAACAATATCATTTGGCTTCCATTCTGTAGATGCGCTGGGGTGCGGCAAGTCGGCAACCGGAACCAGCAGGGAGAGGGGGTGTGTGTGGTGGTGCGCCCATGCGGCCGGTCTTTCTAGCTGCAACAGGCGTCTGTCTGCTCACGAGTCCTGACTGGGGGGTGGTGGAAACTTTCTCTTTTTAACTCCCCGACTGACCCATCCACAATGACCATCCCATGTTCCCACTCACACCAGATACCCAGAGATGGCTTAAAGCTGTCACATTAGCCAGACCGTCCCGCCCCACCTCGGCCACACGGGTCATATAATTAGCAACAGATGCACACCAATAAGAACAGTCCTTCCCTGTGACTGACAGTTAACAGCCACAGGCATTTAACACAGGGAGGTGGGCTTTATTTCACATTGACCATGTGCTGCGTGTTTTCATGTCAAATCTATCTCAATTCTAACTTGACAGAATGGCTTTTGCAGGGTTTGCTGCAATCCTTGATGGCCTTATTAGAATTGGTAAGTTAAACAAAAGTTTTTCTTATGTGATCTCTCACAGTCTTGCATGCTTTACATTAGTAGGTCTTTTGTCTTTACTAGTGCGTTGATATGTTTTAATTTTCAAAGCCATTTCAGGGGAAATTTTGGTGGATGTGGCATCCGCAATTTGGGCCACAGTATGGAACACTGCAGATGCAGGTCAACACCTAATCTCCAGACAGGAGAAAATTGGTAAGGATTTGTAAGATCCATACTACTAGCACCCTTGTAGTGTGTTTCAAAATAAATTTTTAAAAATTGCTGCTCTTCAAGAATGCATTCACTAATTGTATTCACTTTTTACAGGAAAAAAAAATGAGGCACAGACAGAACTGCTGCAGAGCTTGACACAGCAAAATTAAGCACTTGAGGACTCGCTCGCAGCAGTGCTCCAGGAGGTGCGGGATGGGTTTCACAGCAGGCAATAGTTGATGTTTCTGTTAAATTAATTTTTCTATTAAAGGGTTTGTTGTGTTTTGTATTAAAGAGTTATGTTATTTTTTGCTCATTATGTAGCTTTCTGTCTGACCTGTACATACATGTAGTTTCCTACTCATTTGAGAAACCAATGTTTACCAACCAATCCTTAATAATTCTCCAGGCACATCAGGCCCATTTTGCAATCATTCCACTCACAGCATTGGGGTGAATAATTCCCTTATGTTGACTGGTGTTGCCAGCCTGTCACTGGCAGGCCCAAACCAGTAAGATGTTACATTCCCCAAACATACGTGAACCCATCTTCACGAATATAGTATCTATACATCTATACAACTGGACTTCACTTGACCACATCATCTGCCACTGTCTGACACCCAATTGTACCACCACTTCTCTCAGTGTAAACACTCAAATCCAGCTTCTTCTTATCTAAACCATACTGCCATTCGAGAACCATCCAATAGATAATAATTAATATTTATGTATTTCAGTCTGTTTTCAAACTTGCCATCAGGGGCTGCATGCCACTAGACAACCAGTGCCAAACCATCCAGTGGTGTAGTACCAGTAATTAGGAGGGAGGGGAGTTGAGTGGTCTGAAGTTGAACGTTATTGTGAAGTCTCCGAGTGCCCCGCCCCCACCTCAAAGAGTTAGCAAACTGTTCACTAGTTAGTAGCAGCGCGGTAGTTAGCTAGCCAACCTTCCCCTCCCCCCCCTCCGGGCAAGCCTGTTTTACAACTTGCAAAGCCATTCAGTGTGCTGCAGTAAGTGTAGGGAGTTGAGAGACTGGGATGGGATGGGACTGGGAGTGGACTGGTAGTAGTGAACACTAGAATTGCACAGCAACAAGTTCCTAAAGCCTGACTGTGGTGCACCCCCATCTGTGTTCAGATTCATTTTATTAATATGTACCATGTGTCCAGTGTATGTTCAGTGTACCAAAGACGAGAAAGCACATCTAGGAATGAAGACCAAATTATTTATATTCGACGTAGGTATTAATGTACAACAGGTTGGTAGCTGTGGCAATCAAATTCTTTGGAAATCAAATTTGTTTTATTCTCCAGATGAAGGCGAAACCCAACATGCACATCTTTAAAAAAAAAAACCACTACTTGATTGTGGGGAAAAATTGATTGTGCTTGGAAAATTCCTTCATGACTCCATATGAAAATGGCAATCGGATCAGTACTCGATCCCTGAAGAATACTGGCAGTGGCTACAAATCGACTGACTAGCTGTTGCGTGTTCCTGTCATGAATGTATCCATGTTCCTGAAAAACAACCTTTAAAAAAACACAATTATTAGTCACGCTTATTGTTGTTCAGTTTGCATTTTTTATTTTTAATCTGGAATTTGCAGTAACACTCTCTATAAGGATCCTAGCAATCACATATTATATAAATGTTTGCTAGTTGTATGTGTACAATTATCCAGAAAAATAGATCAATGCTGCAGAGTTCAATCCTCAATTGATGATTCATTGACTCCTGGTAGCACCCCTACACCCACCCATGACCTCGCCTTCCCACTCTGCCTCTTTCTTATGTGAATAGCAATCAGTCCCACCGTCCACACTGCGGGGGGGATGCAGGACGGTGGTTTAAAGGGGGATGGGCAAGGTATTTTGAAGCAGCTGAAGTTGGGTTTTATGCTTTTGTGCTGGTACCAATAGAATTAAATGGAACACAGTCAGTGTTGGGCGATGGTCTGCATATATTTTTTTCTCAAAAGTATAGCTATAAAAGAAAATATTGCACTGCAAAACATAATTGGAATAATCATGATGTGCATGCCACAGTTACGTTAGATATGTATCCCAGTTTTAAAGCCAAAAAACATACTCACCCTAAAGTTTGGTTTCTTCACATCTCTTCACTTCTGATCTTGTGGTCACGTAGGTAGTAGTACCTTCAAATCCCATACTAAATCATATGACAAATGGTCACTGCCGGATTTACACCATGTGTTCCCTTATGCCAATTTGCGTATGGGTCATTCCGTGGAGGCCATTACTGCACAGCTTCCATGCCTTGGGAACCAACAAACAGAAATGGAAAAAGCAACAAAGAAAAAGAGTCAAAACGTAGCAGGACTGTAAAAAACAATACTTATTGTATAACAAAGTCTGCAGTGCAATTTCAAAATGGCCTGCACCACGCCATGCTACTCCAAGTTCCAATTTGCTTGTGAGTCATTCCGTGGAGGCCATGACTGCACAACATCCTTGCGGCCATGCAGTGCTTTTTCAAAATGGCCTGCACAATGCCATGGTACTCCAAGTTCCAATTTGCTTGTGAGTCATTCCTTGGAGGCCATGACTGCACAACATCCTTGCAGCCATGCAGTGCTTTTTCGAAATGGCCTGCACAAAGCCATGGTACTCCAAGTTCCAATTTGCTTGTGAGTCATTCCGTGGAGGCCATGACTGCTCAAATCATAACACAAAAAAGCTTACTGCATTAGTGCTCTTGTATTCCTTCAGAAATTTCGTCTCCTTCATAATAACCTTTTCTCTGTCGTTTGATTGCCTCTCTGGTGCACTTCATTATATCCTCATCTGTTGTTGCTCCAATTAAATTCTTTGTAATCTTGGGAAGGAATTCCCTGTTCATTTTTATTAATGCTAGGTGCTCCAGATTGAGACTGCTAAAACTAGTTCTTTTATTTACCCAAATTGCACCTGCACAGCTAAATAAACGTTCAGATGGGACACTACTTGGAGGACAGCCAAGGAGTGTGATTGCCAAATTGTATAGTACTGGCCAAGTGCCACTTTTGTCAGCCCAATAAATGAGTGCCATCCACAGGGGCAGACGACACATACTGGTTGTACATGTATTTGACTGCAGATAATGAGTTTGGTCGATGCACCTTATCAGCTCTTCTTTTACTTTTATTGGGATTCGGTACCATGAGTCCATACTTCTGAAAAGTTGCCCAGACAGAAGATGCGTCATGCTGTATGGTGTGATCTTCTGAACCGCTATCTGTGTCATTCTCCTGTGCATCGTCATCACTGTCTTTGCAAACCTCTTCAATCATGTGCCTGGCAATGTCATGGCGTGCAGCTGCAGCAACTTCTTCACCATGCAAGACCTTCATAACGTTCTTGAAACGTGGGTCCAGAGCAGTCACCATCCGGTACAATGTCTCTCCACCAATCTTCTGAAACTGGGTGCTGTTGGCGATCATGTTCTGTAAGGAAATTCCCATGCTTTCAGCCCTCTGTCCATCATCCTGTAGTGCTAGAGAGTTGGTGATGTCTTCAACCTGTGTCCTCAATAATACGAGAGAGGCCAAGCGCTGGCTGAGTGTTGCATCAGCCCTGCTCACGAACTCCGTCATGACTTGAAAGGGCACCAGCAGAGCAAGGAGAGCTCCTATTGTATCCCAGTGTGTGATATTTAGCTGCATAGCGGGGGCATCTTTTACAGACTTTGAGGCCACAGCAAAGAAATTCTCAATCGCAAGTCGTTGTGAATGTAGTCTTTTAAGCATCTGATAAGTTGAGTTCCAACGCGTGCAGACATCGTTCAGGAAGAACTGAAGTGCAACTTTTCTCTCCTCCTGTATTTCACAGAGCACGCGGCGAGATTTTGTCGATCAACAAAAGTGCGTCACCAACTTCTTTGCACGCTCTACTGTGTCCTTAACCGATGGGTCCGATTCTAGAAATTTCTTTGCCACCAGATGCATTGAATGAGCCATGCAGGAAACATTTTTGCACCTGCATTCAGAAATCCCTTTCATGATATTTGCACCATTGTCTGACACAATGCACCCAATGGAGAGATCAAGGGGAGCCAACCAATCATGTGTCAATTGTGATAATTTAACATGAATTTTCTCAGCAGTGTGTTGTTCCAGAAGGTGTTCTAATGCAAGTATGGCTTGCTTCCTTACCTGTCTGTTATTGAGGTTTTGATTAATCCAGTGTGCAGTAATGCACAGGTACTCCATGCGCTGTGCACTGCTTCACACATCTGTGCTTAAGTGCACAACCTTGCCCTCGCAACCAAGCATAGCAGCTGATACCGCTTTGCATGTTTCGGTGAAAAGTTTTGGAATAGTCTTCTTGGTGAAATAATATCTCGAAGGTACATTCCTTCGTGGGGTCATTCCTTCCATTACTTCCTGGAATCCCTCATTCTCAACAAATGAGAATGGAAGCATGTCGACTGCCAGCATCTTGGTCATGAGTGCTAGGTAGTACTGTGCAGTAGGGTGAGACGCTGGCCATTTGTTTTGGTTTTGCAGAGATTCTTGCAATGTGGTCTGCACAGTCCTATCACTAGCGGTGTTTATAGAGGGATCGTCATTGTTGTTTGTAGTTTTGCTAGAGCCATTGAGAATGGACTGGTGATGGTGCTTCATGTGGCTGCGCATACCACTAGTCCCAGGCTGGCTCTTCCCTCATTTGGTCCCTCTTGTTATTTTCCTGGTGCAGTATTTGCACTTCAATACTAGTTTCTTTGCATCACAGGCAGTGAAATGATCCCAGACATCTGACCTTAGTTCTTTTCATTTGTCTGCAGGCCCATCGGAGGTGTTGTTGATTGTTCCTTGCTGTGATGATAATACAATCTCATTGTGATTTGTTGATGCGGATGCCACAGGCAAACACGCCGGCATAGAGTTTTTGGTCCTGGTAAGAGCCACTGATGTTGGAGTGCTGGTGTTGTTTGATGTTGTGGTGTGGTTGGAGCTCGGAGTCATCGATCGACGTTTCGATGAACCTTTGTTGAAAATCGGGGCTATGTTAGTATGCGTACTATATTGCAAGAGCAAATGTACTTCCCATTCAACATTTAAGGGGTTGTGATCAATCTGTAGCCTTTTACGCAGTTGGCTGGAGCCTGAGGATTGTGCATTATAAGGGGTGTACAATGGATCATCAAGATCGTCAACGTCATCGTTAAATTCCAAATCATCCACAGTAACATCAGTATCGTTCTCATCGCAGTCATGGCTCCTGCATGCATTTTTGAGACTGCTCAGATGTGCTTTCAAGTTGAAGCTCCAAAATCTCATTGTCAATGCGCTGCAATAATTCAACATCTTTGTTGGAGTCCATGGATGATTCTCCTACAGTGGAGGGTGAGTCTGCATCAAGAAAACACATCAGTGCATCCTGCTCTGAACCATAGAAACTGATTAACGCATGTTTAGTCAGCGGTGGTGCCCAATGTTTAGAACTGCCAGGCTGTGAAAATGGTATTTTTGCTGACAAAATATGCATTGCTAGCAGCGTCTGTGACAATTCCACACAATCAGACTGCTGTTGGGTGTCTGGTAGCAACTGAAGAGGAGCCTGTGAGTTTTTGGCCATTGCCTGAGGTTTTGAACTGCCAGGCTGCGGCAATGCCATTTTGGCAGGTGAAATATGCATTGCAATCTGCAACTGGGACAATTCCTTAATGGCAGAATGCTGTGGTTGTGGGGCTTCTTGTGGAAACACAAGAGGAGGCTGCGAGATTACTGGGCAAGAAGCAACAGCAGGAGCATCCACACCAGATTCTGGGACTTGTGGTGTTCGAGGAGACACTGTGTCCTGTACCCTTTTCTTTCCATTATGAAGTGACAAGACATTGCTCGGGGTCGTCCTACTGCTGTGAGTTGTAGTGCGCTGTCCAGAAGAGGAATTATCACGTTTCCGCTTAGCCGATTCTGCTGGCATCTCTATAGCCTATGGAAACAAAACTTGAAAAAAGT
>QEPC01008871.1:27288-40006 GCA_003113815.1 Sphenodon punctatus
GGGGGGGGATAGCCTCCCGTTAGCTGCGGTAGCCGCCGTGCTGGCTCCTGGCAGGGAGATCACTAGATAGAGACCCCGGGGGTGGGTAGCTGTCTGGTAGCTGCGGTAGCCACTGTGCTGGCTCCTGGTGGGGGGATCATGAGATAGAAACCGGGGGGGGATAGCCATCCAGTAGCTGCGGTAGCCGCCGGGTGGAGAAATAGACAGCAGCAGCAGCATAAGTGAACACATGCACGACACGCTAAAAGGTTGGCAAAAGATGTGTACATTTGTAACAAAAACATTAATAATAAAAATTAAAAGTTCACTTTTGTTGGATAACATTAACAAGAAAAATGAAAATTTTAAGGGAATAGGACTCTCTCTCCTCACGTTGCGATGCGGTGTTTTGTCATGGAGTGCAGCAAATCAGAGTGTGTTTATCAACACAGACACCTGGTGCAGCTCCGACAGTCACTCACTCTCACTGTGATTTGGGATCAAGAGAGAGAATAAGGCAACAAACAGACCTATTTATACTGAATGGGGAAGGCGGAACATGTCTCTCTGAGAAAGAATTAGCCAATAAAATTGGCCAGGTGGGTGTCTGTCAACAAGGGTCCGAGTTTGATCTCATTGCGTCAGGTATCACGGTACCGAGTATTTCAGGGCGGCGGAAACATGCTGCAATGACGCGATCAATGGAAAGGGGAGTTGGTGCCGCGTCCTCTTCATATCCGCAGAGCTGCCGCTTTCCATTGTGCGGCCGAAATACCGCAGCACCATTCGCCGAAAGCCGTTCCCGCAGCCTCGGAAAGCTGTGTCTACTGAACCGTGCCACGATGCACGGAAGAGGGGTTTCCGTTGGTATTTGCTGCCGCTGTGGAATTTCGCGACAGCCCTAAGTGGCAGCAGCTCTCTTCCAATCACAGCACCACTAGCAGCCCCAGTCCTCCCAGCACCAAGCCCAGCCTGCAGCTTCTCCCGCAGGGCCCCACCCTGGAATTTTTTGTTACCTGGGAGAAGGAGAGGGACAAGCAGAGTGGCAGCAGCTCTCTTCCAATCACAGCACCACCAGCAGCCCCAGTACTCCCAGCACCAAGCCCAGCCTGCAGTTTCTCCCGCAGGGCCCCGCCCTGGGATTTTTTTGTTACCTGGGAGAAGGGGAGGGACAAGCAGATTGGCAGAAGCTCTCTTCCAATCACAGCACCACCAGCAGTCCCAGTCCTCCCAGCACCAAGCCCAGCCTGCAGCTTCTCCCGCAGGGCCCTGCCCTGGGATTTGTTTGTTACCTGGGGGAAGGGGAGGGACAAGCAGAGTGACCTAATTCATTTACATACCTGGCATTAAATATTCTAATAGAGGAACTTGGTGCAACCATATCAAAAAAAGGGCTAATAAGGCAACTAGGGCAGCATGTGGCATTTTGAAGGCCGCAAATTTGTCACAAAATGTTCCACTGTCCACATTTGTACAAACTTTCCAATTAAAGGTTTACCCTTCAGTGACATTTGGGTTGGAGATTGTCCCATTCCCTAATGTGGTGAGTTTGGAATGGGCACAAAACCAATTTCTTCGCCAACTGCTTGGGGTGGGGAACAGTGTCCCGGAAGCAGTCGTCCGAGAGGAGACAGGTCTCCTGTCTATTGAGTACTATGGAAAGAGGGCCTTCATTAGATACTGGCTCAGACTTTTGACCCAAGGTGGGGAAGTATTGCCTAATCAGTGCCTTATGGAGGAACTTGAGCATAGGGGGGCTAGAACTTATCCTTGGGTTAAGTACTTGGCTTTCCTTCTAAGAAATATGGGTTTCTCCTTTGCGTATCTGCTCCCGAAAACAATTGGGATGATCAAAAGAGAGGTTGATTGTAGATTAAGGGACCTAGCTAAAAAGGAGGACCTTGCAATAGTACACAACTGGAGAGTAGCTCCATGGTTAAAGGTGATTAAGAACACTGTTGCATTTGAGCCTTATTTGGATCAGTTACTAAGCAAGGTTCTCCGTAGATTCTATACTCTACTGAGATTCCAGCTTATTCAAACAGCAGTGGTGGAGGGCAGATATGCTGGTGTTAAATATGAGCTGCATCGCTGTCCTTGTAGTCTGGACGAAGTTGAGACAGTGGAGCACTTCGTACTGAAATGCCCGTATTATCGAATTCTGAGATCTACCTGGTTGCATCCCCATTGTATGAACCAGATGGGACAACGTGGCTCAGATGTTTTTGAATCATTGTTTAATTTGACATCTAAGGAAGAGACTAACACTATAGCAACATTTGTCTGGCTGGCCAGCAAAAGAAGGCTGGAAATAAGAGCACGGCTAAAAGAGCTCAGTAATATGAAGCGCCCAAAAAGCGGGATATAGGTTCCCCTGTCTCTCTTGCTGAGATATCCTCCTTGCCCTTAAGTAAATTATCTCGCAGAAATTCGTAGTATTTGAACTGTGTGTAACAAGATTAGGTATACTTAGTCTGGCTAATATGGACTCATTATTAGTTACTCTTGTTACCCAGAGTAACTGGAAGTGGGTTGTACAATGTACTTGTTATGGATACAGTTTTGTTTACTCGATATTTTACTGTATTTTAATATTTTTATTTCTAATTTTAATTGTATATGATCTTGTAATTGTACATGCATTTAGGCTATGGTGAAGGCTAAGCCATAATGAACTAAACTGACACCTCTAATAGGTTGGGACTGACCTGTTTACATTCAATGCTAGGAATTACATAAGACAAAATAGTACAGTGATTTCTTTTACTGGACCAGCTTCAGTTAGTGGATATGCAAGCTTTTGGACCTCACAGGGTCCTTCGTTAGGCAAGTCAGGAGTCAGAACTTTGGAGATCAACTCTGTACAGGAACTACATGGTCACAGTAGACTATGGGTGATTTCAGACGTTACGGGGCCCTTTGGCCCCGTACCGAAACCACCGGCTTCATTCCCCCCAGGGGTCGCCCCGTCACGCCATATCAGACGTGCCGGGGGGATCCCGGCGAGGAACCCAGGAGGGGGCGGGGCCGTGCGGCGCAACGTGCAGCTGCAAGGCCCTGCCCCCTCCATGCACCCCGCCGCCCGCCCTCCGAGGAGACGGGCGGGCGGCGGGGCCATTGCGGCCGCCACGCCAGATGTTACTTTTCGTTGGTCCCTGCCCGGGGTCCGTTTGACCACGCTTCCCAGAACCTTCCCCGGCTAGCCCGGGAAGCGTGGTTCAAACTGACCCCATGTGGGGATTCACCGTGGCGAACATCTGGCAGCCGCCAAACAGACGTTCGAGACACAGTGACCACAGGTGGGTATTCACCGTGGTTCACCGTGATCTCGTAATGTCTGAAGACACCCTATTACTCCAGGTTCTGGGAAGTAGACTACTTGGAGGATACTCAGGCAAAAACTGTAATCTGAAACCACACTTTGCAAGGAACGGCATACACAAAACCTTGTGCTCAGGCAATGGGACACAATACACAGCAGAAGAATTCAAACATTTTAGCACTAAGTATGAAACTGAACACAAGAATTCTTTCCCTGTGTACCCACAATATAATGGGAAGGCAGAATCAGCAGACAAGATGGCAAGAGATTGATGGTAAAGGCAAAGAACATGGGACAGGATCCATACCTGTCATTGTTGGACCATTGCAGGACTTTCCTGGGACTCAATAGCAGTCCAGCACAGAAGCGGATAGACAAGAGAATGAGAATACAATTTCCCATGAGGAATAGCTTCCTGAAACCCAATGGGAGAAGGGTGGATGATACAGCTGTGAGAACGCCAAGCCAGACAAGCAGAAGGGCCCCTAGGGAAATGCGGGTCTGCGATTCGCAGATTTCCTGCAGAATTCCCCTACCCCCGCAGAATCTCCTGCCCCGCTTACCCCAGCCCAGAATTTCTAGTCTGTGTTGGGGAGATGCGGGGCAGGAGATTCCATGGGAGGCTGGGGAGGGGAATGAACAAACCCTCTGGGTTTCCCCTCCCCAGCCTCCCCAACTGCCAGGGCTTGCCTCCCCCCCTCCCTCTTCCCAGTTTAGATAATTAATTAACTTACCAGTGATGGCAGCAGCAGCTGCTCCGTCCAGCACACTCGTACTTCCTGGCCCCTCCTGGTGGGGTCTCTCAGGGCAATGCAGCTGGATGACGTCTTCCAGCTGCGTTGCCCTGAGACACCCCGTTGGGAGGGGCCAGGAAGTACGAGCACGCTGGACGGAACAGCTGCTGCCGCCATCACTAGTAAGGCAATTCATTTTCTAAACTGGGAAGGGGAAGGGGAAGGTGGGGAGTCAAGCAAGCCACGGCAGCTGGGGAGGGGAAGCCCCGAGGGTTTGACCAGTGTGGGGGGGAGGAGGAGGAAAGCCCTGCCCCCATCCCTGGTATGGTAAATCGCACAGAGGCGTAGAACTGGGCCCTGACTCCTGAAGAATTTTTTTTAAAATTCCACGGAAGAATCGGGGCCCTGAGCATAGTACAAGAAAGGATCCAGGGACCTGCGGCCCCTCTGTAGAGGGGGAAAAGTCTGAGTCCAGACACCCAACAGCCTCACAAAAGAATTGCAAGGGGCCACTGTACAAGCTGTGGTGTAACCACAGTCCTATGAGATAGTTACAGATGCAGGACAGCAGTTTTATTATTATTATTATTATTATTATTATTATTATAGACATTTATATAGCGCCAGTCGTGTGACCTGGTGCTGTACAGAACATAGAATTAGACGCGGTCCCTGCCGGTGGCTTACAATCTAAAAGACAAAGGGGGGGAGACAGGGAGAGGGGACAGTGGGAGAGGCAGGGGAGACAAACAAACATTCAAGCGGAAGCGAAGTCTCAGGTGCATATGCTTGGCTTGGTTACAAAGAGGTTGGTAGCAGCAGTCAGCAGAGGAGGGCAGACAGTAAGGGTAAGGGGAAAGACTAGCAGGCATTGGGAAAGGCAGCAAGGAAAAGGTGGGTCTTGAGGAGGGATTTGAAGGAGCGGAGGGAGGAGGCAAGGTGGATGTGGGCAGGGAGGGAGTTCCAGGCATGGGGGGCAGCGAGGGAGAAGGGTCAAAGGCGGTGGAGGTGGGTGGGAGGCAATGTCCTGACGGATCTTGTCAATCTTTGAGGTGAAGAATGATGCAAGATCCTGAGCAGCAAGGGAAGAGGGCAGAGGAGGGCAGGGGGGTTTAAGAAGGGAGTCAAAATTCTGAAAATTAATACAAGCTCTGAGAGCCGCATAGAAGTCGGGTGTGAGGGGGATGTTATGTGTGTGCTTAAAAAAGGAGGCTCCAGTGTGCCATGGACCTGACTCCTATTCTTGTTTGCAATTGCATGCCCTCATCTCTACTTAGGTCTGGTCCAGAAAACCATTTCAATTTCACTGAAAAGTTCTGTGAAATTGGAATGGTTTCTTGGAATTCCAGTCGCAATTCTGACTAAAATAATTTTTCACTTTGAATTCCTACCAGATCATATACTGCATGCTCAAAATGGCAGTGGAAATTCTGTGCATGAGCCAAATGCTGACCACCATTGTATGTATGTGCAATATGGAGGCCATCATACAAGACGGTGGCCACCATGTCACAGCATAGCGGCCACCATCTTGTTGTACAGCAGCCATCATTTGCGCATGCACAGAATCACAGCCACCATTTTGCACATGTGCAAAAGGCAATTTCAGGGTAAGTTTGTTGTTTTTTTGTCTGAACTACCTGGTTCCAACAGAATCAGAATCAGGTGGAAATTCAAGTCTCACCCCAACCATCGAATCTTAGAGCTTGAAGTGACATCAAAGGTCATCTAGTCCAACCCTGTGCTCAATGCAGGAAATTCACAGCTAAGGCATCCATGACAGATGGCCATCCAGCCTCTGTTTGAAAGCCTCCAGCTTAGGAGAGCCCACCACCGAATCTGCTTTCTTGTAATTAGCCCATTGGTTCTAGTCTTGCCTTCAGGAGCAACAGAGAAAAAGACTGCTCCATCTTCTGTGTGACAGCCCTTCAGATATTTGAAGATGGCTGTCATGTCTCTTCTCAGTCATCTCTTCTCCAGGTCAAACATACCCAGCTCCTTCAACCTTTCCTCATAGGACTTGATTTGCTTTGTCACTTAACTCTGAACCCATTCCAGTTTGTCAATGTCCTTCTTAAAATGTGGTGCCCGGAACTGGACACAGTACTCCAGATGAGGTCTGACCAGTGCAGAACAGAGTGAAACTATTACTTCTCATGACCTGGACACTTTGCTGCTATTAATGCAGCCTAAAATTGCATTAGCCTTTTTAGCAGCTGCATCACACTGCTGACCCAAGATTCTTCTCACGTGTTCTGCTGCCAAGCCAGATATCACTCATCCTATACTTGTACATTTGATTTTTCTTACCTAAATGCAGAACTTTACATTTATCTCTGTTGAATTTTGTTAGTTTTGGCCCAGCTTTCCATCCTGTCAAGATCATTCTGAATCTTGTTTCTCTCTTCCAAATTGTTAGCTATCCTTCCCAGTTTTGTATACAAATTTGATAAGCATCCCCTTTACTCTTTCATCCAAGTCATCAGTAAAGCTGTTGAACAGTACAGGTCCCAGGACCAAGCCCTGAGGCACCCCAATTGATTCCTCCCTCCAGATTGATGGGGAGCCATTTATGAGCACTCTTTGGGTATGGTTCTTTAACCAGATGTAAATCCACCTAACAGTAGTATCATCTAGCCCATATTTAACCAGATTCTCAAGAAGGATATCATGGGGGACTTCGTCAAATGCCTTGCTGAAATCAAGATATACTATGTCCACAGCGTTCCCATGATCTACTAAACTAGAAACTTGATCAAAAAAGGAAATAAGATTAATTTGGCATGACTTGTTCTTGACAAATCCATGCTGGCTTCTAGAAAGCACAGCATTGTTTTCCAAATGGTTACAGACTGACTGCTTTAAAATCTGCTCTAGAATCTTTCCAGGGATTGATGTAAGGCTGACTGGTTTGTAGTTTCCCGGATCTTCCTCCTCCCTTTGGAAGACAGGGACAACATTTGCCCGTCTCCAGTCTTCTGGCACTTCACCCATTCTCCAAGAGTTCTCAAAGATTATAGACAGAGGTTCCGAGATTACATCTGAAAGTTCCTTCAGTACCATAGGATGTAATTAATCTGGCCCCGAGGACTTGAACTCATTTAAAGTAGCTAGGCTCTCTTTGCTCACTGTCGCCCATTACCAACAGAATCCTGCCAACCGCTCCTTTAAGAGGCCCTCCAACAGCCAGGATAGTGTTGGTGTGCAGTTAGCACCTACCAAGGCATGACGCTCCTCCAGCAAGGATAGTGCCAGGCAGCAGGTAGCTCCAGCCCCTGGAGCCACATTCTCCATTCAGAATAGCACAGGGGCAGGGAGTACCAGCACCCAGTCACATGCTCTGTCCTCAGTCACTAAGGATCTCCCCAGGGTCTTGGAGGTGAGGCTTACCCTCTTAAGGGTACATAAGGGCTTAGGCAGCCAGTCTTTCACTGTCTTGCCTGCTGTGTAGACCCTCTGCATGGCTAGAACTTCTCTCAGCTTCCAGCCCTTCCTGGTGACTTACTCCTCAAGCTCTGGGCTCAATTCATGCTGGAGCCTCATTCCAGTTGAGTATTCCAGCTGCGGACTTGCAGCCTCTGCCACTGCCTGCCTGGTCTTGTGCAGTCTTTTCTCCAGATAGTCTCTCACTCCACACCAAGTACAGCTCTTGCTTCCACTGTCTCTGGCCAGTCCACCTCAGCCCCTCCTCTGCAGGCCTCCAGAACCTTACATTCACTCAGACTGAGCTCAGTTTTTCAGTGCTTTGGGGTAGGAACTGGATCCAGGGGACAGATTCAGGAACTGGAAAGGGACCACATTAAATCTTGCTGAGGAATGCATTTGGCCCCCAGGCCTGAGGTTCCCCACCTCTACCATAGATAGTTGAAGAGGAGCAGCAGGGAGCCATTAGCCATGGAGAAAAGGGACCTGTGCCAAGTGTCTTAAAATTGTTTGTTCTTTTGGATCAGTTCAGTGATGACTCAAACAAAATGGTGCCAAGAAAGCTATTTTATTAAATACAAAGCATAAAGATATAAAAAGAATGTCTCATATCCCTTTCTGCAAGCCAGGGAACCCCAACAACGGCTGCGAGATGATCCCCAGGTGGGCCCCAGGTTCTACCACGCGCCTCAGCACGTCTGCGAAGTGGCCAGTAGTGGAGAGTCTCCATGTGGGTTTCCGGTTTCTCTGTCTTTATAGTATTCTAGCTTCACAAACCCACTATGCAAACACTGCGCATGCACTAACAATTAACCATTGCAAATGTGCCTCCCTCTGGCCTGAGTCATCCGACTCCCAATTAAGAAACATTTCTCTGGGTATAAGGCTCAGTTACTGATAAGGAAGCTTCTCATAACATTACAGTTCTAATGGGCCTTGGTATTCTGCACAACAAGTATTATGGGATGGAATACAACATAAGCTACCAAAAGGCATGTGTACAGCTCATGACAAACAAGATGGATTCAGAAGCAAGAGCAGGCCGAATAAGACATATAAGGATTCCTAACTGGCTCCACCAGTGTACATAGGTCTTCTGCAATCTTTCACTACACTCCACCCCTGAATTCTTCCAATTGAGGCCTGTAGTCCTTGTTCACACTTATCCAAATGATACCACATCTTGCACATGCGATGCCACATGTAAAACATTAAACAAAAAATTAATAACATATAATTACAACAAAATACGATGCTAAAATCAAAAATGCAGTTGTCTTGGGTAGCCAATCATACTATATGTAAGCCTTTTAATATGCTGGCAGCGTTACCTCCATGACAGATCAATATTTTGCCAAGTCACACATCCTGCCTTGTATGACCTATAACACAACATCTCTCTAATACAGGAGTATCCTAGGGGGGCAGGCCATTTACACTCCAGATGTTGTCGGGCATAAAGACGACCAGTGATACCCCAACTCAGGTCACCTTCATGAGTTCAATTAACAAGGGTTGCATGGGAGTTAAAGCAATTCGAGGTATTCGGTTTGCCCATTACAACCTTGTTTATCCCAATACATGGGAGCATAAGCCTGTCGAGGTAATTTCATTTCCACCACAGTCAAGTGTCTTAATTGCTAACAGCATCATACAAGCATTTCAGTTCCTTCAATAAATTCAGCAGCCATCACCAGGAAGTAGCTATGTTGGTGTAAGGCCAAAAAGAATGGAAGGCTGCAAAATATAAGCATAAATGTTATAATCATACATAAAAGCTATTTTCTAACAAAGTGTCATGGAGGAACATAGGGTCACACACGTGTAACATGGGCCTACATGTAGACTACAAGTCTCGTAAACATGTAAAGCAAAAGGTTCCACATGTAAGTAATGTTACAACTGAGAACTGTAAAACCCAAATCAGAGCTGTGACATGTGACCAAGCCCCAGGAAATGGGAAGACAGTTTGTTGATTTGCCCAGACAGAGACATTAAACAACCCATGACACAAAACACTGCAACTTTAACATGAAGGTTCATGGCTCCGTGCAAAGGTGCACAAAAATCATGCTATTGATTACTCTTGTTGTCTCAGCTTGCCTCTGTCGAGACAAATAGGTACTGAGTCACCAGTTTTCATTATTCAGTATGTATTTCCTTCACCTGTGGCTATTACCTCCATAATCAGGTGCCTTAATTGCCAGCACCTTAGCCCACCCTTGCAACATGCCCATAGGGGTAAGCTGTCTGATTCGCTGCTTGAGTAGCCCATTATGGTGCTCCACCAACCCAGAGACCTGTGGGTAGTGAGGGATGTGGAGTGTCCACTGCACATTCCACTCATCTGCCCATTTCTGAACTTTTTGTTCCTTGAAATGACTTCCATTATCAGATCGGATTTCTTCAGAAACCTCAGATCTTCTAAGCAACTGACCAAGGCCCTTAAGAGTAGCTTGCTGTGTAGCCCATTTGTTTGGGCTCACCATGGTGTATCCTGAAAAGGTATCCACTAGGACCAGTGCATACTGGTTCCCCTAGGATAATGGTAGGGGCCCTATGTAACCCACTTGCCAGACTTTCCCACATTCTAAACCCCTTTTCAAATGGCCTAATGGCCTTCATTGTAGAAGGTATTGCTTCACTCTCTGGCATATAGAGCATTGTTTTATTACAGTTTTCACAGTATTCACAGGACAAGGAATGCCTCTAGCTGTAGCCCATGCCATAGTGCCCACCTCCCCCAAGTGGACAGATTTTTCATGTGCCCATTGGCATAGGAGGTGGAGGTCAACCTCCATCTCTTCCGAGTTGTCATTAGGGGCTTCTACCCCTCGGAACTCGACCATCTGATCCACAGCACTGTTGTACTGAGTAGTTGGGGAGGTGTTTCTGGCATGAGCATTGACATGATACACTGTCACAGGAATTTTCCTGTCAATATCCATCACCTGTTTCCAAAGATCATCCCCCACAATGGCCTACCATGAATTAACCAATTATCTTGTTCCCATTTGGGGGACCAAAGTGTCAGTCTGTTTGCAATGACCCATGAATCTGTATATTTTGGGTTGGGACATCTCTAGCACATTCTTAAAGGCCATATCCACACCCATCAATTCTGCATATTGGCTAGAGTGTCCCTGCCCATGTTGAATTAAGACAGTGCCCTTAGCTGGTTGTAAAGCAGTTGCCTTCCACACCTGCTCCCCCTTGAGATATTTTGCCAAACCATCTGTGAAGCAAGCATAATGTTTGTCCCCCTCTGGCAACTGCTCAAAGGGAACTCCCCACTCGGCTATAGTGGGAATGGGTTCTACAGGCTGCACAGTGGGAGCAGTAGGGTCCTGTGGTAGCTCCGTTACCCATTCATGGATATGGTTCACCCCCTGCTTCCCTCCTGTCACTCTTTCAGATATGTACCATTTCCATTTAACAATGAATGCCTGCTGGACCCTCCCCACCCGGTGGGGCTTGGAAGCATCCATTACCCAAGGAAGGATAGGGATTCTGGGCCAAAGAACAACTTCATTGTTCTCAGTCAGCTACTCAGTTTCCACTAGAGCCCAATAACAGGCAAACAACTGTTTTTCAATCCATTCAATCAAACTGACCATGTCAGGTACTACTGCTGCTAATGGCAGAGCATGCTTATTCAGCTGACGATAATCAATAGTCATACGCCAACTCCCATCAGGTTTCTTCACCGGCCAAACTGGGCTATTAAATGGGGAGACAGCTGGTCTAATAATACCAGCCTCCTCCAAGCCTTTAATTGTCTGTGAAATCTCAGTATGTTCCCCTGGGAGGCGATACTGCTGTACCACTATGGGCTCCTTGGGAGGGGGAATGCAAAGAGGAGTCCACTTAACATCCCCCACTACCACTACCCTCACACCAAAGACAAATATTCCAGTGGAAAGTTGCACCTACCTACCCTGCAAAACATTAATTCCCAGAATATACTCAGGGACAGCAGTGACCAACACATCTGCCCAGGAGGGAGGGTAACCCCCAATGGCCAATCGCACACTTGTCCAGGTGGCCTCATTCTCTCCACCTCCAAAAGCATTGACCACCACCCGCTGTCCCACATGCTTATGAGGATTTCCATGTATCAGTGTAACTTCTACCCCAGTATCTATTAGGGTCATCACCATTTGTCTGTGGCTATGGACACAATAAATTGTCAGTGGGATGTGGGGTCACCAAGGGCAGCCATCTTTATTGACCCTACCGTGGCGACCAAGCCACCCTGTCATTGGGGCTTGGGTACTTGCCATTCTGACAGGTCAGGATACAAGGTGAAAGGAGCCCTCTCTGGTGAAGCAGAGGCTTCTGGGGAGGATGCATCTCATACCTCCACTTTATCTTTCACCTTCACCTTTCCCTTACATCTTTCCTTGTACAAAACATGTAAATCAACGGTAGGAATTCCATCTATCTGTTTCTTTGGCACCCCTGCTTTCAATAAAGTAATGAACATGTCTCTATGAGTCACTTTTACTTTTTGTGTGGTTTTGCTGCCATCTACTGGTTCATTCTTTTGTTGACGAGCAGCACGCGTGTGTACTTTACTTTCCTCGATCTCTACTAACTGTCCCATTAACAGCACCACTCCCCCCCCACTGAACGCCCCTGCGCTGGCCCTAGCAGGGCTAGCAGGGCCCCCCTCAACTGGGGAGACCCATCTTTCATCAATCTTGTCCTCATTCCTGCAGTGAAAAGCTCCCTATCTGGCTCATCAAAAATATTCAAATAAATTACTAGCTGGGTAGCCAAATGGCACAGCCATGCCCCTCCTTCCACCACAGTTTTCCACCGCTCTATGCTGTCATCCTCCCAATCCATGGGCTCAGGAAAGCAAGCTTGCACTGCCTGCTTTACCCAGTCAAATAATGAATGTGCCACGTTGCGAGCCACCCTGAGCATTTGATTGATCATGGGATCCTTAGCTAGAACCCCCAACTTAAGTAATTCTCCATCCATTAAAAAAAAGCCATTTTCCCCCTGATCCCACAACCTAGTTAACCATGCCCCCAGTGTTTCTTGGGGCAACTGACGATGTTGCTTAGCTTTATTTATTTTTATTATTAACAAACATTTATATAGCGCCAGCAGTGTACCTGGCACTTTACAAAGTAATAAAACAGACACAGTCCCTGCCCGTAGGACTTACAATCTGAGAGACAGGAGCTGGGGGAGAGACTTAGGAAGGGGAACAGAGGGAGAGACAAGGGGTCTAACATTCATGAAGATG
>QEPC01008871.1:40405-54441 GCA_003113815.1 Sphenodon punctatus
AGAAGAGGAGAGGGCCAAGAACAGAGCCTTGAGGAACACCAACTGAGAGGGGGAAGGAGGAGGAGGTGGAGTTGGAGAGAGACACATTAAAGGAGCGGTCAGAGAGGTAGGAGGAGAACCAGTTATGGACAGAGCCACAAAAGCCAAGGGAGTGAAGGGAATCCAGCAAGAGTGAGTGGTCAACAGTATCAAAGGCAGCAGAGAGATCAAGGAGGACAAGAATGGAATAGAGACGTTTAGATTTAGCCACCAGATTTAGCTATGTCCTGCAACTCTATCTGGGTGAAATCTTGCACCACCCGGGTAGCTCGCATGCCTCCTCCAGGTGGCCCCTTAGTCTTATTTCTTATAAGGGGCTGAGCCTAGGCCATGGGTGGATCAATTTCAAGAGGGCCTTTTGAACCCTCTTCACCCTCAGTCCATTCCTCTGCAGAGGAGGAATCCCAGATGTTCCCATCCCAGGTTGCCGGATCCCAGTTTGGACTTTCCATCAGTGCCCGCACTTTCACTCTATTCACCGTCCAATTACAGTGCTGTGCAGCCTTGCAGCAGTCATAGCCTGCTCCTCCACTTTCTGCCCTTGCTCCTGAGCTGTTTACAGCCCCTCATGTAACAAAGCATTTCACTGCCTCACGGCTACCAACTCATCATCAGTGCTCTGGCATTGCATCTCTAACTGTTCCTGCTTCTCCCACAGCCCTTTCACTGCTGTGAGGAGTACCCAACCAATTCCAGAGACTGTTTCTTGCCCCCCCGGGACCCCCAACTCCTGCAGACATTTCTCAATTACCTGAGGCATGAGCCCCCCGGGACAAAGCAGCTCTGGGGATACCCAGCACCAGTGGGGATACCCGACTCAACATTTGAGTGACCGGAGCCCATTCAGAGGTGGCAGACCACCCCAAGATCTGTGTCAGCTCGGGCCCAACAGGTTTCTTGAATCACATCACAAGTTCACTGATCTGATCCTGCCGACTACGCTAAGTGTCTTTAAATTGTTTGTTCTTTTGGATCAGTTCATTGATGACTCAAACAAAATGGTGCCATGAAAGCTATTTTATTAAATACAAAGCATAAAGATATGAAAAGAACATCTCACATCCTTTTCTGCAAGCCATGGAACCCCAACAACAGCTGCGAGATAATCCCCAGGTGGGCCCCAGGTTCTGCTGCTCCCCTCAGCACATCTGCGAAGTGGCCAGCAGTGAAGTTTCTCCATGTGGGTTTTTGGTTTCTCTGTCTTTATAGTATTCTAGCTTCACAAACCCACTATGCAAACACTGCACATGTGCTAACAATTAACCATTGCAGATGTGCCTCCCTCTGGCCTGAGTCATCTGACTCCCAATTAAGAAACCTTTCTCTGGGTAAGTTACTCGCTCAGTTACTGATAAGGAAGCTTCTCATAACATTAAAGTTCTGGTGGAGATGGAGTAGAGTGACCAGGAGCTGTATCACCTGGCTGGTGGGTTTGTTGAAGGGTGGAGCTACCTGAGCAGGACTTTGAAAAACTTGCATCTGCCAGAGGCAGACCATGGAGATGGAGTAGAGTGACTGGGAGCTGTATCACCTGGATGGTGGGTTTGTTGAAGGGTGGAGTTATGTGAGCGGGACTTTGAAAAACTTGCAGCCGCCAGAGGCAGACTGTGGAGACGGAGTAGAGTGACCGGGAGCTGTATCACCTGGCTGGTGGGTTTGTTGAAGGGCGGAGCTACCTGAGCGGGACTTTGAAAAACTTGCAGCTGCCAGAGGTGGTACCGGAGGCTCGCGCTGGGGCAGCGCACATAAGGGCAGCACGCGCAAGGGCACACCCTTGTGTGCGTGGCCTTAGGCGAGGGCCAGGCACAGGGGCCTCTGTATTATCTCTATCATTTGCAGCACCTAGCTCTACCTTACGATGGAGAAGGGAAAAGTAAAACAATGGCGAAGGGGTGTAGGGGAGGACTCTGAAGTCCCCCCTTTGAAACAACGTAAGATGGACCAATTTACAATACCTATGACATCACATTCAATGGCCTCTATGGCCCAGGTGATGCCTACAACGGATTTCCAGCTAAGTAATCATTTTACCCCTCTTTTGGACTTTGCAAATGAAGAGAGGGGGGAGGGGGCTTTTGCAATTGTTAGTGGGCTCTCCTCCCCCCCAGGATTATGATCTAAGGGCACCCCAATTGAACCATATGAGACGGAGAGGTACCCCCATTCAATTGCTCACAGAAGATTCCTCCTGGGCAAAAAAAATGATGAATCAGACTGTGCTTATTTGTAAAACCCTCCAATTTATTTTTTCCCAGCTAAAAATTTTGTCACAATCAGTTGAGTGTGGGACTATGGAATTTGAAAGGACCCCACCCCCTATTCGATTATCAACACAGGGTGGTGTGATGTGAGAGGCAGGTTCTAAGAGGAAACCAGATTGTAATAGTTCAGTTCCCCAGTGAGAGGGAGTTGGGACCCCTGAATGTCCCCAGAATATTTCCAATCAAGGATCCTATGTGCAAGGTGGGGATGGGGGATTTAGTTTCTGCCATAACTCAGTTACGCTCTCAGTTTCCTCACTTCCCTCAGGGGTTTTCCCTCAGTGGACCACCCCTTTTTTTGGTGGTTAGACACTTGAGATCTCTCTTGCAAATTTCCTGTGTTTCAAGAGATAGTGGGTGTTTTCAGACGTTACGGGGCCACTTGCCCCATACCAAAAACAACCCTTTCATTCCCCAATGGGTCACCCCGTCACACCATATCAGACGTGCCGGGGGGATCCCGGCGGGGAATCTGGGAGGGGGCAGGGCCGCGCGGCGCAACGTGTGGCCGCACGGCCCCGCCCCCTCCACGCACCCCGCGGCCGCCAAACAGACGTTCGAGCCACAGTGACCACAGGTGGGTATTCACCGTGGTTCACTGTGATCTCGTAACGTCTGAAAATACCCAGTGTAAATATTAGGGTCACCCAGAGGGGTTTGGAGGCCCATAAGTATGTGGTCTCTTTTAGGAACAGTAGAATCCCCCAATGTATTTGGGTGGGTATTCCTTGTCTTGCCGAAAAGGGTGTGTTCGTTGCTAAGATCTTTATTAACAAAAATATTTTGGAGGTAGGGAAAATAGCCCAGGGGAAGTGGGAACAGGGGATTATGCCTGGCGAGAGGCTTATAACACGCTCCTCTAAAGTTGGAGACAGGGAAGAATTTATTGGAAACTGTCAACACCTATCTTTGGGGAACAAGAAGGATAAGGGGGAACATGGAAGGGAAGGGACATCTAAAGAACAGGAAGTAATGGATACAGCTCCCCCAACACTGACTCCGGAGTCACCTCATAAGGCCCCCTGCCTTGTTAGGGAGGTAGATCAGGCTCTAGTGGCTGAAATCTCCGGCCGCGAGGAGAAGCGGGTCTCCACCCAGTGCCACCTATAATCTCTGCTGAGGGTAATATTGGGATATCTCCAGGGGAGGGTTTGTACCCCCCTTTGTACCCTCAGCCTTTGGAGGTAACTGTGGAGGTGACACAGCCCCCCTTGGAGGCTTTCCCAGGGGCTGCTTGTGTAGAGAGGGGTTATGACCCAGGCACGGTATGTGTTGGAAACCCTGGTGTTAGTGTGCCTGAGGAGACTAGTGCGCAATGGGACAAATTTTGGGTTCTTGATGAATGGGAGCTGGGTGTTCCATCCCAGCCCCTTTCAGATAGTGGCTCCAGTTGGGCTATTGGGGGTCTGAAATTACTTCCTTCTGACTCCCCCATGGCCCATTTTGGTGATGAAGGGTCTCTTTCAATGTCAGCACGGGTCCAGGAGGTAGAAGCAATCGACAGCATGCTCACCTCCCATGTGGTTTGGGAGGCAATGTCCCAGGGTGCTGCAGAGCAGGGGGAAGGCCCTCAGAGGGACTCTGCTGATTATATAGGTAGAGAGGACTCCTTAGACTCCAGTAAGGCAAAAATGGATTGACGCCCAGTAGAGAGGGCTGCAATATTGTTTAAGATTTTATCTTGGAAGGGACAGGGAGGGGAAAAAAGGAGGGAAAGAGAAGAGATTAGGAAAAAAAGACAGAAAAGGCAAAATAGGTTGGTAACTAAACAAACACAGGAAAAAGAGGCATACAACAGCAAACAGGGCAGGCAGAACCGGAGTGAGAGACAAGGAAAAAATAGAAATATGAGAGGTACAGAAATAAGAGGGAAATATAATAAATGGCTCAGCTAAAAATAATCACAGTCAATGCATGTGGGCTTAATAACCCACAAAAAAGAAGGAGGGTATGGCAGTTTTTGAATAAGCAGCATCCAGACATATTTGCTATCCAAGAAACCCACCTAATAAGGAAAGACAATGTCAGATTCACAAATAAAGAATACAGAATATACAGTGCGAACGGAGAAAAAAAGAGAGCGGGGGTCCTGATAGGAATAAAAAAATCTATAAAAATGCAAGTTACAGAAACAGACAAAGATAAACAAGGAAGAATGCTATTTATAAAGGGCAAAATAGGGCAGGACATATACTCGATAGGGACCATTTATGCCCCCAATGTTAACACTGCAGCATTTTTTGCAGAAATCATCCCGAGAATAGATGAAAAAATTGAGGGAAGGGCAATACTGATGGGAGACTTTAATACTCCCCTATCGGAACTAGATCTATTCACAAAAAATAAATTATCAAAACAACAAAACAGAATAGTCCAAGTGATTAAAAAATACCACTGGATAGATATTTGGAGGGTGCAGCACCCTACCACGCAGGAATTTACCTACTATTCGAATCCACACAAGACATCAACCAAAATTGATCATATTCTAGTGAATCAGGACATGTTGCCGCAATGTGAGGAAGTGTATATAGTAATTACCCCCTTCTCAGATCATAACGCAGTGGGGCTGGAAACTGGAAAACAACACAAAAACAACAAAGGGGAACAACAAAGCTGGCGGTTAAAGCAATTTTATTTGCAAAATAAATGGGTTACAGAACAGATTGAGGAAAGAATGGAGGAGTATATACAAATAAATGAGCAGCCAGACACCCCTGCAGCCACAGTGTGGGAGGCGGCAAAGGCAGTAATGAGAGGCCACTTTATATCGCTGGGAGCACACCTAAAAAAAGAAAAAAAAGCGCAAATTAGTGAGAAATATTTACTAATTAAACAGCTATCCAAAAATCCAGTGGTCAATGCAACTAAAATAGCCACGATTAAAAGCCAAATTAATTTATTAGAAAGCGAAATTGTGATCAGAAAAATACGATACACAAAAACTTTCTATTTTGAAAAGGCGAACAAGGCAGACAAGGCGCTGGTGTGGATGACAAAAAAAAGGAGACAAAAAGGGACTATACCCTATATCAGAAACAAGCCAGACGCACCCATGCTAAAAGAAAAAGAATTGGAGGACTGCTTTGTTCAATTTTATCAAAAAATATACGAAACAGGTAAACCAGCGCAGGACAACATTACTAATTTCCTGAATGAAGTAAAATTTAAAAAAATAACAAAAGAAGAAACCCAATTCCTGAATAATGAAATTAGTCTTGAGGAAGTACAAAAAACAATAAAAGAATTACCAAATAACAAGGCGGCAGGCCCTGATGGCTATCCTGCAGAATTTTATAAAACGTTTAACAAGCAAATAGCCCCACTCCTAGTAAAAGTATATAACTCCATATTAAAACAAGGGAGAATGCCAGACACATTCTACGATGCAACAATTACGCTATGTCCAAAACCAGGTAAAGATTTAGAACTGTGCAGCGGCTACCGGCCCATATCACTAATAAACACGGACGCAAAACTGTTTACTAAAATACTAGCCAACAGATTAATGATGATTATTCCAAATATAATTAACGCAGACCAAACAGGATTCATTCCAGGAAGATTAGGAATAGACAATATAAGAAAAATCGTGAATATTATAAACCATGTAAAGACCAAGCAGATTCCAGCCGCTATAGTGGCGCTAGACGCGGAGAAAGCCTTTGACATGGTGGAATATAATTACTTATTCGAGACCATGAAACGAATGGGAATCACGGGCACTTTTCTACAGTGGGTAAAAACAATATATAAAGCCCCGAGAGCTAAAATAATGATAGGGGGTAAGCACACAGCAAACATAAACATAACTAGGGGAACAAGACAGGGTTGCCCATTATCCCCTTTACTATTCAATATAGCTATTGAGCCCCTAGCAATGGCAATAAGGGATGATCAGAAAATCAAAGGGATCAAAGTCGCAGATAAAGAATTTAAACTCTCCCTCTATGCAGACGACATGATGGTGAGCCTCTCGGACCTGCCCCGGTCAGTACCAAGACTGATGGAAGTAATAGATAGATTTGGTAAAATCTCAGGATATAAAGTGAACGCAGGCAAGTCTGAGATGCTGTTGTTCAACGAAGAAAAACTTACTAGCAGGGAAAGAGTGGAGTCAACCCCGTTCGCAGTCCAAACGGACAGTATAAAATATTTAGGGGTACAAATTACCAAAAAATGGAGGGACTTATACAAAAACAATTTTCTCCCCTTGTTAGAAAATATAAAGAGAAAAGAGGAGGATTGGAAAAAATTGCAGGTATCTTGGCTAGGTAGAACAAATCTAATAAAAATGCTGATACTTCCCAGGCTGCTATACACCTCCTTTGCCTTGCCGATCCAACTGCCTAACGATTACTTTATGGCAATTAATAGAACCATATCAAGGATCCTCTGGCAAAGAAAAAAACCCAGAGTAAGGAAAACGATTCTGTACACGAGTAAAGATAATGGAGGCCAGCACTTACCTGACATGAAGTTATACCATTGGGCAGCTGCCCTCAGAGGGGTAAAGATATGGTTCCAGGGAAAGTCAATTCCGGACTGGCTGACACTAGAAAAAGAAGCATGCCAAGTAGATAAATTTGTTAATATACTTACCGATGGACAAAAAGTAAATAAAAAAATTGTTATGATACACCCCTTTGCAGGTATGGCCTTACAAGTCTGGGAGTCAATATGTAATAAGATAGAAATAAACAGAGAAAACTCCCCTTACACCCCGATTTTTGGAGAATGGAGCAAGAGGGCGGGAATAAATCGAAAAGAGGCGGAGAAGTGGGAAAAGAAAGGGCTAAAATGGGCTGCCCAGCTCTTTGTGGGGGAAGCTATAATGAATATAGAAACAATTAAAGAAAAATTAGAAGGGCCCCCCGACTTTTGGGCATATGCCAAAATTGTGAGTAGATTCGGCCACAAAACGACAAAAGCACAAGTGAATAGAAAGGTAACAGACTTTGAGATGGTGATGTACGGGGACCAGGGGCGAAAACATGAAATATCAAAAATATATAGAGTGTTGCAAGTAATCATGCACTTACCAGATGCAGGATATTTCGAGGCGTGGGAAAAGGACCTCCACAAACAAGTAGAAAAAAAAGAAAGGCATGAGGTATGGCACAACATGAGAAAACTATCAAACTCGTTGTCAGTACTGGAACCACAGGTAAAAGTAATCTACAGAATGTACCTCACCCCATACAAATTGAATAAAATGAACAAAGATTACCCTAAAGAGTGCTGGCAGGGGTGCGGAGAGGAAGGGAAATGGCTCCATTGTTGGTGGGAATGCTCATATGTGAAGGAATTCTGGGATAAAGTGTGGTCCCAAATGAACAAAGTGGCGAACTGTGAAATACCAAAGACACCGGACACCGCACTGTTGGGCATCTTTCCCGACTTGCAAATAATTCAGGAAAGGACACAAGCCTGCCAACAGCTTCGATTGGCAGCCATACACACAATAGTGTGCAATTGGAAAGCAAGAAAAAAGCCGTCCTACAAAAAATGGATCCACAGAGTTTGGCATACCATCACCATGGAGCGGGTGCAGGCAGAACTTCGTCAAAACCTCAACAGTTTTTACTGCGTCTGGAATAACATATGGAGCCTCTTGGAACAAGAAATTAACATGAACCAACCTAAAATGTCAATTTGTATAACAAAGATATAGGGAATGTTAATTGTTTAATGATATATGAATATGGAATGTGACAAGACGCACTAAAACAATACTAGGCTGGGACCGATTCTGTAACCAAGGTCCTCAACCAAAAGGAGACGAAAGTGTGTAAGTTGTTAATAATTGTTACTCGAAAAACAGAATAAAAATATTATACAAAAAAAAAAAAAGATTTTATCTTGGAATGTAGTGGGCTGGAGATCTAAGTTGGCTAATCCTGATTGCCTGGCTTTTTTGAGTGGCCATGATGTTATTATGGCCCAAGAGACTTGGAGTACGGATGACATAGCATTGGAAGGTTATGTAGTGTTCTCTACCCCCGCAGATAAATCCAGATTGGGGGGCCATCCCAGGGGAGGCACAGTGTGCCTGGTATCTTCCCAATGGGAGGACCAACTTTCCCCCCTGCCTGGGGTGGTAACAGGTTGTTGTGGTTGCCTTATTAGCCTCCCAGAAGTTACCATCTTGCTACTTTGTGTATATATTCCCCCGGCTAGCTCCCCCTATTATACAGATGATATATGGCAGGAGTTAGTTACCTTTATAGATCTGATTCGTAGTAACCATCCTATGGGGGGGATTATTTTGATTGGGGACCTTAATGCAAGGTTGGGGGCTTCTGATGGTGATTTGGGGGGGCTTTGGTTGAACGATGATTTATCCACACTTATGCCCCGGGTGATGAAGGATGCTGGAATAAATAGAAACGGTTTATCGTTAGCTAAGGTTTTGGGGCCTATGGATTTATACCTACTGAATGGTAGGTGGTGGAGTGATCACCCAGGGGATTACACATTTATATCACCAATGGGCTCCAGCTCTATTGATCTTTGTCTGATTTCTGCTAATCTCATCCCCTGGGTCAATTCTTTCAAAATCAGTAGCCGCTGAGAAAGCGATCCCCAGCTGGTTAATTTGACTCTTCAGTTTATTTGTGAGGTAGAGAAAGGGGTATCTGACTCTTCTATGATGGATATTGGGGGAGAGGGGCTTACTTGTTGATGCTGTGATGAGGAATTGGAAGCCTCCCTAAAGATATTAGTAAACTCCCGGGCTGGCTTACAATTAGCGGCCAGGGTGATGGAGGCAAAACACATGAAATATTGCTGAGTAAGTTCCAGGAGTTGGTGGATAATATGGTCCCACTCTTGGTAAGGCAGAGCATTACCTCTGGTAATAAGACTCTGCCCAACCCAGAGTGGTTTGATAGGGAATGTAAAACGCTGAGAGGTGTGCTTAGAAGGGTTCACCATTGCTGCAGACTCCTTAACAACCCAGACCTGATAAGGAAATTACGAAGGGTACGTTCTGATAATAATACGCTGCTGAGGGTTAAGTGCACCCAATATCACGTCCGTCAGTGAGAGGCCTTGGATAAGGCTTCCCGGTGTATGGTTTCTAGGAAATTTCTGAGGTTAGTAAGGGGGATAGGACATCTGACCCCCGTGGGGAGTAAGATCCCGATAGGTACCCAGAGGTGGGAAGAGCACTTTTCTTCCCTTTATTCTGTACATGGGGATAAAGATGGAGGGTTGGACAGCCCAGAGTCACTAAGTGCCACTCCTGAATGGGATTCGGTTGACCCGTCCCAGGTCATGGAACTTATAGGCGAGCTTAGAGGGGGTAAGGCCCCCAACCAGATCTTATATCACCCGATTTTTTGAAGGCTGCAGCAGACTGGTGGGCTCCAATTTTAGCCACTCTATTTACTAGTATTAACATAATGGGAAGCCTCCCCCACACCCCCATGGCTTCAGACTATTGTAGTGCCAATCTTTAAAAAAGGAAATCCTAAGGATCCCTCGAATTACAGGCCAATTAGCCTTCTATGTGTTATTAGTAAACTTTATTCAAAATATCTGTTATGGAAGTGCAAGAGATGGCTGGGGGATGTTGGGATTATGTATGACGAACAAATCGGAGTCAGGGAAGGAATGTCAACAGGGGATCACTGTTTCCTTTTGACCCATCTTGTCCAGAAATATATGGGACTTGGGGAATCGATATTTGCGGCCTTCATTGATTTGAAGGCCGCTTTCAACTCCATTTCCCGGGAGAGGCTTTGGTTTAAACTGAAAGGCCTCCACATGGAGGAGAGACTACTTTATCTCATCCGCCAGCTGCATACTGGGACCTGCCTTAGGGTGAGGCTTGATAATAAGGGGAATTTGTCCCGCCCTATCCCCTCGCGGAAGGGCGTAAAACAGGGCTGCACCTTGGCGCCAATACTCTTTAATATTTATCTAAATGACCTAGTGGGAATTTTGGCAGGTGCACAGTTTCATTCCCCCTCTGCAGGAGATACTAAAATCTCTTGTCTGCTATATGCAGATGATATGGTGCTCCTTTCTCAAACATTGATTGGTCTTCACCGTCTTCTGGCTGCCCTTGGTAATTATTGTAATGAAAATCTTCTAGATATAAATTACGGGGAAACCAAAGTGCTGATTTTCTCTAGGAAAAAAAGCAAGCATAATTGGTTAATAAACAGGGTTAAAATAGAACAAGTCAAAGCCTTTAAATATCTTGGATTGGCGTTTTAGGCAAGTGGTAAATGGACTTCGCAAGTCCAGGCCTCTGTGGATAGATCTAAAAGCTTGATACGTGCCCTGATATCTTTTTTTTGCTCCAAGGGAGGGCAGCTGGTTTGTCCGGCAATTAAAATCTTTGTACAGCGTTGTATATCCCAGCTGCTGTTTGGCTTTCACCTTTGGGCTCTGGACAAAATAGAGGTGTTGGAGAAATTACAGGCCTCCTTTCTAAGGTCTCTTTTGGCAGCTCCACCTAGTACTCCTGCAGTTGTTTTAAGGACGGAGTGCAGCCTTCTCCTGGTTAGAGTAGGTGTTTGGAGAGGAGCCTTTACCTATTGGCTCAAATTAGCCTTTAAGATTGCAGCCCCTCTTTCAGTGATTGCTGCAAAAGAAAAATATAGGAATCCATGGATTGTCCAAGTAGAGGCCAAATTGAAATCATTGGGCATCGACTTTGGAACTGTGGGGGCTCTTGGATTTAAGAGAGCCAAAAGGCTGATAACAACCAGACTTCTCGATATTACTCGGCAGGAGGAGTGTGCAACACTGCCCCCAGTGTTGGGCAGTGTTAGAGTGTTAGGCCCCTATAATTTACTGTCTATTAGGTTGGGGGTTTCGATGTCATATCTGGAACATACCTTCCAGGCTAAATTAAGGAGACTTTTTATGTTGGCAAGATTCAACATGTTTCCTTCTGCTGTTACTGAAGGTCGCTACAGGGGGATTCCATTTGTAGAACAAGTGTGCTGTTGTGATCAACGTACCATCAAATCCTTGGAACATACGATTCTTGACTGTCCCCTTTATATCTCATTGCAGGAAAAGTATGTGTACCCCTTGATTGTAACTGTCAAGGGCAGAGCCCCATGTCTATTAGTCAAATATCTACTGGGAAATCGTGACCAGGGAGTTTCTATTAAAATAGCCTGGTTTCTATGGAAGATCTATGTTTATAAGCTAAGGGGAGACAGGTTCCTCCTTTGTCTAATGGGGCATTGTCACAATGAACTATTGCCATGCAACAAATTAAATTTAATTGGCAGGGGTCAAGTGTGCCACCATAAGCCCCGGTAAGGGCAAGGCATCTGTTCTTTCCCTGTACTCCGTCTTTATAAGTACATTTTTTGTATGGTATTTAAACTTAGTATCTTTTGTGGCATGTTTGACCCTTTATTTATTTATTTAAGAATTTTTTTGAATGCAGACTAGTGGGACTGAAATTTTACAGGGGTCAAGTGTGCCGCCATAAGCCCTGGGAAGGGCAAGTTATTTGGGGCAGGACAGGGAAGCTCTGAGAAGATAAATGATAATCGCTTTTTTGCGAATTATATTTTATTTATTTATTTGTATAAATATGGTAACATGGTTGTATTGTATTTTATTTTATCTTTTTAAAATTGTATTGGTATACAAATGTTGTTATGGCCTACGGCTAAACAAATAAACGTGATGATGATGATGATGATGATGATGATGATGATGATTACAGTTCTAGCCGGCCTTGGTATTCAGCACAACAAGTATTATGGGATGGAATACAACATAAGCTACCAAAAAGGCATGCGTATAGCTCATGACAAACAAGATGGATTCAGAAGCAAGAGCAGGCTGAATAAGACATATAAGGGTTCCTAACTGACTCCACTGGTGTACATAGGTCTTCTGCAATCTTTCACTACACCAAGATGATTTGCATCATACCTCAATCTTTAGTTGGTCAGATGAAGGAAAGTGAGAAACAATTAAGAATACCACTGATAGAAGTAAGCACCGAGATTTGAGTCCACAAAATGAGGAGAGCTACAGGGCAGAAACCATTTCTGCACCCAGAAAAATAACTCAAACAAAAAATGGGCAGCTGGTTTGATATCAGTATGCCTGAATGACTATGGGATTGAATAGGCCTTGAAGACTACAGAGGACTGACTTTAAAAGCCCATGCCCTCACACTGGGCTATGTGCTTGTAAACTCTGGCCCTAGCAAGCAAATAACAACTTTTAACAGCAACAAAACACATTTATTTTCTCTTTTTTCTTTTTCTATCTTTGTTAAAGAGAAACGAGACAATAACACATAATAGTTCACACCAGGTGGGTGTCCACCTGCCTGTTTATTAGGTGTTTGTTCCCACTAGCTGCATGCCCACCACCCACCAGACATGCAGCCCCCTCTCATGGCAGGGTTTCAGAGAATGCAGAGCACGCTGTGTGGGTGAATGCAGGCTAACATGCACCAAAGTGTCCATCTCCCATAAATTCCGTTATGTGCAGCGCCTCCATGTGTACAGGTCCACCAGCACCATAGAGTTGTGGGCAAAAGTTCTAGAGCATCCAAGGAGAAACCACTTCCTGCCCTTCGCTCTGCTCTCACTCTCTCTGGCACTGCCAGAGAGGGCTGCACACAAACACATAAAAGGCACACCAGTGGCTACCTGTTTTTTAGACTGGACACATTAAACATGTAAGTGGGCGCTGCACAGACCAAGTCCGGATTCCAGCAGGTTATTGTCTTGTTTATGAACACCCAAAGATGTCACAAACTGCAGGGAACCTGCAAGTTGGGACTGGAGTTGAAGGGAAAACCTGAAGCTTTTGTGTGTGATGTGAGAGTTCTCTGACCACAAGCTGCAGCATGTAAATAGCTCTCTTAATAAAGAACCTGTTTGTGGTAGCCTGTATGGAGTTCTTCTCTTCTTGCACAGCAGCATGAAATAGATCCTAACTCCAAATATCCCACCTTAAACCTTAAACCAGGCTAGAAATCACACAGAGCTGCTCCAAGGCCCTGCATCATGTACAGAATAGTTAGCCATACAAGTAATAATCTCAAATAAGCCTCATCTGAGGCATGGTCAGTCTTAAGGCAGGTAACCCACTCAGGCAAGGTAGCATGATGGAGATAGTTCATTCCAAAGTCTCTTGGGGAAATCCCATCTCATCTCAGAACAAATAGTAATGCCTCAGGGTTAATTCCCACCCAAGGGTTCACATTCAACCTCGTCCAAAACTCCTTTGGAGCTGGAGGGTTATTCAGCTTATTCCCTCCCAGCTGTTCACTGAAAATCCAAAGGGCACCCATGTGGGGGCCTCAGTTGTTTTGTGACCCAGAATATCCTTGTGATGATTCTCAAAAATATAACCGTTCCCCATCTTCTTTTGAGTCTTGTCCTTAGGGTGGGGGTTTTAACATTAATACGCATAACAACATATATTCCCCTCTGTAATGTGGGCTCCTTCCAGGCCTCCATGTGGGGGACATTGGATCAAAAGCTAGATTATATCAATGCTAAATACTAGGGGTGGGACTTGGGAGGAGATACCGGTTACTGGATTTACTGGTTACCGGATCTCTGAATACCGGATTACCGGATTAGAACCGGTATACCTGTACCGGATCTTTTCCCATTGAAATCAATGGGCAACTTTTCCCATTGAAATCAATGGGAGAGAAAAGTAAAACCGAAATTACCTGCAAATGCAATTCAATTACTAAAAAAAAGTAAAAACACAAGTGAATCTAAC
>QEPC01008871.1:75453-88303 GCA_003113815.1 Sphenodon punctatus
CTCTCTCTCTCTCTCTCTCTCTCTCTCTCTCTCTCTCTCTCTCATACTAGACAGCTTCGGCCATATTATCTGACTGACCTCATGACTCAGGGTGGCATTGGGAAACAAACTGTAAGTCTGCCAGCCGGCCTATGGCTAGCTACACAATCTCGGCCCGCCTATGTGACACTGACTCACTCTTGCTCTCTTGTGCTGCACAGTCTTTGCTAGTCTATCTGACTGCCCTGCTGCCAATGTCCCAGCCTGTCTGTCCTACTGACTCTCATGCCACGGCCCGCCCAGTTTGCCGCCAAGCTCAAAGTAATCCTCAGTCCGCCTTCCTGCCTCCCATGCCAAGGTGCCTGTCTACCCACCCAGGTTGCCTAGCTCAAAGCCTGCCCAAGCCCGCCTTCCCTACTGCCTCTCTTACCACGCTGCCTGCCCGCCCGCCCAGGTTGCAAAGCTTGAACCCTGCCTCAGTCTGCCTGACTTCTGCTCATGCCACACTTCCTGCCAGCCCGCCCGCTTGCCCAGGTGGTCTAGATCAATGCCTGCCTCAGTCTGCCTGCCTCTCATGACACAGTGCCTGTTTGCCTACCCTGGCAACCCTGGGTGATGTGCACCACTGGTCTGGTAATTCCACTGCTGCTGTCTGCCAGTTCATGGGTGCTCTGCCCTGGCCAATCCAATGTGCCCACACAATTCTGCTGCTTCCGTCTGCTTCTGTATGGGAGCTATTCCCTGGCAAATCCAACCATCCTGGCTCCATGGGTGCTGTGTACAGGCAAATCCTGCTGCTGCTGTCTCTGTTGTTCCATGGGTTCTGTGCCTGGGCAACCCAATGTCTGCTGCTGCTGCTGCTACTGCCAATGCTGACTCTGCTGTCCATGCCACGGGTCCTGTGCCCAGGCAATCTAATGTCTGCACCAGCTGCCAATGCTGCCTCTGGGAAATCCGATGTCTGCTGCCAATGCTGTCTCTTCTGTCTGTGCCATGGATTCTGCCATGGGTTCAGCCTGCCCTAGCAACCAATGTTTGCTGGTGCTAGTTCCAATGCCCCCCAGGCCAGGCCTGTATGCTGTCTGTGCCAAGGGTTCTGTACCCTGGCAACCAATGTCTGCTGGTGCTAGTGCCAATGGACCCCAGGCCAGGCCTATATGCTGTCTGTGCCAAGAGTTATGTACCCTGGCAACCAATGTCTGCTGGTGCTAGTGCCAATGGACCCCAGGCCTATATGCTGTCTGTGCCATGGGTTCTGCACCCCTGCAATCCAATGTTTGCTGCTGCTGCCAATGCTGCCCATGTTTTCTGTGCCACGGGTTCTGGGGCCCGTCATTCCACTCACAGAGCGACATCATTTCACCGCATCAAGAAACAGCCACTCCAGCCCCAGGACCCGCCATCAGGGTTCTGGAGCCAGGTTATAGGCAGGGAGGACTGTGGCCAATATCTACAAGCTGCCTCTCTTCTATCCTCAGGACCCACCGTCATAGGTCTGGGGCCATCATTCCTCACACGGAGGCAATGTCTTTCCACCGCACCAAGAAAAAGCCACTCCAGCCGCAGGACCCACTGCTAGGGTTCTGGGGTCAAGTTACAGGCAGACAGGGCTGTGGCCAATACCTAGAAGCTGCCACCTTAGCCCCAGGACCCACCATCATGGGTCTGGGGCCATCATTCCTCACACAGAGAGCTGATTTTCCAAAGCATAAAGGAACAGCCACTCCAGCCCCAGGACCCGCCGCCAGGGTTCTGGGGCCAAGTTACTGGCAGAGAAGGCTGTAGTAAATACCTAGAAGCTGCCAATCTAGCCCCAGGACCCACCCTCATGGGTCTGGGGCCATCATTCCTCGCACAGAGAGTCTTTTTCCGAACGCCCGAACCAAACCTAACAGGACCGAACCAAACCGGACTGAACCCAACAGCCGAACCTGAACTGCGATCTGTTTGCCCATCCCTAAAAGACAGTGAAGACCTGGCTGATCTGCCGGGCCTTTGGAGAAGGAGATGAGTAGGGTGGGTTGGGGGATCTGCCCTTTGTATATTTTTAGCATTCTAATGAATTTTAAATTGTATAGCATGTGTTTCTTCTATTGTTATTGTTGTATATTTTGTAAGCCATCCCGAGCTGCCCTGTTAGCGGGAGGGTGCGGGGTAAAAGAGTAGTGAAATAAATATAAATAAATAAGTAAATAAATAAATAAGATCCAGGAACTGGATCTGGAAAGGGGCCACATAAAAGCTTGTCACAGGCCATGTTTGACCCATGGGTCTGTGGTTCCTCGTCAGCCCACCCCATGTTAAGACCAACTTCCACCTCCTTTTTTCACCTTTGCTATCCCTCCCCCTCTTTCTTGAATGACATAATTTTTGAACGGTCTCATATCTGTGTATAAAAGTGAATTTTATATTGATGTAATATACTGTATGCAATTTGAAATGTTTAAGTAATGCTTTTCTTAGCAATTATGTCAACTGATATACCCAAAGTACAGCCCAGAAGTGTGCTGTGCCAGGGTATCATCAAATGTATAACTCATAATAAATAAATAGAATAATTTAAAATGGCAGAGTTAGGGTAATGTGTGTGTTTCTTAGGTCAGAAGCGTACCCATAAATCTTGAGTGTAGAATTCCAGTAGGTTTCCTGTGATGATGTTTTGGGAAAGGGCTGAAGCACAAACATCTCTTGCTTACTGCTTTGTCTGTTTCGGTGTTTTCAAGAGAATCTTGGAGGTTATTGTATTCTCACTATTCTGTACACTGTGGTTTGTTTTTGATTATTTATTTTACTTCTGAGTCACCCTGTGGGATAGGGGGGATCATAATTGTGGGCTGAGCCCGGGCCCTTCCCAACCTTGCTACATCCCTGATGCAGGCTGTTGCAAAACATCAAATCCAACATGTGCCCTGCTCATATGTTGGGCCAGATATTATCTGGGATAGATCCACAGTTGTCATGGTGGCCATGAACTCCTGAAAGCCTAGCCTCAGTGTGTATGTTGAAATCACCCAAGACAATAAGTCTGGGTGACTTCAACACCCAGCTTCAACTCTGACACCAGCTTGGCTAGATCAGCAGGGTGGTCAGTACCCCAAGAGGATTCCCAATCTATCCCCAGCTAAATCCAACACAAGGTGGACACATTCTATATCAGAAAAATTAGACACCAGATACTTACAAAAGACCAAGCTGTCTTTACAGACTACAGACACTCCACCACCCCGGCCCCCAAGCTGAGGCTGATGCTGAACCCAGCTGGCACCATCTGGGACAATACTGGCCCTGATGCTTCATTCAGCCAGGTCTCCGTAATGCATATTAGGTCCTCGGCCTTATCTCAAATCAAATCATTAATGTTACAAGATTTTTTTTGCCACTGACCTCATATTAAGCAACATCAGTGTCAGATCAGGGGCCCTACTGCCATTAGCCCCCAAATATTCCAAGACGGGTGGGGGTGGAGAGCGGGACACAGGGGCAGACACTATGTGTCTCTCCCAACAATTCCAATGGTCTACCTTCCCCCCCAACTTCACCCACAAGACCTCCCCATGCCCAACACAACCCCATAGCTGTCTCACTCCCAATCCCCTTCAGAGTTCTCTCTGACATCTGATTCTTTACTCTACCCTCCAAAAGGACCCACAAGGACCCAGGGAGGTGGGTGGTCAGAGAGGAATGGCCTACAAATGGCCACCACCTTCAGCGCCAGCCTTCAACAGTTTCCCACTGGCAGCCACCGTCAGTCCAGGGGTGTCCTTTTGAAGGAGCTGGGGAACCCATGTGCAGATGGTTAGCAGGCACTAAGGTCACTTTCACACACACACACACACACACACACACACACACACACACACACACACACACACACACCCCGCAGCTCTGTATCACTGCGTGTATTTGTCGGCAAAACCCCTGAACCCTGCACATATCCTGGCTTGCACATTCCCTCCTGTAGCCAGGATATGTGCAGGGGGGTGGGGTGGGAAACAGGTGTGAAAGTGGCCTAAGGGGGCAGCAGCAGTCCCTCCAACATAGCTCCTCATTTTGGGAAAGGGCAGCTATTTTGTTAATGCACATTATTGGGATGAATACGGTATATGGTATCTAGTTTCACTGGATCGTTTGTGTTGTAATCCTGTCCTGCAACATGTTTGCAACCTTTTCCAGTCATATGTCATCTGCAGATCTGATGAGTTACTCTCAAGTTTCTCCTCCAATCATTAATGAAAACATTGAAGAGGACTTAGACCCAGAACAAACCCACTTGATACCTCCTCCCAGTTTGATACTGTTCCATTAATTATCGCTTGATGAGTGCAGCTTTTCAGCCAACTGTGAACCAACCTAACAGTAATTTCTTCCAGCACACACTTCTCCAGCTTTATGGTTCCTTATCATGTGAAAGTTGGACATAATTATATTATAATAGGGGTTCCAGGACCATGGAAGTGGTACTTATGTGGGTCATGAGGATCCAGCATCCCTCACAAAATTTAGTTCAAAGTTATGTCACTGTATGTGACTGTGTCAAAAGCCCCTCTGTGAGGGGGGACAGGGTGGAGGGGGGGGAGTGTCATGCCCTCTGTGACGGGGTTATAGGCACGGGGGAATGGGGTGTGGGAGTTTTTGTGGTCTAGGATTGTAATTTTAATTGGGTTTTTAAATGTGTGTAATTTTTAACTGGTTTCTGGTTTTTGAAGCTGCTCTGACACCTTTGGGAGAAGAGTGGAATTATTAATAATAATAATAATAATAATAATAATAATCGGTACATGGTAAATCACAGTAAATGGTAATCACGGTAAACCATGATTTAGAATAAGAAAATTCTCGACTGAGAAAGTATCAAGAACCAGGGATTTTCTTGATTATCGATTCTCACTAAAAACAAGTCAGAAAACATGATTCTCGGCAAGTATTGAGAAAAAAAACTAAGATCAAGTTTTAGCACTAGTTTGTTTTTTGGGGGGATATTTGTATTTTAATGTTTCTATCTTTTATATGTTTTTAAATATGTTTTATGTTATGTTTATATTTTATTTGGTAAGCCACACTGCGCCTTTTTGAGAGAAGGGTGGGATAAAAAGAGAAATAAAAATATATAAATAAATTAAATACATAGGGACAGTTAAGCAAATGAATCAGTTGCCAGGGAGCTTGTGGAATCTCCTTCCTTGGATGTTTCAAGAACTGGCTCGGAAAGCAGCTGCCTGTGATACTGTAGGTGCGCAGCTTCCTGCCTTAGAGAAAGAATTGGACTAGATGAGCTTTGTGGTTACTTCCCACCCTCTGGTTTTATGGGTATTCTAGTCTATCTGACTCTGGTTGTGGAACATACTGGCCTCAGCAGCTCTGTGCCTCATGCCCATAGACAAAGGGAGAGTTAATAACTTTTCTTTGCCTCCTAGGGGAGTGCATTAGAGAGCTAAATGGGACATCAAGGATCATCTGTTCCAACCACCTGCACTGAGGCAGCATCCACAATATCTAAACTATCTATACAGCCCCTTCTTAAATCTCTAGCAAAGAAGAATTCACAACTTCCTTCAACACTTGTTCCATTGCCCAACTGCTCTTACAATTAGGAAGTTCTTCCCCAAATTTAACTCAAACCTACATTCCTGCAATGTAATCCTTAAACCCCCACTGCCTTTTGTCCTGCCCGCAGCAGCCAAGGATAGAATGACGGCGCACAAACTGCTTTATGACAGCCATTAAAATATTTTGAATTCTCATGTTCTCTCCTCCCCACACCTTATTTTCTCTAGGTCAAACTTTCCCAACTCCTGTAATGCTTGTCTAAGGCAGGGAGGGAAATACAATGTATCTAGGTGACAGCCAAAATCCACTGGGCAAGTAGACAGGATTCTAAACAAACAGCTGCCTCTTTCCTGACATTGGCCCCCAGAAACTGTAAATATTGAAGTGTGTGGGTTTCTGTGTTGGGAAAGTTTATGGATGCTGACAAACCTCAGTGAGTACTAATTATTTTTGGCATTATCTGTGCAAACAGATACGTTTTTCATGAATAATTTTTTTGGGTGGGGAGGGTGTCAAGTGAACTCTGCAAATTAACCAAGAAAAGCAGCAAAATACTCAGGGGTAGGGCACAAGTAGGCGTCAGGCCAGTGACAGTGGCAGCCATGCGGACGGTAATGGGGAAGCTAATTAGCTCTGCTACTAGTGCCGCATGGCCTTGTTTCACAGGCTGCCTAGTAATTCATGCCATGCTGAAATGCAGTTGTTAGTAATCTGTCATACACAGGGCCTTATTAAAAATCCTATCTGTACTTACTTAATTGGAAAGAGATAAACTCAGGGAGGGTAAAGAGGCAGGGGAGATGGGTCTTGTTGGCTGTAGGCAGAGAGACAGGCTGTCAGAAAGGGTTTGCCTGTGACCCACTGGCAGATAGATACTCTGTATGTCACAGTAGGGGTTTGTGGAGACAGAGGGTAATTTCAGACGTGATGGGCCTTTCGGCCTGCCACGCCAAACCCTGGACTGGGATCCGTCTCGGATCCCGATCCGTAATCAGACCGGCCGTCCTTTAGACAAGACAGCCTGATCGCAGAGGGAAATCGCAGTGAGGGCGGTGCTGCGCGGCACGACATGTGACCGTTCAGCCCCGACCCACCCCCACGTTTCCATGGCCACCCACCCTCGGTGAGGCAGGCAGGCGCAGCAGCCAATCAGGCTGCTGCGACCAATCCCATCCTGTGGTTGGGACCTGATTCTGGGACGGGGCTGGGTAACAGTCATTACCCGCGGCCATTCCCAGCCCCGTCCCTGATCGTGGCCAACCTAACCACAGTTCTGGAGGTGAGGCCAGCCTCACCTCCAGAACCATGGTTAGCTTTGAACCCCACCAGGAATTCACCATGGTGAATATCTGGTGGGGCTCAAACAGACATGCACGGAATCACAGTCACCACCCTGAATCCACTCTGATTCAGGGTGGTTGATTGTGATCTCGTAATGTCTGAAATTACCCAGAGGTACCAGGGGTTCTGCCATTGTCCAGAGAAGCAGCAACCATCCAACATTTGAGGGGGAGAGAGGTGAAAGGGCAGGTTTAAATCAGCAGCCCTACCCTCATGTCCAGCTGCCAGAAAATTCAGAGCAGTGCCTTAATTTCAGCCCCTGGACAACTCCAGACTCCAAGGGAGACATCTCCCCTCCAGCCTCCACTCTGTTTTTCCATGCAGAGTGAGCCACACATTGGAGCCAGCACTTTCCATGCAGAGACCTCAACGTTCTTTCCAAAGAAGGGCAACTCTTATCACTGCCTTCTCCCTTTCTAGCAGTCATCCAAAAAATAAGAGCCCTTGAAGCAGAGAAAAGCAGAGAGAGCAAATAGTCCATAAGTGGCTATTAGTCAAGTTAGTCTGGGGGCTGAGACCTCTGATTGTCAGTGGCTGTGAGAGAACAGCAGAGACTAGATCACCCCATGATGACCTGTTTTACATTGCTGCCACTGTAGGAGACAAGATACTGGACTGGCTGGACCATTGGTTTGACCCACTATAGCACTTCTTATGTTCTCATGTTCTTAGTCTGTTTAAACAGAAAATTCCTTGAACAGCAAAAGAGAACAGGGTGAAAACAAACTAACCAATCAGTCTGAGCATTCCCATGGCACAACCAGCACAGGGATGGAATGGTGGATGACAGTCCTATAGGTGACAAAGACCCTGTCTCTGGCATGCTGTCCTGGTGATGTCATATGGTCAGTTCCTCTTGCTCACTGCAAATGGGGACAGCACAGAGCACATAATTGAATTCAGACTCCTCTTTTGTAATGAACAACCTGGAACCTTAAATGAGAAGTCATTTTGTTCAGCTTTCTGGGGATGCAACCTAGGGATCCTGCTGAGAATCAGCAGCTGGATACTCCCCTGGGAGCCAGCTCCCAAGGCTGACACCAGGGCAAGCATCCAAGCTACAACATGACTGGTCCTTTTTGTACTATAGGCTCCCAGCCGCAGGGGGGTGGAGGTAGGAGAATGGAACTGGGAATGCGTGTGGGAGACACTGATGAGGGGTGGAGGTAGGAATGGGCCTGGGAAGGGTTCTGAGGCAAAAATGGGCCGGGGGGGCACGGGCAAGGGGTGAGGAATGGGCCTGGGTAACTGTCTGGGGGCACTGGCAAGGGGGTAGGAATAGCACTGGGAAGGGATCTTGGGGCCGCTAGCAGAGATAAGGGGTTGGAATGGGTCTGGGGGTGCTGGCAAGGGAGTAGGCCAGGAGTAGGTAACCTCAGACCCAGGGGTTAAATGTGGTTCCTGGCAAGCCTTGATGTGGCCCTTTTCCAGTGCCCGAATCTGGGCTCCTGGATGCAGTTCCTATGCCTCAAGCACTGAAAAACTGAGTTCAGGGTAAGTGAGCAGAGATGAGGATATGCGCACAAGGATAGGGGATGGATCCAGGGCACAGATCCATGATGGGGCCATCTCCTTATTGAAAGCACAGCTTAAAAGCCCCCACCCCCAAGTTTTATGTGGCTATCAGAACTTCCACTAATTTTCAAAGTGGCCCCTGGGAGGGGAAAGGTTCCCCACCCTTGGGAAATGAGGCAGAGATGAGATGGAGGGGAGAGAGGGGGCTGGCCAGGGACCAGGGATAGGAATGGGACAAGTGGCAATCCAGAATCCCATGGGCGGGTGTTCTACCCCCAAGACCCACCATAGTGCACCCAGCCCAGCGTGAACCCTGTGCTCTGGCAGAGCCAGTTTGTACAAGTCAGGTATGCAACACAGTTGGAAGCAGCAGGACATCCTGGGCCCCTTAGCCTTTCCCAATCTCACACTCTAGACACAGCAAGTGGTTGGCTCTCTCTGCTCTTGCCACAGCTGGCCTGGCCTACTACTCAGTCAGTTTTCCCCATGGGAGGTGTGGGTGCATTAGTTAGCAGTGGGGCAGTATGACAAATTGCCTTCACACCTGTTGTGCTCAGCTGTGTTGACGTGCACAGAACAGGAGGTGCCTTGCATCGAATGGATGCCATTCAGTTTGATGATATGGGTCTGGGGCCACCAGCTGAGGCACAGACCACTGCCTGCCATCAGCAGGAGTCTCTACACTCAGACCACTTTTAGACGAGCGCATGGTGCACTCGCGCTTGTTTTCAAAAATCCCACAAGACGGGATTAGATGAGATGCTAATGTGAGTCACATGCACGGGAGAGGGATGCACATTCTTTTCCGGCCACAATTTGACCGGGTTGGAGATCAAGGTGGTTAAATTGCGGCTGGAAAAGAATGCGCATCCCCCTCCTGTGCGCATGACTCGTGGCAGCATCTCGTCTAATCCCGTCTCGTGGAATTTTTTAAAACAAGCGCGAGCACACCGCGCGCTCGTCTAAAAGCAGCGTCAGCCCCCTGCCTCTCCAAGGAGCCCCAGGATCACGTCCGGGAGCAATTCCTCAGCCTCTCTATAGTTCAGCACAGGGGCCCTGATCCAGCAAAGCATGAAAGCAGTGCAGAGGGGTATTTATGGTTTGCTGAAAGGCCTATGGGCTTCCATGATGGACTCAGTTGAGTCCTGCAGAGCAGTCTGGGGTAAGAGAGCACACATCTCTTGGAGCAAAGGAGACAGGTCTGTAGTCAGACTATGACAAAGCATGAGGGAGGTCCAGAGGAGAAAGCATATATGTGTATCTCATGACAATAATGCAACAGCTATTTCACTATCTCACTAGCAGTATTAAAGTGTGTAACAGGTTTGGAGATGAACAAAAAGCAATGTGGTGCCTCCATTGCCTGCTTCTTGTCTGCCCTACTCAGACAGCAACATAGGTTTTAAAATCAGGAGATACGGGAATATCCGGGATGTAGGAAGATATCAGGATTGGGAAACAGGAACCAGGTGTCAGAACCAAGGCACAGTCAAAAATCAGGGTCAGGAGGCAGAGCCAAAGATCAAACCAGGGAGAAAGGCAGAAAAGGGAGACTTCCAGAGTGATATCTTACCAGTTCGGTCCAGTGTGGCAGAGTCAGTTGTTAAAACTTATCAGAATACACACAGAAGGGGCTAGGGATGGTGAAACTCTTAGAGAACTATACTATTTGTTGGTTGGTTATCACCCCTGGAGACTCCACGTTGGACAAGAACCCAGAAATATTGTTCTCTCAGTTCCTGCTGCTTCTAATCAGGTTTGTATCCTGGCTGACAGCCAACCAGGAAGCTAGGAGTTATGACAGAGACTGGAGATGTAGGAGAAGAGGTGTGATTAGGGCAGAGCAGAAAGGTCTCTTGGGAAGAATGGCTGGGCCTGAATCAGGCTAAGGCAATGGCACAGGAGGGCTGGCCACTGCTCCAGAATCCCCAAGTGCTGGGTCCTGATACCCCCTTTCCTTTGCAGGGAGAGGCTATTATGTGCATGTGGCAGCTCCTGGGCTGAACTATTTCCCAATGTGCCAGACTGATGCTGGCTGAGCATCCTTGCTTAATCAGGTTCCAGACTCCTTTAGAAGTAACTGGATCCAGCTGAGCTGGATTTCAGCTTGGCTAATTTCCAGCCTAGCATATGTGTGTTCAACACACCCTGAGAGCAGAGGAGGATTCTGTGGAGGGTGGCACATAAATAAAAATTCTTAAAGCAGAGGTGGGAGGAGGGAGTGGGGGCTGGCTTCAGTGCTACTTTTATTCCACCACAGCATTGTCTCTGGTTGCTATGGCAACATTTTTTCTCAGGTTTTTTTATATCACATGACATTATTTTGAACTGTATTCTCCTGCTGTCACCCCAGTCAGGAATCCTATTGAGATTAATGGCCTGGGTGACACAAAAGGGTGCAATGGATGGAGATAATCAGCCTTTCCCCCTGAGCTGAAAGCAGGAAGGCACATAAGGATAAGTGCAGGGCTGCGGAGCTGGCTGGTCAGCAGAGGAAAAGATGGACTCCTCTTCTCAAGGAGAGGTGCCTGAACAACTCATTTGTGCATGTAAATTACTTCCCAGGGCCAGCTTTAAGCAAGATTAGAGGGACCACTGCTGGGAGGCCAGTCCTGGTCAGGGTCAGCCTTAAATTTGTGGGGGTCTGGGCAAAGATAAAATGTGGGGCCCCTGGTGGCCCCACCTTCTTAGTGGCACCCTCTGCGGGGCCCTAAAGGTGAGGGCTGGGAGGAAGGGAGGACCCCAAACACTGCCATGGTGAAAGCAGGAGATACTGAGGTGCCCCCAGAAAGAGCACAGCCCGGGGCTGTCACGCCACGTCACCCTGTGGTAAAGCCAGCCCTGGTCCTGGTAGCCTCAGGTCAAGTGCTCCTGACTCTCCACTCTTGACTCTCCTCTATGGACCTCGTGTGTATTACTTGTATTACGGAGACCTGACTGAACGAGATTGCTGGACCAACTTTAGCGGATTTCGTTCTGACCGGGTATGCCGTGCAGCACCAGCCCCGCACAGGAGGCCAGGGAGGTGGTGCAGCGATTATTTTTAGAGAAGACTGGCCTGTCAGGAGTTTTCAAATATTGAGTTCAGGAGATTGCAGGTATTGAGGCCCTCCATGTGGTGTTTGATTTGGCTAGAGGCAAGTTAGGGGTGATGCTGGTATACCGGGCCCCTTCCTGTCTGGCAGCATCCCTTGCCACTCTGCAAGAGCTGGCCTCAGAGGTGGCGCTGGGCTCCTCCGGGACCTTGGTCCTGGGGGACTTCACCATCCATGTCAATACCGGCCTTGTAGGAGCGGAGCAAGAATTCATGGCCACCATGGCAACCATGGATTTATCCCAAGTGGTCACCTGCCCAACCCACGTGGGGGGCGGGGCATACCCTCGACCTGATCTTCGGCTCTGGCCTTGAGGTGGGTGGTCCGGTAGTGGGGGAGGTCAGGGCTATGCCCTTGTCATGGATGGACCATTATCTCCTCCAGGCCAATCTCTCAGCACGCCACCTCCAGAAGGGGAATGGACCAGTTAAGTTGATCCGCCCTCGGAGGCTGATGGAACTGCAGCAGTTCCAAGAGGACCTGAGGGAATTAACCTTGGACCTGGACAGCCACTCTGTTGATGAGCTAGTCCAGCATTGGAACAGCTTGCTTGGGGAGGGCATTGACAGGGTGGCTCCAAGACACCCTCTGCCTCTGTCTTATCACTGCAGGGCCCCTTGGTTTACTGAGGGGCTGCGGTGTATGAAACAAGTAGGCAGGAGGCTGGAGCGACACCGGCGTCGGACTCGATCTGACTCCGACCGACTTCTCCATAGGGCCCATTTGCGGTCCTATGTTGAGGCTGTGAGGACAGCAAGGAAGGAGTTCCTTGCTGCCCTCATAGCGTGTCTGTGAAGTCACGCCTGGCTGAGCTGTTTCAGGTGGTGTGGGGACTGGTCAGTCCGTCCTCCCTTCGCCTGGACAGGGACTTGTTCCGGGCCCACTGTGAAGAATTTGTCACCTACTTCGCAGACAAGATCACTCGGATTCAGAGCGACTTTGACACTGGATTGGGGGCAGTAGGTGGAGAGCACAAGGTGATGGAGGCCTCGTCTGGTCCAACTTTGTGGGGGGAGTTTCAGGAAGTGATGCCAGCCGATGCAGTGGATGTCTTGGGGTCTGTGAGAGCCACCAGTTGTGAACTTGATCCATGCCCGTCCTGGTTGGTGAAAGCCTCCAGGGAAACATTGGGGATGATGCTGGCGAGGGTGGTCAATGCGTCCCTGCAGCAGGGGAGGCTGTCGCCGAGCCTCAAGGAGGCTGTGGTGTGCCCCCTGCTGAAGAAACCATTGTTGGATATGGACGCACTCGTCAGCTACCAACCTGTCTCTAATCTTCCCTTTTTAGGGAAGGTCATTGAGCGGGTGGTGGCAATTCAGCTCCAGGCGCATCTAGATAGCATTGGTTTCCTGGACCCTTTTCAATCTGGGTTC
>QEPC01008871.1:126420-145383 GCA_003113815.1 Sphenodon punctatus
CACCCACCCTGCCCAGCCTGGTTTTTTTTTAAAAAAAATTCCCCCAAAGTCCCTGGCTCCGGGCCGCCGCTTGCTCAAAACAAGCTTGCTCAAAACAAGCAGAACAGTACCATATTTTCAGCTTTTCATCACTGAACACTTCTGGCAAGTGATTATCACAAATGGTTCGCAACATTCCAGCCAAATTTTGTGTCATGTGTTGTCCAAATGCATTACACACAATTTCCTTACCTATACTGCTGCTCTGAGATAATTCATTATTTCCCTGAAACAATTGGTTCAATTTTGTTTCAGTCAAAGCTAATAAATTTGCAACCTCGTGCATGTTATACACTGTAAATTTTCCTTCTTTGGCTAATCCTTCCAATCCCTGAAAGGTAGGTTGAAAAATTGAGTGTGCTTCTTCCCATACAATAAAATCTATGTGTTTTCGTAATGTGTCAATGTCCCATTTATTCCATGTACCTAAACATGTACCAATTGCTCCTGAACCAGCTCCCATCCAAGAGAGAATGTCTGTGGCACTTCTCTTTTGTCTTTGTGCAGGTTTACGAGATAACTTTCGGTATAACCTATATTTATCATACATGTATAGCTGATGAGTAACTATCTCATCAGTCAATAAAACCGAATAAAAATGGGCAATTTTGGTGTGTTTACAGTATCTAAATTCTTCCATGTTCCATTGAGAAAAAATTAATATAATTGGAACATGGATATACGAAACATCACTGATCAGAATTTCATTTGATGGAGATACAATAAAACCAGTCCGTTCCCTAGGGAAAAGAGTAGGACAAACATCAGTGTTAGTAACTTCATTTGATCATAAATTAAAGTCGATGTGTTTCCATACTATTCACTGATAACAGCAATTAAAAATCTTTCCTGGGTTAAGCATATCTCCTGGAGCATATGTAATGATTGCCTCATAAATCCCTGTGTCCTCCTTGGTTACCTGATGTATGGCCAGGTTATGCATGACATAATGGTCAGTCATATTCTGATTACACTCAGCCCTGCTCCTAGTATCAACGAAAGGAAGATCTCCTCTATTTGTTTGTCGAACTAATTCTCCATTAACTGTATGACACACTATTCCAATATGGTCTCCCAAGGGATCAATTTTGGAATCTATTTTTGCCCATTGTATTGCTGGCAGTGTGGTGGAGTGTGCCATGAAAAATGAGAAATTTACCTTCCCACCTTCCATTACTTCATGCAATTTGTACCCACATGAAATTTGGGCTTGAATTGAATCTTGTGACATAATCCATATTAATCTTCCAATAGGTGGGTTTCCTAATTGAATATTGGCTTTTTGAATTTCCAAAATTTCCCTATACAACAGTTTCTCTTGTTTATACTGATGCATAAGACGTATACGAATTTCAAATCTTACTGGGATTACTCCTATCCGATGTACAATCAATTTAGGAGGGAAGTAAGTACAAGTAAATAACAATTTAGGATTTGGTGGTGAATCATTTACAACACATGGATTAGTTTTATCCAGTCCATTTAAAGTCCAGGTCGCCATGTGTTGTGGAGCTGTCCAATTAGCTCCTTGTGGCCAAAATACATACCACTCAATGAAAATCAATTGTCCGTTTCCCAAGTTCTTTGGTATTAGCACATTTTGATGAATGTTTAGTTCAATGTCCTCATCTGTAACATGGGCAAGTTTGGTGACATCATTCTGGCATGAATACAGATGAGACAGGACAAGCAATATTTGCAGCTGTGACAAGATTATTGACAGGATACGCAGAATCTGCAACAGGCTCATCTTGAACTTCTACTGGCTCTGGCTTGGGAGCATCATCTGGGTCAATCAAATCTGGATTAAAATCTGGAGCATTATGCTTCTTTTGCGGAACCTGTGAATGAACTCTTTGATACAATTTCAACTGGTTAGCATGATAAACTTTGTCTACAGGTCCTCTCTTTCCTGGAATTCTGATTTTATATACTGCAGGACTAATTCTGTCAATTATGCGATATGGGCCACACCATTTTCTACATAAATTGTGATCAGGAAAAGCAAACTTAAGTATCATAACCTTGTCACCTTCCTTCCATGTGTTCTCTTACTGTTTCTGCTCAAAGTAGGCAATTGCCTTTCTTTGTGATTTCTCCAATTTCTCTGCTACTTGCAGGTGTGTTTGCCTAAGGTGCTCTTTTAGCTCCTGCAAATAGCGAACCAATCTGATAATTTCAGTCTGAATGCCACTGGTTTGCCACAACAAATGTTCAGGCAGACGCATGCGTCTTCCAGTCATGATTTCAAAAGGTGACAGGCCTGTAACCCCTGAAGGAGTTGCTCTCAGGGCCATTAAGATGTATGGGATCAAAATGTTCCAATTCTTGCCATTGGCCTCAACCAGTTTCTTCAGCATCAGTTCAATAGTTCGATTACATCTTTCTACACCCCCTGAAGATTGTGGTCTGTATGGAATGTGTAGATGTTGCTTTACTGCCAACAGGGTCAAGGAAGATCTCATTAACTTACCCGTAAAATGTGAACCTTGGTCACATTCGATGTGAGCTGGGAGTCCCCAACGAGAGAAGACTTGTGCCACTAGAGTCTTGGCGGTGGCCTGGGCAGTGTTGTTTTTAACCGGAAAGGCCTCCGTCCATTTGCTGAACAAATCGATAATCACAAGAAGATACTGATTGCCTCTAGCGGTGTAAGGGAGAGGTCCTACAAAATCAATCTGTAGAGTTTTCCATGGACCTTCAAAAATGTGAGGTCTAAGTGGAGCATTCAATTTCCTGGGTGTTGGGTTTGCCTGTGCACAAACAAGACAGTTAGAACAGTGTTGTGCTACATCATCCACAACAGTGGGCCACCATCCCACCCGGGTTACTCTCTGCATTGTTTTCTCTACTGCAAAGTGTCCTCCTGTGGGTAAATCATGTACCATATATAACAGATCGTGTTGAACATGGTGTGGTACCTCCCAAACAGGATACTTATATCCCATGTAGAGTAACACTCCATCCTGAACCTGTAACAGATGTTTATACTTCTGTAATTCCCCCCTTTTTGACTTAAGGAATTTACAAATCTCTGGATCTCTAGCCTGTATAGATTTTAGGTCAATAGGGGGAACCTCAACAGCACACACATCGTCCAAAGCACAAGTGGATTGATCAATGTATTGCGGTGTCCACTCAGGACCTTCCCTAGCTCTTTGTTTTGCCAAAGCATCAGCTTGTGAATTGTAGTTAGAGTATGGAGAACCTCGTGTATGGCTTTTTACTTTTAAAACGCGAGGTTTCGATAGTAGATCCCATTCAAGTGCCAATTTGTGTATGTATCTCAGTAGCTTCTCATATTTAAGGGGATCACCAGTAGATGACTTGAAACCATGTCTCTCCCAAACTGGAAGAAATTCTGTAAGGGAATCACATACCCATGCACTGTCGGTGCAGATGACCACTGGGTCAATATCTGTGAATTTGCCTTGGACACACAGTTCCAATGTACATGCAATAGCATCCAGCTCGGCATACTGAGCAGAATGAGGAGTGCATGAAAACATAAAACTTGTTGGAAGACCTCCAGGAGGCACCACATAGATGCCAAAACCAGTAAAACACATTCCCTGGTCAAAATAACTGGAGCCATCGACAAAAATCAACAGAGCCTGTATGTCCCCCCCTGATTTTTGAAGAACAAAAACTGGAGTCAATGAAGAAGGGGACAATGAAGGGCATGGACAATCATGAGGCACACCTTCATACAGCAAGCCTGCTGGTAAAGGGGACGGGCGTTTGAGTGGCTGAACAGTGATGTCACGCCCTTGCAAAAGCAAAGTCCAATGTGCCAGTCGAGTGTTTGAATCCTCCCCCAGTTTGATCTTATCAGAAAGGAGATATCGAATGGGTGTGTGTTCTGTATGTAAAATGATAGGATCTAGGCCTATGATGTATGCAAATGTCTGCATTGCCCAGCTGATAGCAAGTAAATGCTTCATACAAACTGTGAATCTTTCCTCTACTGTACTTAAACATTTAAAGGCATAAGCAACAAGTCTTAATCTATACTGTCGTTCCTGTGAAAGAACAGCTGCCATACTTGTGTTCTGGGCTGCCACCTCAAGATGAAATGGTGATTGTGGGTCTGGATTGATCAGCACTGGGGCTGACATGAGTGCTTGTTTCAGTATAGTGATTGCCTCTGTTTGTTCCTCAGTCCAGTTCCACGGGACATCTTTCTTAAGTAACCTGTAAAGTGGTTCTGAAATAGAAGCAAAGTTAGGAATGTGGCTTCGATGGTATCCCAAGCTTCCTAGTAAATTACGGAGAGAAGGAACATTAGTAGGTAAAGGTAGGTTCTGTATGGTTTCCACCTTCTGCTGATTGTCACGGCGCAATGCCGTGGTGGGGGGCAGTGGCAAGGAACCCAGGGGGAACTGCGGGGGAAGAGGGGACAGCAGGGGGTGAGCCGAAGGCCGGTGCAAAATGAACGAGCCCCGAGCACTCACCAGGCCCAGCCCCCGCAGCAACAAGATGCCCTCCGCTCAACGCTACAAACCCCGCCCCCCCCCCAGTCAGGCACATCCCAGCCCGCAGCCCCAGCCCCGCCCTGACGCAGTGAGTGCCTGGCAGCAGAGCGCGCTCGGCGGGGGGGCGGGGCCTTGAATTACACAGAAGGACGCTCACCTGGAGGGAAGCAGGAAGCAGATAAAAACACCGGCGGGGCATCAGATCCCCACCGGTAATCGTAGAGAGAAGCTGGCCCCTGATCCTCGTTTCTGGAAGTTACGTTTTGGAGTGTGTGTGGAGTGGTGGAGAGTGTTGAAAGCCCTTTGTACCTTGCCTTGCTATTTCTTGTTTTCCCCCCCCCTTCCCTGTGTGAGACTGTGTGTTTGCAGCCCCCGTGCACCCCCATCCTCATAGACCTTGTTTAACCCGTGGCCCCTGTGTTCCCTATTTCCAGTGTTCCTACGCCTCATCCCTCCCCTCAGTTGCGTGTGCTCCCAGACCCCCTCCTGCCCAGAACTTCCCCACCTCCTCCTTTCCTTCCCCTTCTACACCCCGGCCCCCTCCCCGTCTCCCTTCCCACCTGAACCCCTTTCCCCCGCCTCACTCTGGTGCCCCGGGCAGAGCGTGTGGTGAAGAATAGCTGGTTTCCCCCTTCTCTTGCTCAACTCTGGCACATTCTCTCCTCCCCTATGATGACACCGGTTGCCTTCTGAACGGAGGAAAGCCCACCCGACAATCTGAGGGGATTACTGGTAACCCAGTGTACCAGAGGAGAGACGGCCCTGAGTTGGAGTTCCTGTCCTTGGCCTCGTGCCCCCCCCATAGCTCAGTATACCCCTGGGCTACTCTGCCCCCCCCCTTACAGAATTACCGGCATCTATACCCCTTCCCCCCTCTTTTTTTTTTTTTCTTCCTCCTTCTATTTCTCATGGAACCCCAGACCCCTCCCAACAAATACAAGAGCTTTTGAGGGCCGTACAGGGCCTAACGATGGAGGTCCAGGACCTCGCCAGGCAGAATGAGGAGCTCCAGGCCCAGAACCAAATGTTACAGGAGGCAATGCATGCAAGCGGGGGAGTGGCAAGAGCGTTTCTTCGGGCTGCCCCTCTCACCCCGCCTCAACCCTTAAGCCCGGGAGCTCCCAGACCAGTTCCTAGGGAACCGAAGGCCCCACGCCCCGATCGATTCTATGGGGATAGGCAGGCCTGTCAGGGATTCTTGGCTCTGTGTTCCCTGACTTTCCAGACACAACCCTTGACTTACCACTCCGACCAGACCAAGGTCGCCTTCATCATTGGGCTACTTGGCGGGATGGCCCTAGATTGGGTTACCCCCCTCCTGGCCACAAATGACCCCCTATTACAAAATTATGAAGGCTTCATGAAACAATTTAAATTTTTATTTGACTACCCCCATTGCGTTTGGGATGCCGAACAGGCCATTTTGCATATCAAACAAGGGAAAGCTCCGCTTCTGGACTATGTCACCCGATTCCGTTGTTTATCTTTTGATTTAAAATGGAGCGATGATGCCCTACGGGCATTGTTCTGACAGGGACTCACCGAGGAGATCAATGATCAGCTTGCAGGAGCAGCCAACACGCCCTCCACCCTGGAAGACTTGGTTACTTTAACAATACATATTGACGATCGGCTGGGCAAGAGGCGGAGGGAGAGACAACGCGAACAGAACAAGGGAACATACCCGAGGAGCCCCCGAGTGCCACTAGCCATCCCAGCCAGCCCTCCCCCCAAAACCGGCGGGGAGCCAATGCAGATTGGAGTGACTCGAGGTCCATTGAGCCCCGCAGAGAAAGAGAGGCGCCGTCTATTGCACCTATGTTTTTATTGTGGAGCCAATACTCATTTTTCAAGGAAATGCCCAGTAAAACCCAGTCGGGCCTCAGGGCCGGGAAACGCCAACAACCAGGATGGACAGGGAGCCTCCCGGTAATCACAACATTCCCCTCAGATCCTTTCCAGACTCAGACAGTGGCTGGCTGGAATTTATTGGTGCCCATGATGATCCAAGTCAACCTTTCTACCTCCATGGTCATTCGCACTCTTATTGACTCCGGGGCCTCCGGTATCTTTATGGACCTTGCGTTTGACCGCCAGTTGGGGCTAACGGTACAAGAAAAACCTAGAGTACAGTGGGTACAGACCATCGACGGATGCCCCATCTCCTCGGGTCTAGTCACGCAACGGACTCCTCCATTGCTTTGTTGCATCGGGGAACACCAAGAGGAGCTGCAGTTCGACTTGATTGCCTCCCCTTTATTTCCCATAGTGTTGGGATTCCCGTGGCTGGCCTGCCACAACCCCTCCATTGATTGGACCAGCCGACGCCTCGAGTTCAACTCCCCCCGATGTCGCAAGGAATGCCTCCGCCCCGCACCTGGAACCCTGGGGGCTACCGAACTTTACCTAGGTGAGAGATCCTCTAAACTTCCAGCTGTCTACCAAGACCTGAAGGGGGTCTTCGATAAACAAGAAGCAGAAGCACTCCCCCCCCATCGGCCCTATGACTGTCCTATAGAACTGGTCCCGGGTGCCGAACCTCCGTATGGGCACATCTACAACTTGTCCCCCGGGGAAACAGAGACCCTTCGGTTATACATTAAGGACAACTTAGAGAAGGGTTTCATTCGGCATTCATCCTCCCCAGCTGGGGCGCTGCTATTTTTTGTGCCCAAGAAAGAGGGGGACCTCCGCCCATGCATAGATTACCGGGGGCTTAACAGTGTGACAGTAAAAAAGTGATACCCCTTGCCCCTGATCCCGTAACTGTTAGGGAAATTGATTGGAGTCACGATTTTTACGAAACTTGACCTCCGGGGGGCGTATAATCTAGTGCGAATCCAAGAGGGTGACGAATGGAAGACGGCGTTTCGGACATGGTTCGGGCACTTTGAGTATCTGGTGATGCCATATGGGTTAGTGAATGCTCCTGCCACCTTCCAACATTTCATAAATGATATCTTTCGGGATCTCCTTGATGACTTCTTGGTGGTTTATTTGGATGACATCTTGATTTTTTCTTCTTCTCTCTCGGATCACATGAGACATGTTCACATAGTCCTTTCGAGGCTACGAACGCACCGACTCTATTGTAAGCTAGAAAAATGCTTGTTTCATGCGACCACCATCCCGTTTTTGGGGTTCATTGTGTCAGCCACAGGAATCCGAATGGACCCCGGCAAAGTTGCGGCCATCCATCGGTGGCCCGCTCCCTCTTCGGTAAAAGCACTACAAAGATTTTTAGGTAGTATGAATTACTACCACCAGTACATCGATAACTATGCGCAAAAAACCACCCCATTGACGCAGTTGCTAAAGAAGGGGGCAATCTATTGCTGGCTGGGCCCCCAACAACATGCGTTCATGCAACTAAAACAAGCATTTAGTTCTGCCCCCTTGCTGCAACATCCCGAGGTCACAAGACCATTTGTTGTAGAAGCTGATGCATCGGACCGATCCATAGGAGCAGTGCTTACACAACCCATAGAAGGACAGAAGCAACGATTGCCATGTGTGTACTATTCCCAGCAGTTGACCCCCGCAGAGAGGAATTACACGATCCTGGATAAGGAACTACTGGCAATCAAGGCCGCGTTCGAAACATGGTGGCACTTTTTGGAAGGCGGCCCCCACCCTATATTAGTCCTTACCGACCACAAAAACCTGGTGTATCTGCAGACGGCTCGTATCACCAACGGAAGGCATGCCCGCTGGGCCCTTTTTTTTCTCAATTCCAGTTTAAGATTCAATACCGACCGGGGTCTGAAAACACAATGGCCAACGCCCTGTCCCACTGCGAAGAAACCAAGGATATCCCTCCTTCGTGCCCAGCGCCTGTTATCCCCCCACGGTCTTTGCGGCCACCCTTCCCTCCCTTCAGGAATTGCAAGACGAGAGCCGGCCGCCACATCCAGACATCCCAGGGACCTGCAGGAATGGACTTTATTATCATAAGGGGCTGGTGGTAATTCCACCCAAACATCGACCCCCAGTCCTCTGGGCACACCACGACTCCCCTTTGGCAGGGCATCCCGGCTACCAACGAACCCTAACCCTTATTCAATGAAACTTTTGGTGGCCAGGAATTCGACAAGATGTACGCAAATACGTCCAGGGATGCTCAGTCTGTGCCCGGACCAAAGTCCCACGGCAACTGCCGGTGGGGTTGCTAAAGTTAACCCCCACCTCTAAAGGCCTGTGGCAGAAAATAGCAATAGACTTTATAGCAATAGGCTTGCCAAACTCCCACCAGCAGACAGCCATTTTGGTGTTAATAGACTATTTTACAAAGATGGGGCACTTCATCGCGTGTCCAGGACTCCTAACAGCACCCGCTACTGCAGGGTATCTATTAAAAGAGGTCGTCCGTCTTCACGGCCTACCAGGCGAGATCGTCTCCGACCGGGGCCCCCAGTTCATTTCAAAATGTTGGAAAGCTCTCTGTACCCTCTTGGGAATTAAGGTACAATTGACGACAGCCTACCACCCCCAGACCAATGGACAGGTGGAACGCACGAACCAACATATCGAGCAGTATCTTCGGTGTTTTTGTAATTACCTACAGGATGACTGGGCTGAACAACTGCCTATTGCGGAGTTCACCTATAACAATGGGCCCAACGCCTCATTAGGGAGTTCACCCTTTTTCGTATCCTACGGCTTCCACCCAGCCTTGGGGTTACCTACGTCACAACACACTTCGGTCCCCGCCACCAGAGCCCTCGTACAACTAATTCGAAGAGTTCAGAAGCAAGCTCAACAGTCCCTCCACCGGGCCCACCAGCGGTACAAGATGATGGCGGACAAGCGAAGGAAACCCGCGCCCGTTTTCAGAGTCGGGGAGCTTGTATGGGTTTGGAGAAAGAATTACCCCTCCCTTCGCCCATCCGCTAAACTATATGACTCCTACATGGGACCCTACCCGATTCACCGACAACTGAATGAAGTCACCTATATGATTCGGTTGCCCCCCGACCTCCGGATCCACCCTTCCTTCCATGTCTCCTTGCTAAAGAAAGCTTCTCCTCCTCTGTACCCCCTTCAGCAGACGGAGCCTCCCCCTCCGGTTTTACTCCAGGGGGTGCCGGAATATGAGGTCCGTGCGATATTGGACTCACGATATAGGGGCTCCCACTTACAATATTTGGTGGACTGGAAACATTACGGGATCGCGGAACACTCCTGGGAACCAGCGGAGAAACTACATGCCCCTGATCTTGTTCTTGCTTTCCATCGCCGCCACCCGTCCCGCCCAGGCATGCACACCCTGGTGGGGATGGGAGGGGCCCTGGACAGGGGGGTACTGTCATGGTGCAACGCCGTGGTGGGGGGCGGTGGCAAGGAACCCAGGGGGGACTGCGGGGGAAGAGGGGACAGCGGGGGGTGAGCCGAAGACTGGTGCAAAATGAACGAGCCCCGAGTGCTCACCAGGCCCAGCACCCCCAGCAGCAACAAGATGCCCTCTGTTCAATGCTACAAAGCCCACCCCCCCACAGTCAGACACATCCCAGCCCGCAGCCCCAGCCCCGCCCTGATGCAGTGAGCGCCTGGTGGCAGAGCGCGCTCGGCAGGGGGGGCTTGAATTACACACAAGGACGCTCACCTGGAGGGAAGCAGGAAGCAGATAAAAATGCCGGCGGGGCATCAGATACCCACCGGTAATCATAGAGAGAAGCTGGCCCCTGATCCTCATTTCTGGAAGCTAAGTTTTGGAGTGTGTGTGGAGTGGTGGAGAGTGTTGAAAGCCCTTTGTACCTTGCCTTGCTATTTCTTGTTCCCCCCCCTTCCCTGTGTGAGACTGTGTGTTTGCAGCCCCCGTGCTCCCCCATCCTCATAGACCTTGTTTAACCCGTGGCCCCTGTGTTCCCTATTTCCAGTGTTCCTACGCCTCATCCCTCCCCTCAGTTGCGTGTGCTCCCAGACCCCCTCCTGCCCAGAACTTCCCCACCTCCTCCTTTCCTTCCCCTTCTACACCCCGGCCCCCTCCCCGTCTCCCTTCCCACCTGAACCCCTTTCCCCCGCCTCACTCTGGTGCCCCGGGCAGAGCGTGTGGTGAAGAATAGCTGGTTTCCCCCTTCTCTTGCTCAACTCTGGCACATTCTCTCCTCCCCTATGATGACACCGGTTGCCTTCTGAACGGAGGAAAGCCCACCCGATAACCTGAGGGGATTACTGGTAACCCAGTGTACCAGCGGAGAGATGGCCCTGAGCTGGAGTTCCTGTCCCTGGCCTCATGCCCCCCCATAGCTCAGTATACCCCTGGGCTACTCTGCCCCCCCTTACACTGATCTGGGCTATGGCCATCTTTACCCAGAGTAATTCCTAAAAAGGTCACTTTTGCCTGTAACAAATGTAATTTAGTCGGGTTAACTTTCAATCCAGCCTTGTGCAGTAGCTGGAAAAGCTCATCCAGTCGTTGCAAATGTTCCTCCTTCGTGACTGTTGTCAAGCAGATGTCATCTATATAAACAAAAATAACTGAATGGTTTGAAAAGGCTTCCAGAGCCTTTGTGATGTGATGGTGGAAAATTGATGGACTAATGGATAATCCTTGTGGAAGGACTGTAAAACAGTACTGTATTCCATCAAACGTAAAAGCTGTTTTGTATTGGCATTCTGGGATAAGTTGAACTGAAAAGAATGCATTGAACAGATCAATTGTGCTGTACCACTGTGCTCTGTAATCAAAAGCTTTTACCAGATCAGGTGTTTTTGAAACAGTTGGAGCACAAGTGCGAGTTGTTTTGTTTAGTCTTCTGTAATCAACAGTGAGTCTCCACTCACCATTTGGCTTTTTAACAGGCCAAATTGGACTATTTACAGTGGAAGTACATTCTCAAAGTACCCCTAATGTACACAAGGTGTCAATAGTGTCCTTGACATATGGCTTATTGGAATGGGGTATTGTCTCTGAGGAGTTGGATCAGGTCCCTGTATCTCAACTAGCTCAGTCATTCGTCCACAGTCAGTTTTATGTGTAGCAAACACTTTACTGTGTTTTACCACCAGGGCCTGCAATTCTGCTTGATATGCATGGTTCTCATAAATAACTGACAAAGTATATTTCTGATCAGGAGGAACTGAAATTTCTTCTACTTCAAAGGCAGCAATTTGAACTGGGGCGTCTTTTGCAGTTGTTACATAGAGCAAATTATTTTTCATATCTATTACGCAACTGTTTGCAGCCAAGAAATCACTTCCCAAAAGTCTTTGAGATCTGGGAAGATTGACTAACATGAACTGATGTGTGGCTTTCAATCTTCCCTCACCTAAGTTGACAAGTAGAGGAATAGAAAGATGCCCAACAAGTTTTTGTCCCCCAACTGCATTTACACTTTTTGGTTTCCCTGAAGAAAAATCTGAAATTGCAGGGTTAACTTCATGAATTAAGCTCAAAGTTGCGCCTGTATCAACTAGAAAATGAATTTGGCGACTCCCAACCAATGCATTTAACCAGGGTCGTCCATCATCAACTGTGAATTCCAAAACAATTTTACAAGAGGGGGTTTTCTGGCATCATTCAGTATGCCGAATGTAAGGCGATCACCTTTCACAGTCCCTATCTGCGGATAAGGTTGCAACCTGTGGTGGTGGTGGTGGTCTATTCCCGACAGCTGGTATTGGTCTTATTCGAAGAGCTGTCTGTATTTCATGTAGGGCATTTTCTATACATCCCATACGTGCTCCCATTCCCAAAAAGGAAGTCTGATAACGAAAATCATTTGAATCACGGTATTGTGGATAGTATCCTGTCATAGGCCTTGCAGATGGCTGCCTATAATTGTAGTCATTATAGTATTGTCTGGAGAAAGCCCCACCCTGTTGGTAACTTCCCCTATTCGTTCCCTCTCTGGGGTATCTACCTCTCAAGCGAAAACTACCTCTCTGTCCCCGGCTGCTGTCCTGGGCTCCCTGTGGGGGAAAAGGTGGACCTTCTACCCTAGTAACATTAGAACACCCTGGCTGATCAGCACTTTGTAAGGCTGACACCATTCCACGTGGCTTGGCTTTAAATTTTGCCTTTTTAGATTACTTAGGTGACTGTTGACCTGATCTTGGTGATTTTGGTGATCTGGGTGCTTTGGGTGAGCAGTTAAACTAGGCTTTTGTTAATAACTCCAGTACCTGAGGAATGGTGGTATCATCTTTGACATGCATATGGACAGCATTCTTTACATCCGACAAGGTATTGTTTCCAAGCAATTGGATGTATTTTGAATCTGCTCCCAGACCTAAAGCCTTCCATTTAGCATACAATTGGAGATGAAAATCTCTGGGAGCTTGACTGTCACTTTACAAATAGTTTGTGACAGATGTGATACCTTGACCTCGTGTTTGCAATTTAGCTATTTCTGCTACTACCTCCTCTAAGGTTTTTTTGTGTGGCAGGACCCCTAAACTCCTCTGGAAGTTCTTGCAGCAAGGTGGGCTCTAGGGTGTAGAGGAATACAGGTAGTATGTCCTCAGATTTTGCATTATAGTATTGCATGGCTGTCACCACCTTGTCCGTGTGTAAGTTAATAGGGACACCCTTATCCATTTTTCCAATCCAACTTGCATAGGAGCATAAAGTTTTATTATCAGATATTGCAGCTATCTCATCCAAAGAATCATTGTCTACGTCACTATCATGTCCCCCTCCTGTAGTTTCTACATCACTAGTCTGTACCTCGCTTTCTAAATCTACACCCAGGTCTACAACATTCTCTGCTCTCCTTTGGTTGTCAGCTATTTCTGCTTCTAGCCAATTCTCTCCCCCCTCTGCCTGAAAGATATCCGGTGCTCTCGGAGAACCTGGAAACAAGCTCATACGCCTGCATCTGCCAGCTCTGCTGTCTAACTCCTGCAAAGCGAAGCCAAAAGGCACAGCTAGGTCCAAGTGATATGGTTCCTGGGTTTCCGATGGGACTTGCCATCTTCCATGGATAATGGGGGTTTTGGGTCTCGCCCCCCCCTACACACTCAGACAAACCTTCTACTAACTGACTTGCAGTAGGTGGTAGGCAGAGTGGATGAAGCAGAATCTGAAATTTCTTCCTGTTCTTTTTTCTTTTCTGGCTCTCCCTTATCCATTTCCTCTGGCAGTGCAAGGGAGGGTACAGCTGTCTTGCATGCTCTGGGCAAATTAACCCTTTATGCAGGTTTTGGTGGATTAATTACAGCTATTTGTCCCTCACTTTTCTGTTCATCCTCAATCTCAGAATCTTCTGTAGTCTCTGAAATATCTAGCTCCCTGTATCTCTGTGAGAGTTCGGCCTCGAAGCTTTCCAGGTGAAAAGTGCTGAATTCTTCACTACTACTCTCTCCTGAACCTTTTCCTTCTTGTCCAGTCATGCTCTTAAGGATTTGAACTATTTCCTTATACTGTTCTTTTATACTGACATACAAAGCACAGAATTTGTGTGCTTTTCCCATCCAGTATTGAAACTGCCCCTTAAAGAAATTCACTTCTTTTCGAGCTTGCTGACCACAGCGAATTAGACTTATTAAAGTCTCCTTCATTCCTTTATTTCCCTCTTGAAGCTCAGCATTCAAAGAGGTTAATTTCTGAACTTCCTCACCTTTCTCTGTCAACTCTTTTGTCAAATCTTCCAGGGCTTTAATTTTAGCCACTAATTTCTGCCTAAATGCATGGTTACACCACTGAAGGCACTCTAGGGCCATTAAGGATTTTATAGAATCAGATTGATTTTTAGCGCCCGTTGCAAAAACGGAGCTGACAATCAATTGGGGATCTTCTTGTGTTTCAAGACCCCCCCATTGCAGAGAAAAATTGTCCCTTTTTCTTAATTAAAGTTTCACAATATTCAAACAAAACAACAGTTTCTGGAACCTCCCACTGCTGTGTCTTGGCATTCATTTTAATTGCCACACTGACACACTCTTGGGAGTTCGCCAAAGAAAATTTCCTTGTCTCACTCAGCTTGGTCAACTTGGGAGCTGTCCAAGAAATTTCCTTATCTAATTCAGAGGTTACTTCCTCTTTTTCACTGACTGCAGCTACTACAGCGGCTGTCAGTAACTTCTCTCCCCTGAGACTGAGAAATTACAAGACAACAGTCTTTTTGATTCGATCAGCCTGGGAGAGTTTAATCTTTAGAAATCTTATCTAAGATCTTATTTATAATCAATGACACCCCTATCTTGAAAATTCTGCGCAAATGAATTTCCTCCAATTCGAGGTTAACCCTGGGCAAACCAACTCCCGTGTTCCTTTTGGATCCAAAAAGGAACTTTTTTTTAAGTCAAAAGAAAAGCGCAATAATTGGGATTGCCTGACATGCAGTCATGGACTTATATTCCCTGGTTCAAGTGATTTATTTCTTAATTGTTGGGATCACCTTACATTCAGTGTGTCCTCAGACTTTAGTTGGGCTCTAGCACATGACTCAACTAAGACCTGGGGACAGAACTGTGTCGGGAGGTGAAGTGGTCGGTGGGGTCATTTTCTGGAGGAGAGAGCATTCCACCCTCCCAAAGCCCACTGCACCTCTTCCTGGTGGTGGAGGGGGGCAAATTTGTAGTGTGTGTGTGTGTGTGTGTGTGTGTGTGTATGCATGCACGCACGCATATGGGATGGGGGGTAACCCTGTCCCAAGAGTAACCCTGTCCCAACCCCCATGTCACTTACCTAATGTTATATAATTGCAGTACTAGTACTCTTGGTTCAATGATCTCCTCTGTTGCCTGGATCCTTGAGTTAATAGGTTCAGGCTTCTGAGGCCCAGATAATGGTTCACATATTATTTTTATATTTACTCATATATTCATTTATTCATTTGAAGTGCATAGTAGTTGGTTAGAAATAGAGTGTGTTTATATAGAAGTTTGGAGTGTTGATTAATAGTTTTAGTGTGTTAAAGTTTATAACACAGCAAGGTTAGTCCAAGGTTGCTGCGGGTGGTTAAAGATTAGAATTTAGGGAACTATTTTGTGAACAACAGGAAAGGTTTTGAGACCTTGATATTGAAATAGGGACCGCAAATGAAGTAATATCGGCAGACCTTTCCATGATGATAAGAAAGTAGCTCACCACAGAATGTAGACATGTTTTAGAAATGTTTTAGTAATTTTCCATGTTAACTTGTTGACTTAGAAAGTTTGTAGCTTTATGATTGGTTAAAAGTTATTAGATTGTTATTGGAACATGTACGTTTCCTGGGTGGATAATGGGAGGAGAATCAAAGGTAATAAAAATGGTGGACCAGATGGCGAAGAGCACTTCTCTGCACTTTTCTACTTTTTCAACTTCATCCTTTTTGGTCTGGACCTGTTGACTTCCCTATCCACTTCAGAAGCTGGTCTACTGAATGGAGGGTAACTATATGTAGCTTGCTAAGAAATGCATAGGAATCCTAGTATAGTGTATAAGCCAGAAACAGACAATTTTCAGGAATACTTTGGGCACCTGTATGAGAAATATTGAGCATTGAGACAGACTGTATGTCCTTTTTGCATGTGTTTCCATAATCTTTATATTTGCATATGGAATTGTTGAGTATTCCTGGGGACTTTATTTGATGCTTACTTCCAATAAAACAGTTGATTATTCAAACAAATCTGACTCATTCAATGTCTCTGGATTAAATTAGTTGTTAACCAACAGGAGAACCCAGTATTAATAACCAAACAAATTTCCAAAGACACACATATAATTAGAGCCTCCATAAATAACCAATAATAATTAATCAATAGTCCTGTTGGTAACACCTCTGGAATGCCAGTTGTTTTCCATAGGCAAGGCTACAGACACAGAGATACCCATTGACTTCAATAGGATCTGGAGAACACCCACTGAAGTCAAAGGGCTGTGTAACATATTGAATTCTTCTTTTGCCATTGCTGAGTCCAGTGTCATCGCTGGAGGCCTCTAGACAGACACAATAAGACTCCAGGGTGTGGAATGATTTATTTCATCCACAGGCCTGAAGTCAAACCAACTGTGTCTGGAGGTACTGGGGAGGGGACCCATCAGATGGATGCTTTTAAATTGTGTTGATGTTTTAAAAAAAAAATGGGTGTTGTAAGTTTAAGCCACCTCGAGATGCCATGGGCATGAGGGGTGGCAAATGAATGTAATACTAAATAAATAGATAAATACATCAATAAAATAAACAAAAGCAGATCACGTTGCCATCACCTACCTTTATCCTGAACCTCCGAATCCTCAATCTTCGTGCCCTCCTTGGCCACCTGTAATCTTCTGAAGGTGTAGGCTTAGGGACACAAGCCTTCCTTCAGGTTTGGAGAACTGGGAGGACTGAGTTAGCTCCTAGTTCTGCAACAAGCCGAAATAGAAGAGATAAAAGGCAAGAGAAGGATTAATTTTTTAATTAATAATATTTATTGTTTCAACCTTTGGTTATAACAAAAATGTACACAATAAACAATTAGAAACATAACCACATAGAACCACCATTGGGTCCTGACCAAAGAAAATTCACAATAATAAACATTTACCCAATAATAGTAATAGTAATAATAGTAAATCTTCAATAAATTCATACATAATATAATATAATTAGGGTAAGCCCACTTGGTTCCCCTCTTAACTAAGACTCGATAGAAGCAAATAATTTCAGAATTAAATATAGTCCTGAGAGTACCTCTGGGTAACAGATTATTTAGTTGTAATTCTAAACTGCTACCCTCCTTCCTCCCACCTACTATACAGAACTGATGTATTACTAGCCATAATATTATTGTCCCAAAAAGAAGTAGTAATCTAAACTTTAGCCCTAGCTCTTCCACGGAACTTGGGTGCAGGAAAACCCCTGATCCCTGAATAATTTAAATTCGGTCTTTGTGACACGAACTTTAACCAGGCCAGCCTTCTCTCGCATCCCTTTACTCCACCTCAGTCAATACAAAATGACACGTCAAGTTTTCACAGGATAATATCCATCCATGTAATATCATATCAAAATATTACTTTGTTTGATGATATAGCTAAATTCAATATAATGATTACCTTGTGCCATCACATAAATCACAAGACATAATACATATAATCCAATAGTACAAATAATCAGATAAAATAAAGAGAAGTAACAAATAACCTGAGATCAGGGATCCTACTATCTATAACACAATCCAATCCAATCAGTGCTGTGTCCCACGAACCCATAAAGCATTGTACAGAAAGAAAGCCACTTTTTAAGTAAGTTTTTCTTCCCGATCTTCTAACAATACACATAATAGAGAGGTCGTATGCCTAGAGGGAAGATCTTCAGTATCTGGTACCAGCCATTTATCCCTAATGTCCTTAACTTTAATACAATCTAAGAGGATATGTTCCAAAGTGCCCACCAAACCAGGGGAGCATCCACAAAAACAGAGAGATAAGGGCCGAGCACAAAAATGGCCCTCTGTTGCTGCTGTTGGAAAGACATTCATCCGTGCCATAGTAATACACCTTCGGACCTGGGAGGGAAGCTGCCATTGTAAATACAATGGGAGGAACTGGGCGTATTCATATAAATCCATCAATTCCGCCAATGATCCCTTCTCACGCATAGTGGCCAATTCAGTCTGGGTACTAACATAATTGATTCTCTGCTGAATAAGTCTCCTGGCTCCAAGATACCCCATGGAAAGTAAATTGTCCAATGGCAGCCCTAGACTACTCAACTTCCTTCGGACCTGTTGTCCCCATACATTATGGGACCCTTCCTGTAATATTAGGATCGCCAAGGGTGCCGTTAAACCATAATGGAGCTTCAACCAGTAGCCTGTTGCTAAGAACCATATTCTAGTCTCTATGGGTTGAACTCCGCACTCTAGTCGCACTGCACAACAGGGTGCGTGATTAGGTAAGGCCAGGAGTGAGCGAAGGAATGTTGTCTGAACCGACTCCAAAGTGGCAGATTTCCCTAACGCCCACAGTTGGGCACCATATAATAGTTGGACAAGGCATTTAGCCAGGGGCGGATTGGCCATTGAACTCACCGGGAGGATTCCCGGTGGGCCAGGCTGGGCTGGAGGGCCGGTCCTGCTGTCTTTTTTTAAAAATTAATTAATTTTTTTAAAAAAAATTGTTGGTCCCGACCCCTGTGGGGCCGGGTGGGGGGAGGCCTCACCTGCCTGAGTGTCTCTACCTTCCAGGAGCAAAGCTGCAGCTGGAGCTGCAGCAGCAGCGGGGACTCGATCAGGCTGGGAGATAGGGCTGTGTTTACAAACACAGCTCCTCCTCTCCTCTCCACGTGCTGATCAGAAGGTTGCTACTTTGGAAAGAAGGTTCTTCGGGATGGCTCCAAACATTCTCTCAACTCAACTGGTTTGTGCGCGCTCAGTGTAGGGATCCCATGATGGTCTCGAGCTCCACAAGCCAGGGAAGGACGGAGCCTCAGGGGCAGCAGGTAGGGCCAGCTTGGGCCTGCAGTTTTGGTCTCTTTGGGGCTGGGGGGGCCTGGCTGGGGCCTGGGGGGTTGGGTTGGGGCCTCGTGGGGGC
>QEPC01008871.1:149007-162673 GCA_003113815.1 Sphenodon punctatus
CTCTCCCTACTTTCAATGCCTGCCTACGTGCTGCAGCTGCATGGGTACCCCAACAACCACTGGACTGGAAGATCACCCCCAGATATTTATATACAGCCACCTGTTCCAATTCATGTTCATCCACAAACCATTTATAGATCTTCCGCTTAGGGGAAAAAACCATCACCTTGGTTTTTTGGTGATTGATCTCCAAATAATTTACAGAGCAGAAATCACTTAATGCCTGTAATTGTCTTTTTAACCCCACACGTGTCCTTGACAAAAGGACAGCGTCATCAGCATATAGTAATATTGCCACCTCAGTATTTCCAATCCTGGGGGGATGATTATCAGAAGAAGAGACTGCTGGGATTAGATCATTCAGAAAAATGTTAAAAAGTGTGGGGGCCAGGACACATCCCTGCCTGACCCCCTGCTTAGCCAGGATTGCTTCAGATAATGAATCCCTTTGGCCCAGCCTGACTTTAAGAGAGGTGTTAGTATAAAGCCTTTGAATAAGGCACAAAAGTCTTTTATCAATATTAGTAAGAGCAAGTTTCCGCCAAAGATGGTTCCTAGATACCAGGTCAAACGCAGCCCACAAGTCCACAAATGCGGCATACAATCCTGTAGTTCGATAGTACTTAGTGACCAGGTGTCTTAGAACAAAACAGTGGTCTATTGTTGAGCGCCCTGCCCTGAGTAAGAGAAGGATAGGACAGAGGAGAAATAGGAGGGGAGAGGCTCTTTTGTTGTAGTTCAGAGAAGGGGAAGGGGAAAAGATGGGTTCAGTGGGGAAAATGGGAAAGGGGACTCTGCTGCACCTCTCTCTTCTGCCCAGCTTGTCTACTGGAGCTCTCTCTTCTGCAGCTCCCTCTCTTCTACTCTTCTGCAGCTTTCTAGTCTGCTGCAGCTCTCTTCTGCAGTTCTTTCTTCTGCTCTCTTGTCTGGAGGGGAAAGAAAAGAAAAACAGCAAGTTAGTTGTTTTAATGCTGCTGAGATTTTTGAAAGAGGAAGTTCCAGACCCTCCTAACCTCCATGCCATCACTTACCTAATGTTATCCGACTAGAGGACTCTAATAATCCCTCTGGACTGCCAGTTTTTTTTCATGGTCTAGGCTACAGACACATAGGAACCTTTTGCCTTCATAGGCTCATCAGAAACACCCAATGAAGAAAAAAGACCCCAATGCATCGTGCAGTGCACTGGTTGGGGGTGGCTGGCAGTAGCATTCTTCTTTTCCCTTTGTGGTTCAGTCTGTTTCAGATGAGGTCCCATAGCTGGGGTGCTGGAGCATCTGACACAGAAGGACTCCAGGCTATGGAATTATTTTTATTTCAAACCCACAACACTGGAGTCCTATTAAATCTGGAGGTGTGGTGATGGTGGTGGGGACACATCCGATGGCTGAGGGGGACTGGGCTGGAACTTAGGTGGGAGACACAGAGTGAGATTGTGGGCCTGGGCCAATGGCCATGGGCTGGGCCATGTTGTTGGGGAGCAGCCCCTGCCCCCTGGAAGACATTCTGCCCTCCCACAGCCTTCTGCACATCTTCCTGGGGGTGGGGCAGCCACCCCACGCATGTAGGGCCGATGTGTACTGTGTGCGGTGTGTGACTGCATGGCACGTCGTGTGCCAGTCAGAGTGAAGACCCTGCTGGGGCATTCCATTCCAGGCTCTGAGGATGGAGTACAATGGATTAGCACTGCTGAGGCGCTCCACTCCAGTGTGTGTGTGAGAGAGTGTGGGAGGTTGATGGGGAGGGTGCTCCAGGAGGGGGGCTGGGCTGGGCCGTGTTGTTGTGGAGTGACCCCTATCCCCCAGAAGATGTTCTGCCCTCCCAAAGTCCTCTGCACGTCTTCCTGGGAGTGGGGGTGACCACCCCATGCATGTAGGGTCGATGTGTACTGTGTGTGTGGTTTGTGACTACGTGGCACATCGTGTGCCAGTCAGAGTGAAGGCCCCTGCTGGGGCGTTCCATTCCAGGCTCCGAGGACAGAGTGCAATAGGGATGGACAAACGCGGTTTGGAAGTTTGGAGTTTGGTTGACCAAACTGAATGTGTGAACTGAACTCAAATTCGAACATTCAGTTCGCATGTGTTTGGTGAGTTCAGAATTGAATTTCCATTGGTTTCAATGGAAAACACATTATTGGATGTAACGTTTTTGCTTTTTATGTTATGTGGCTGAACATTGGGCTGCCTATACCTCCAATAGAAAGCATTATGTGTACCAAATTTCAAAATAGTCAGATAAAGGAATCAAATTTTAGAAGCAGTTAAATTATTGTATTTTGCAATATTCTATGTATACATTCTTAGCTGTAACTTCTTCACCTCACATCTAATATAGGCGAAACTTATCCAGATTATATCCCTTCTCATATTTACTATCTTTACCAAATTTCAAAAGGAATGAGAAAAGGTTCTTGGTGGTATAAGCAATTAACATATAAATGTATGTCTGACTATAACAACTTTGTAGTCCAACCAGTGTACATGAAATTTGGTAGGACTATATATTATGATTTCATTATTATCTATGCCAAATATCAGAAATATTTTATAAAGGGTCCCAATTTTATATGCCTGTACAGCATATGTAGAGAAGGGGCCTATGCCTGGGATTCTCTTATGTCACTGTGGTATAAGATTGGTTTGTGATGCGAATTGGCCAACAGAAATGTCAGCCAAATATCCTCATTCTGTGCTGGGACCATCCCAACATGTCTCCCCCACTTGTTTCTGGGAAGTCAGAAGCATCTGTTTAGGAAAGAGTCAATAGACATTCTCTAATGTCCTGTGTCTCAGTGCTGCAGGATGTGATTGTGATGATAATTGGCCAGCCTGGATGTGTTTAAACTATGTCTCCTGATTGCTGGGATGCTATCTCAGAAGTCCCAGTTATGTTGCTTATGCCCGCCTCAGGGCCGCCCCCTATGCCCACCTCGAAGCCACTACCAATTGGTCCTGTAAAGCTAGAAGCTTGCAGTAATGTGTTTGGCCATTGAATGTGTCTGTCAGTCTTTGGGGTTGCTCCACATCCTTCCTCCTACAGTCTCTCTCCCCCTGCCATGCAGGGTGCCTGCCTCTGACTGGCACTGAATATGCTGATATTCATCTGAATAATGATCTTCACAGAGACAATATCAATTGCTTATATAATTGGAGCCCTTTATCAAAATCTCCTGTACATTTGCTGAAATGGCAGGAAAGGTATTTGATACAGTCTTGCCAAATATCCTGTAAACAGAATGGAATATCAAAATGTTACAGCTGGAAATGTATTTTCAATGTCTTATACCCTTGGGACCCTTTATCCACTCTTTCTAAATATTGGTAGAAGTATTAATCATATGGAGGGACATAATATGCACAAGTTTCATAAACACTGGATGCAAGATAAAGAAGTTGTAGCCATGAATGTGTATGGAGCTTTTCTTAAAATCACAACATTCAATTGCTCATGAAATCAGTTACCTTTTTCTAATCATTTCTAATTTTGGTACATATAGTGCCCTCCATTGGGGGTACAATCTCCCCAAATTCCATCAAAATCTAATAATAAATAAAAATGTCATAGTGGGAAATATGTTTTTCAGTTTTTTCCCTTTATTTCAAAAACCATATGTTATTTTCAGTTCCTGATTGCACCAAACTAAAGACCGAACCAAGCCTGACTGAACTTAGTACTGAATTTGAAACCAAAGTTTGACCCGAACCACCAAATGGCCAAACATCCAAACCTGGTTCTGTTTGCACATCCCTAGAGTGCAATGGATTAGCCCTGCTGGGGCGCTCCACTCCAGTGTGTATGTGAGAGAGTGAAGGCCCCTACTGGGGCCTTCCATTCCAGGCTCTGAGGATGGAGTGCAATGGATTAGCCCTGTTGGGGTGCTCCTCTCCAGTGTGTGTGTATGTGAGAGCACAAAACAGCTCCTGAAAAAGCTGGCAATTATTTGCCCTGATAAATGACTCCTTGCCCTTCCTGGTGGAATGGGATAGAAGGAGGCAAATTTTTGGCCGGCAATATATGGGAATTAAGTAGTAGTCTTTCTTCTACTTTTCCCTGGTGGAGTGGTTTGACTGGGATATCGCCATGCTGCAGATGCCATGCTGGCTGCACAAACCAAGGCCTCCTGCTGCTCTGAGCTCATCAATGACACTGCTGACCAAACTTCAGGCTGATGTAATTGCCTGAAACTTGTCAGAATGTGCACAGGTGCAGGGGAGTGAAGGTAGCCAGAGAGAATATACCCTGGGGCTGGGCAATCACATCATGTCCCCCAGTCAAAGGTATCATCCTCCAGGAACCCAAGAAGGGGAAGGTTAGTCTTGAGAAAGATCAACTCTTCCCTGTCCTTGGGTCCATTTTGGTGTGATGTGGGGTCACAATGTCTCCTGCCACACTGAACACCTGCTCCGAGGATACACTCATGGGAGGACACGAGATGTTTTTCACTGCTACCTTTGCAAGCGGGGGCCACACATGCATCTTCGGCAACCAGTAGGCCATGGGTTCGGTGGATACCGTGCATGGGGGCTTGGCAAGATATTGAGAAACATAGGTGTTTGCAATATCCTGTTACTCCAGCTCACATGTAGGTCCTGCATACTCCTCCACCCATTCCCCCAGCCCTGAAAGAGTCATGGCAGACTGGCCCCCACTTGCAACCCCTGTAGGAGCAGTAGAACTTGCCGCATGCAGCAGGGACCGCTGCACTTGGCAATACTGCCGCACCTCATTGACGAGCTCAACCCTGTTGCTCGTGAAGGGAATGACAAGTGCAGCAATTTTCCTCTTGACCTGTGTGTTGAGTAGCACTGCAAAGAAATGTGGTCGACTTCCTACCAAGACATCAAAATGTCTTTTAAGTCTATCGGCCAATGCTTCTGTCAGCGCCCTCACAGACTCACAAAGATCAGTGCAAGAAAGAAAGCCTTGCATTCATCACTGCAGGATCATGAAAAGCGGTAACGCCTGGCACAGACTGGAAAGCTCTGAGCTGAGCTCCACCATGCTAATGTGAAACAGCTCCAGAACCTGCATCAGCTGCTCCACTACTGTCCATTCCTCCCCAGACAGTGGTGTTGCCCCAATGCTCCATGACAAGCATAGGGCATGCAGCACCTCCTTCTGCTCCAGGAGTCATTGCAGCATAAAAAAGGTGGAGTTCCACCTTGTAGCGACATCCTGAATCAGCCGGTGAAGAGGGGAGCCCAACTCCTCCTGCTTCTCTCACAGCACCCGGCTGGATGAAACTGACTGGTGGAAGAAACCAACAATCTTCCTGGCAGTTCCAAGGATGACTTTAATGGCCTCGGTCCCAGTGATGGCATTCTGAACCACCAGATTCAGAATGTGCGCACAGAAGCAAATGTGGGTGTAGCCGCCATGACTGATGGCTGCAACCATATTAGCAGATTTATCGGTTACAAAGTAACCAACCTCAAAGGTAGAACCCTCAGGCTGGGTCCACCTACCCAGCATGACATCACCCGTCTCGAGGATTTTGTCCAAAGTGTGCTCCCTGTCAAACACCTGGGCATGTAGCAATGCCCAGCAAGGCTTTCCACCACTCCTCCAGTGCTGCTGCTGCTGTTGCTCCTCACTGTGCTGGTGACAGCAACTGGTGACATCTGCCACCAGTGTGTGGTCAATGATATATAGGCGTGAACCACACTCTGGCTAGTTCACAGGTCCGTGGTAAAATGTACCATGGTCCCCTCTGCACGTGAGAACTCTAAAAGGAGGTGGGACTTCACCCTCCTGTACAGAGATGGGATAACCTTCGAGCGGAAGGTTTTGCGGCAAGGGACACTGTAATGTGGCTCTAGCAAATTCATCAGCCATTTGAAACCGACACCCTCAACAAGGTTGAATGGCAATCACTTCTGCGATTACCTTGGTGATGGCCACAGCCTGGGGGTGTCTGGGTGCAAACAGCTGCCTCCTTTCCCAGAGTGCAGTTACAGTCTGCTGGGAGGATGATGACAGGGAAGCAGAGGGCTCGGTTGAGTGGCTAGCGCTCTTCCTCTGCCTCTTCTGGGGCCCGGGGGTGGTTTTGGCACCATCACAAGATGGCCCAGCGGTAGCAGTTGCAGTGGGAGTGGAAGAGGGATCCTCCTCCTCCTGGGAACTATCACCCACAACCTCTACAACTGCCACCTCCCCACGTGGTCACTTGGAATGGCACTCCATAGGATCACGGATGTGCCCGTGGTGCCATCAGGATGTGATCTTCTTCATGCATGTTCCTGGGAGGGCAGGAGCAGCATGACTGGCAGTCAGCCTCTCAAAGGTAGTGCTCGACGCCACACTTGCGGAAGGGGTGGTGGCAGCTGGCACAGCGTGTGTGGGTGTGGAGGGCGGGGCCTGAGGAGATGCAGGCACGCTAGGCTGCATGTCGGCAAGGGGAGAGGGCAGGGATGCAGGTGCGCTAGAGTGTGTGTTGGAAGCAGACATGGCCGGGGAAGCTGGTGACTAAATGAGGGTAAGTGCATGCGCGGAGGAGAGCTGCACCCTAGGAGCAGGAGCAGCAGCAGAGGAGGTAGCCAGCGGATGGTCCACTGCACTAGCAGAGGAAGAAGGAGCCCCCATCTTACTGTTATGCAGTGACCAGGAGGAGGAAGCACCCTCCTCCCATCCCAGCCTCTGCGGTGGCTTCAAGGTACATCCAGACACCTTCATCTTGGGCGCACTTGAAGCTGGTGTGCTGCAGGAAGAGGCCACAGTTGGCCTTACCTCAGGTGTCCCTGTGCCAGACAGAGTAAGCTGCCTAAGAGTAAGTGGCTTCTTGCCTCTTTCAGCACTGCCACTCATGGTTTGTTTCTTAGTTCCATGGCCGCTCATCTTTAAGCTGTGTCACTAAGAAAGGACCACCGGCAACAGGTGTGTGTGTTTGTGGGTGTTGCTTTGGGGCTAGCTAAAAGTGGGGACTGGTGGGGGCTAGCTAAAAGTGGGGACTGGTGGGGGCTAGCTAAAAGTGGGTGTCACGGAGGAACATAGGGTCACACACATGTAACACGGGTCTATATGTAGACTACAAGTCTGGTACATATGTAAAGCAAAAGGTTCCACATGTATGTAATGTTATAACTGAGAACTGTAAAANGCTCACATGTAGGTCCTGCATACTCCTCCACCCATTCCCCCAGCCCTGAAAGAGTCATGGCAGACTGGCCCCCACTTGCAACCCCTGTAGGAGCAGTAGAACTTGCCGCATGCAGCAGGGACCGCTGCACTTGGCAATACTGCCGCACCTCATTGACGAGCTCAACCCTGTTGCTCGTGAAGGGAATGACAAGTGCAGCAATTTTCCTCTTGACCTGTGTGTTGAGTAGCACTGCAAAGAAATGTGGTCGACTTCCTACCAAGACATCAAAATGTCTTTTAAGTCTATCGGCCAATGCTTCTGTCAGCGCCCTCACAGACTCACAAAGATCAGTGCAAGAAAGAAAGCCTTGCATTCATCACTGCAGGATCATGAAAAGCGGTAACGCCTGGCACAGACTGGAAAGCTCTGAGCTGAGCTCCACCATGCTAATGTGAAACAGCTCCAGAACCTGCATCAGCTGCTCCACTACTGTCCATTCCTCCCCAGACAGTGGTGTTGCCCCAATGCTCCATGACAAGCATAGGGCATGCAGCACCTCCTTCTGCTCCAGGAGTCATTGCAGCATAAAAAAGGTGGAGTTCCACCTTGTAGCGACATCCTGAATCAGCCGGTGAAGAGGGGAGCCCAACTCCTCCTGCTTCTCTCACAGCACCCGGCTGGATGAAACTGACTGGTGGAAGAAACCAACAATCTTCCTGGCAGTTCCAAGGATGACTTTAATGGCCTCGGTCCCAGTGATGGCATTCTGAACCACCAGATTCAGAATGTGCGCACAGAAGCAAATGTGGGTGTAGCCGCCATGACTGATGGCTGCAACCATATTAGCAGATTTATCGGTTACAAAGTAACCAACCTCAAAGGTAGAACCCTCAGGCTGGGTCCACCTACCCAGCATGACATCACCCGTCTCGAGGATTTTGTCCAAAGTGTGCTCCCTGTCAAACACCTGGGCATGTAGCAATGCCCAGCAAGGCTTTCCACCACTCCTCCAGTGCTGCTGCTGCTGTTGCTCCTCACTGTGCTGGTGACAGCAACTGGTGACATCTGCCACCAGTGTGTGGTCAATGATATATAGGCGTGAACCACACTCTGGCTAGTTCACAGGTCCGTGGTAAAATGTACCATGGTCCCCTCTGCACGTGAGAACTCTAAAAGGAGGTGGGACTTCACCCTCCTGTACAGAGATGGGATAACCTTCGAGCGGAAGGTTTTGCGGCAAGGGACACTGTAATGTGGCTCTAGCAAATTCATCAGCCATTTGAAACCGACACCCTCAACAAGGTTGAATGGCAATCACTTCTGCGATTACCTTGGTGATGGCCACAGCCTGGGGGTGTCTGGGTGCAAACAGCTGCCTCCTTTCCCAGAGTGCAGTTACAGTCTGCTGGGAGGATGATGACAGGGAAGCAGAGGGCTCGGTTGAGTGGCTAGCGCTCTTCCTCTGCCTCTTCTGGGGCCCGGGGGTGGTTTTGGCACCATCACAAGATGGCCCAGCGGTAGCAGTTGCAGTGGGAGTGGAAGAGGGATCCTCCTCCTCCTGGGAACTATCACCCACAACCTCTACAACTGCCACCTCCCCACGTGGTCACTTGGAATGGCACTCCATAGGATCACGGATGTGCCCGTGGTGCCATCAGGATGTGATCTTCTTCATGCATGTTCCTGGGAGGGCAGGAGCAGCATGACTGGCAGTCAACCTCTCAAAGGTAGTGCTCGACGCCACACTTGCGGAAGGGGTGGTGGCAGCTGGCACAGCGTGTGTGGGTGTGGAGGGCGGGGCCTGAGGAGATGCAGGCACGCTAGGCTGCATGTCGGCAAGGGGAGAGGGCAGGGATGCAGGTGCGCTAGAGTGTGTGTTGGAAGCAGACATGGCCGGGGAAGCTGGTGACTAAATGAGGGTAAGTGCATGCGCGGAGGAGAGCTGCACCCTAGGAGCAGGAGCAGCAGCAGAGGAGGTAGCCAGCGGATGGTCCACTGCACTAGCAGAGGAAGAAGGAGCCCCCATCTTACTGTTATGCAGTGACCAGGAGGAGGAAGCACCCTCCTCCCATCCCAGCCTCTGCGGTGGCTTCAAGGTACATCCAGACACCTTCATCTTGGGCGCACTTGAAGCTGGTGTGCTGCAGGAAGAGGCCACAGTTGGCCTTACCTCAGGTGTCCCTGTGCCAGACAGAGTAAGCTGCCTAAGAGTAAGTGGCTTCTTGCCTCTTTCAGCACTGCCACTCATGGTTTGTTTCTTAGTTCCATGGCCGCTCATCTTTAAGCTGTGTCACTAAGAAAGGACCACCGGCAACAGGTGTGTGTGTTTGTGGGTGTTGCTTTGGGGCTAGCTAAAAGTGGGGACTGGTGGGGGCTAGCTAAAAGTGGGGACTGGTGGGGGCTAGCTAAAAGTGGGTGTCACGGAGGAACATAGGGTCACACACATGTAACACGGGTCTATATGTAGACTACAAGTCTGGTACATATGTAAAGCAAAAGGTTCCACATGTATGTAATGTTATAACTGAGAACTGTAAAACTCAAATAAGGCCTGCGACACATGACCAAGCTACAGGAAATGCAAAGTGATACAAAGAATGTGTATTTTAGAACACTTGCCAGACAGAACCCTGTGGAGAGGCAAAACAACCTTCATGTTTGCCTGGGTTGCCTAGGTGTCACACTTCAGGTTTCCCCAAAGGCGGGAAACCCGAGACAAAGAGGGAACAAGAGTACTTAAGCCAGCTTGGTTGTCCCTTGAGGAAAGAGCCACCTCGAGCAGTTACATCTGCATACGAAAAACTGCCAGCCAGCAAGGCTGAAAAGACATGAGCAGAGAGACATGATTTGCTTTCTACCAACTAAGTCTGGAGACCCAGTCGCTTATACCAAAGGACTGAGAGAAACTTATGGACCTTGGTAGGGTAAGCTGCTTATTTAGGAACTCAACCAGTATAGATCAGGAATGTGTTATATTTACCTTTGGTTTCTAGTAACCACTCTGTATCAACTATCTTGCTTATGTAATAAATAAACTTACTTCTTATCTTTATGAAGAAGTGTCTGTGTCTAACATTGGAACACAAGTGAGCAACAAGAGCTCTCAAGCTCTTGCAAACCCAGAGAGTAAAGAGTCTGTAAATGGGAAGGATTGGGCCCTTGAATGACGAAGGAGTTGTCCCTGTGGCACACTTGAATTAGCCAGAGAGAGAAACTAATTCAAGTGGGCTGTGCTCAAGGGAAACTGAGTCACTCAAACCCGGTAAAGTGGGGGTGCGGAACTCCAACCCATGACAGTTGGCGCCCAATGAAAAGGGTCAAGCTCAGCTTGTGGACCAATGTGTAGAAAGTAGAGGAGCATACCCAGGTGACTGGACTCCTCTGAGGGGAGAAAATTGCGCTGCCAAATGTGCCCCAAAACCCCCTTCCAACTGACAGGCAACCAGAGGGAGGATGCTCAAACCCTGAACTTGAGATGGCCAGACTGAGAATGAAACATGAGCTCAGACTGGAGAAAATGAAACAGGAAGAGAGAGAAAGAGAATGAGCGAGACAGCATCAAATTGAAATCCTGAAGACACAGGCAGCCTTAGGAATGAACCCTCAACTCCCTCCACTAGAAAACACGGGAAGCAATGCAGGAGGCAGAATTCGGGACTACGCCCCATTGATCCCACAATGCAACAGGAATCAATGTATAGAAGACTACTTCACAACCGTGCGTCATGTGTTTCTTCAAGAACAGATCCCGCAGGAGATGGGGCTAAAATTAGTGTTACCCAAACTCCCAGAGAAGGCCAAAGAAGTTTACAACACAAAAATGTAGGAAAATCCAGTGCTGACTTTTGATGCTTTCAAAAAGGCAGTTCTTGAGGCTTACAGAATTACTCGAGAAACTTTTCACCAAAAATTACACAGCTTCAAGAAGGCAGAGGGTATGTCATATTCAGATGTTTGTAATACGTTGAAACAATATGGGATGAAATGGTTAGAAGCATGTGGGAATGTCTCTAAGAAACAAATTATTAACTTTGTATTGCTTGAACAGTTCTATACTTTGTGCAACCCGAATTTAAAAGCACACCTGCTGAATAAGGAGATCACAAATGTCAAAGAGGCAGGGAGAAGGGCTGATGCATTCACCGAAAATGTTATCCTAGCTATGGGGAAAGAAAGCCAAATAATGGGGAAAAGAAACCAAATAATGGGGGGCAAATCCAAACAAAAGTTTTACCATAAGCAGAATGGGTACAACAATCCACAATCTGAACAAGTAAACTTAACCCAGAACAAACCAAAAGAGAATGGGGGTGGGGGGGACAGGGATCACCCAGACTCCAAAGAACACACACCTCCCAATCCCCTAATAATGATTCAAGACAGTGTTATAACTGTAAGCAAACAGGGCATGTGGTATGAGACTGCCCCCCAAGAAGGGAGTTTCATAGCCCTAAAAGAGAGTCTGATGAGATTATTGGAACTGCCAGTGCGAATTTTGTGTCTGTACTTCAACTCCCCCCGAGAGCTGTTGATGAGTGCTATCTCATCCCTAACTCACCCACAGAAGATCAGTGGCTACGAAAACCTGCTAAGGTTAATGGAGTAAACTGTGTGGGGAGAGTAGAATATGGGGCACACATGGTGATGGTACGGGAGGACTTGATCCCAAAACATAAAATAAAGACTTATAGAAAGGTTGTGATATCCCTGGCAATGGGGATCAGGGATATTCTGCCCACAGCCACTGTAGATTTAGAATGGGAAGGCACAAAAGGACCAATCCAGGTGGCAGTACTCCCCAGAAAGGCACAAAATGAAATGTTGGTGAGGAATGCTATAAATAAATGGATGCTGGGATGGAGGCTGGAAAAAGCCCAATTCCAGGAACACGGGCAGCCGGAGAGCAACCCGGGAAGGGGGGGTAAGGGGCAACAAGACTCAGAGAACCCTGAACAAGTTGCACCTCTACCCCTGGAACATGGGGAGACAGAGATTAACCCTAGTTGAGGGGACAGGTTACAGGAAGGCTTTACATATCCTGCACCCCAACCTGTGAACTCCACTCAGGAGCAGGAAAACCCCAAAGAAGAGTCCCCAAACCAGCCAGAAGGCAGGGGAGGACAAGACCCAGGGAGAAAACTGCATGTCTCACATGGGGAACTGAAAGGAGTAAAGCCAATGGGTCAACCTGATTCTGAAGCCCAGGACTTGGCACCCCACCTTACACAGAAGGGACCAATCCTGCAGAATCAAACCGAATAACCACCGCAGGGGGAGAGTTAGAGGCTGCAAACGCCCCTACTCAAACCAGGGGGTTGCAGAAAGACCTGAAAGTTTGTTGTCCTACCTTAAGAGAAGGTGGGAAGCAGCTAACTGAACCCAAGGGGTTACAGACAAGCTGGGAGGTGGAGGATTCTACCTTAGGAGGAGGCGGGAATGTGCAGGAAACCTTTCCCAGGATGGAGGGGGAATGAAGGGTATCTCTTCCCCAGGGATAGAAACGCACCACCTTGTAGTCCTAAAGGGGCAGGAGCATCAGTCTAAGAGTGAACTGTGTGCCTCTGCCTTACCTAAGAAGGACCAGAAAAATGCTACTGAAGTAGAGACTGGAGGGGAGGAAATGGTTAACAGTGTCCAGAGTCAAACCGCTGCACTTGGTAAGCTAAATTCTCTGGAGTTTGGTGTGGGGAGGTCTGAAGGGATACTTGGGGGTTCTCACACCCGTGTCACAAAGTCAGACTCCCCAAAAGGAGAAAGACATGGTTATATGGACCCAGGGGATCCTAGAGGTACAAACGGAAGTTGGGGGCAGGGCACAAGAAAGGCTGCTCACAATAGCCCCTCCACAGAAGCAGTTTTTGGCTGGGTGATTGATTTGAATGCAAAGACATCCACACGCAGCATCACAACCAGGGGGGGAATGCAAATGCCACATGATAACAGTCTACTCACTGGGAATTACAGCATTACTCCTGGTGAAAAGTGTTTGGAAATACAGAGTTACACAGACAACAGAAGGGGCGGTGCTCAGTAGTGTAAAAGGTGTCACACTTACTCCACACTCCCTCCTGTGTCTCCTAATAATGCTTCAGATCTACACTCTGGTTAGTCCAAATAGATCACACAAAGAAGTTATCACATCAGGAACAGACATACAGCCAGTAAGAAACACGCTGCCAGATAATCTGGAAACATGGCCAAAGTTTGTGACTGGGGAACAAAGGTTGTTAACATGGCATTCCCACCCATTTGTCACAGTCTTATGTAAACACCTACTGATGTACCTTGAAGGGTATGGGTCACAGGATCACCCCACTATGACATGGTGGAAAATAAGTGAACATGATAACCCCACAGGGCTGACAGAGGGTTTGGAAAACCAAAGGTCTAACTTAAATAGGATTCAACCACATGGAAAGGAGGTAGGGAGGTTGCATATCCCTACACACACAGGTAAGACACACAAGTCTCAGCATATTAAGGAACTCTGGCGTGCCCACTTCACATGCAATCTTACAGGGGGCTGTCACGGAGGAAAAGGGTCACACACGTGTAACACGGGCCTACATGTAGAATACAAGTCTGGTA